>CM064492.1:50354045-50449874 GCA_032716605.1 Paralithodes platypus
CGGATAACTGTAAAGTACTACATTTCGGATACCTAAATGAGAAAGCAAACTATCTGTCGATGAATGGCACTCAGCTTTAAGAATGCTAAACAGAGAAACTGATCTGGGAGTAACAATATCGAGTCACCTAAAACCGATGTCAACAATGTTTCAGGAAGTTGTTAAGAAGGCAAACAAAATAATTGGCTTATTAGGCAGGTCATTTGAGCATAAATCCAAAGAAGTTATCCTAACCCTTTACAATTCCTTAGTCCGCCCTCTTCTGGAATACTTCGCGTTCAAATCCATGGTGCCCTTATTACCAAAAAGATATTAAACAAGCTAGAGACGAGGTTTCAAACGTTAGAGGTACCAAAATGATACCTTAGCCTAAAGAACATAAACTATACCGAAGAGGTTCTTAGAGCAATCTAAATCTATTTCCTGTAACCCAGCGCAGATTAAGCAGGCCGAACTTAATTCAAGTGGGTTCAAAATCATCAAAGGCATCGACAATATGAACTGTATTTAAGTTACTTTCACCTATCGACGCAAATCTAATTACACGCAGGGGAAACGGTTGCAAAAATTATTGCTAAATCTTTATTAACTCGCACGAATCTAAGAATTTCTTCTTTCAATCGAGTTGTCAACTTGTGGAATGGGCGTCCCCGAGACTTTATAGACTGGCAGCACCGGTTTGATTCATTTAAATTCCGCATACTACGAACAAAGATATCTCGCATTCAAAATCCCGCTGAACTGACTGCGTTTGTAAATGAATAACTTTAATTCCGCCCCTCAGTTACTAACCCATATGTCCCCTACTAACTTCCTAGTTCCTGCCACGTTAGTCCGGACCCACAGGGCAAGTAGTAGTCAGGCCCAGTGGGCAGTAGGTTCACTTTCCAATGTTCCCCCTTACCCACTCTAAAACCACGTGTTTGGACACGGGATCCTCAGCTGTTTTGGAGGACAAGCAACCTAGGAAGGGTCACTATACCTGTTGTTGCTTGATTTCCTTTGTACTGCCTTTGTACTCTCATCTCCTCTCTCTCTCGTCTCTCTCCTCTCCTTCTCTCTCCTCTCTCTCTCTCTCTCTCTCCTTCATCATCATCTCTCTCTCTCTCTACTCTCTCCCTCTCTCTCCCCCTCTCTCTCTCTCTCTCTCTCTCTCTCTCTCTCTCTCTCTCTCTCTCTCTCTCTCTCTCTCTCATGGGTTTGATAATGTGGACAATAACAAAAGCTTAGCTCTCAAATGGATACTACACGCAACCATGGCTAGAAGTAGAGCTGAAGAGGTTTAGCACGAGCATATGTAGAAATCTGTTCACATAAATGATCTGTCTTATGGGGGCCCACCTCGTTTTTGTTTTCTCTCTCTCTGGGTTGTATCCATTTGTCCGCATTCAACGTACTGTTTCAAGACGTTTATCCCCATCCAGGTGTCGATTTTTTCCTGGCGAGCGGGAGCGAGCCAGCTATTTTGTATAATGTACTTGTCAACAGGCCAAATTTGTAATTTTTTTCGATAGAGAAATGTCTCCAGGGAAGTCGGATTTCTCCATACAATGCTGGCGAGCGATATAAATCGACACCTGGATTGGGATGAACATCTTAAAACAGTAGGCTGAATGGGGCCGAATAACAGGCATCTGCCTTGTATGGGCCGATCGGCTTTTTGCAGACTCCCATTTTCTTATTTTTCTTATGAATAGATACAAGCCATAGAAAGAGAGAAAAGGAGAGAACAAAAGCAGGTCACCCCCCTTAACAAGTAGTAAGCAGGGTTGTTTTTCAGATTATCAGCCTAGGCAACATGCACATAATATTCTGAACATTTGAAACAATATACTCCATTAGCCAGTTTTGTATAACCTAGAATTACTCCCTTGAATGGCTGTTAGGAATCCAAGATAGTAATTAGTAAGTGTAATTAATTATCTCTCTCTCTCTCTCTCTCTCTCTCTCTCTCTCTCTCTCTCTCTCTCTCTCTATATCTCTCTCTCTCTCTCTCTCTCTCTCTCTCTCTCTCTCTCTCTCTCTCTCTCTCTCTCTCTCTCTCTCTCTCTCTTTCTCTCTCTCTCTCTCTCTCTCTCTCTCTCTCTGGTTCGTAAATAATTATATACCTTAGCTATCAAATCGACACGTTGTTAATGATATGGTTCAACTTTTAACCCCTTCTGTACCGGCGCTGTCTTTTTAACTTTACTCTGGCGATATTGAGACGATTTTCTACAGCTTAAGAAGAATCTCTCTCTATATCTCTTTTCCTTACACACACACACACACACACACACTCTCTCTACCACACGCACATATACTCTACCACACATACACACGCACTCACTCACACACACACAAACACATAAAACCAAATCCTCAAACACTTCCTATCTTCAGAACAGCTTAGGTCCCTTCTCTTGACACACACACACGGTCACGGTGGCCGAGCGCGCTTAATCACTGTATTGGGAGTGCTAGCTCTGTTTCGGGGGTTCGATCCCACGCGCCGGCAGGGGAAGTTCTCAAAAACTTTCCCTGGCCGTGAAGGCATGGTCTGGACGGACTCGCTCGGGGGACTCACAAATTCTCCTGCCCACGTCCTACCCCCTAGGGGGTATGTAGCCAGGATCAGTATGTTGATCCCTTAGGATAAGATCTAGATTAAGTTTGCGTTCTGTGTATTTTCAGCCTCATTGGCTGCCGGCTTGAAATAAACCGATTATTTATTTATTTATTTATACACACACACACACCAATCCTCGAACACTACCATATTTTCAAAACAGCTTAGGTCCCCAAACCTTCACCAGATATGTTGCTGCTTCCCCCTTTATGTTGCTGCTTCCCCCATTATGTTGCTGCTTCCCCCATTATGTTGCTGCTTCCCCCATTATGTTGCTGCTTCCCCCATTATGTTGCTGCTTCCCCCATTATGTTGCTGCTTCCCCCATTATGTTGCTGCTTCCCCCATTATGTTGCTGCTTCCCCCATTATGTTGCTGCTTCCCCCTTTATGTTGCTGCTTCCCCCATTATGTTGC
This sequence comes from Paralithodes platypus, assembly GCA_032716605.1. NCBI lineage: Eukaryota > Metazoa > Arthropoda > Malacostraca > Decapoda > Lithodidae > Paralithodes > Paralithodes platypus. Next base: position 50,357,070 of record CM064492.1, read on the forward strand.
TGCTTCCCCCATTATGTTGCTGCTTCCCCCATTATGTTGCTGCTTCCCCCATTATGTTGCTGCTTCCCCCATTATGTTGCTGCTTCCCCCATTTCATCTTTCGCACTTCTTCAATTTGCCTTTCAGCTCAACCCTTTGAATACCAGGAACGTGTGGTGTTAAATTGCATGCCAGCTATATCTAGACACTGTTATGCACATATAAAGAAATGAGACAACCAATACAGACTAATAACACACATAACAAAGCCACTCCAACAGCATCCTCTCTCTCTCTTCTACACTCGTTTGCACAAAGCCTCGAAGCATGAAGGTGGCTAAATAAACGAATAACTGATGAAAATAGAACTGCAGTAAGAGTGAAAGGAGTCAATAGGACCAAAGAAACATCAACATACAGTATTAAGGGAGCCCAGACGGTATTGTGCAGCATAATTTACTGGTTCGGCTCGATGGTTTAAGGAGGGGGTTTAGTTTGCTCTCTAAACCTCCATCAAACTGAAAAGAACACCCACAAGACCCCCCTTCGATATAAATGTGTAAATTTTTCGGTAGAAAATTTCCTGGCCAAAGGCCGGTTACTTCTATAATTACAGGCTCGCTATCGTTCGCCAGAATAAAACGACAACTAAATGGCACGAAAGTCTTAATATTGGCAAAGGAATGGAGCAAAAGGTCTGAAAATCGTCGAACTAATGGGGCGAATGTTTTGAAATCTCATAACTAATAGGGCTAAACATGAGGGAGGAGGAGGACTCGAAAAACCAACTGCCTTCCCTTAAGACCGTCACTAGTCAGACAATTCGGTACAGACTATGTGCGCATTTCCATGGACGCTACTCTATTTCACACTTTCGATCTCCGATTATGCATTTATTTTCTGTTTTCTGGCTATTATTAAGTTACTTTATTCATATCAGGAAGGGTAAATGGAAGTCAGAGGGTTAATTGAGATATTCTTTACCCTTATAATTTCCATACATCCTTCCGGAACTGCATAGACGCCTAAGGATAGCCAGAACAAACAAATGCCAAACTGTCATACTTTTGAAAGGGTATAGAAAGATAACAATAAGTACTTACCATTTTCAGGTGATCGTACCAAGTTGCCGTCCATCTTGCGATTTAACGACATCTGAAACCGCAAGCAAAACCGACGAGTTAGTGAAATATTTAAAGATATTGTGTTATGGCGCATTTTGAGCGACTGTACACTCTAGAATAAACCATATAATCTTCCCCCACCTATAAAAGCCTTGGTACAATTCTTGCAAAGTAAGCAGGAGTTCTCACGCTCCCTTCAGAGAATTACAGCAACACCAAGATGATTGCTAGCAACTAAGTAGCGTGTCACACCACACTGGTAGAAGCCGGTCCGCTCCTCTTGGCCAGGCAATGGTAGTAGCAGTACAGACTAGCCTTAAGGAAGGTCGCCCCCTTCACAGGCTGAGGTATTATACAGTGACGTATACAGTGACCTGTGCGATATTAGTGTGTGTGCCATTAATTTATTTCACTATTCTTAATGCATCTATTCTTTACAGGAATACACATTTTACAGGAATAATAGCTCAGTCTAGTTGTTTTACCTTATGCTTAATTACTAGGTACTTCCCAGTCGGGTGTATATACAGTACCTATACAGACCTTATAACCTATTAAAGCCACGCATCACAATTCTATATTTCTGATAATAAAAACTATAGAAAAGTCAACAGTGTCTTTGCTTCAAATCAGTTACCTCATTAATTTACCTATTCAACATGTTCTACAGTTAAATCCTGGTCTACAGACATAACAAGGAAAATATAAGGTAAGAAGCAAAGGTAAAAAACAGTAAATCTCCGATACATTGAATGAAATATTGAAAAATCAAACATTGGAAGGTACCACATTAAAACTTATTATAGACGAATAAAGATAGACAGACAGACAAGCCACTGCCAGAAAAATTGCCTGCTACATAAGGCACATCAGATGCCCTAAAAATTATCCTAAACTTTTGCTGGATTAAACATTGAAGGTACCACTTAAAATAAATTTCAACTGTATAAGTACATTCCACAGAATACAAAATAGCCCCTGCCAGACATATTATTCTCTGCTGCATATGGCCTGTCAGACAGACCCCCCCCCCCCCCCCCCACACACACACACACACACACAAATGTTGGCCCTATGGATGCTATGACAGAATGTGGCTGGATTGAACACTGGGAGTACCACCTGAAACATTATTATAAATTAATAAGATAATCACAAGAGTAAAAAATCGCCCCTGCCAGATAAATTACCTGCTGCTTTTGGCTCGGCCGTCAGACACCACAAAAGGGACCCATCTCCCGTGTAGGCCATATGGACACTATTGATATGCAACTTGACAACTTAACTGAATTGTGTGTGTGTGTGTGTGTGTGTGTGTGTGTGTGTGTGTGTGTGTGTGTGTGTGTGTGTGTGTGTGTGTGTGTGTGTGTACCGTATGTGCATGTGTGTTTGTCTGTGTACCGTATATACAGTATATGTTTGTGTGTGTGTGTGTAAGTGTGTACCGGTACTGTATGTGTGTATGTGTGTGTGTGCGTGTGTGTACAATACCATACAGACAGGAGAACCATAACAAACACTTCACCAATCATTAACTTCCTCCAGCCAAGCCCTTCCCCCTTTTCTTCGGGCCCCCCCCCCCCCCTTCCACCACCACCACCACCACCATTTCTCATTTCCTGGTCATTATTTGTTCCCCCCCCCCCCTTCCCTCCTTCACCCCAGCGTCCCAGTGGCCTACAACAAAATCTACAGGGAGAGTTTCAGTACCTCATGCCTGCAGCCTCCATGTTGCATATTTTACGGTATTAACCCTTTCAGTAATCGCACACGCTCTTCTTTGGTTAACATCAGTCGATTATATTTAGCTTGGGAGAGGATTGTTTGAGACAGAAATGGTGAACAGTCATATTATTATCGACAAACTAATGGGGAGAAACGACTTAACCCCTTCAACACCATGACGCCTTTTTACCGTATATTCTGGCTAAAGTTAGACAATCTTATGCAGTTTAAGAAGAACCTATGTTACTGAGAGGGTTCATTGAGAGCGTATTTACCCATTTGAGTCATATAGGTAGATTATAAACCAAAGAAAGTCGTCTAATGGTAACCAGAACATGATGACAATTACATAATTGGGGTGAAAGGGTTAAGGGGAGATGGGCCGTTTGTTTGGTCCCCCTTCTCACTCATGCTTAGCCCCATTAGTTTTCAGATTTTAAGATGTTCGACCAATTAGTTTGGCGATTTTAAGACCTTTCACCCCATTTCTTCGTCAATATTTAAATTTTTCGTGCCATTTAGGAGTCATTTATTTTCCTGGCGAGCGATAGCGAACCTGTAATTGGGGATGAACCGGCCTTCGGCCATGACATTTTTCATGACGCAGGTATTCCGTGCGGAGTATGTGCTTGTTTGGCCTACTTCCTTCAAATGAGACGTGTTATGGCTCAAGAAACCTGACTAATAAGCTCAGTCATCACGTCATTCTTTCTTCTCATTCACTCACTCACTCACTCTCACACTCTCTCCCTCTTTTCTCTCTCTCGCATTTTATTGTCGCTAACATGATTTATTTTGCTCTTGTGGACTCACTCTCACTTTCTTTCTCTCATATTCACACATTCACTCTCTCACTCGCTCACATTAACACTTCACACACTCATACTAGCACACACACACACACACACACACACACACACACACACACACACACACACACACACACACAAGCGGTGGTGTGTTTATCGGTACACACGTTAATTTTGCATGCTTACGGGTACATTTTTCGATTTAAAACCTAAATATAACTTTCTAGCTTAAACTTAACCTAACCTAACCGAAAACACTCCATTTCAATGTATTTTAAAGAGGTGTGTACACTTAAACTGTCGCTCCCAACCTCATGTACTCTTGTACTCTTTAACCTCTACGATGAGAGTAAAGCTGTAGATATTATATACCTTGATTTTCAAAAGGCCTTTGACAAAGTTCCCCACAAACGTGTACTGCTAAAACTAAAAGCGCATGGAATACAAGACGGTGTGTTGAAATGGATAGAAAATTGGCTCAGCGACAGAAAGCAAAGAGTAGTCATAAACGGTAAGGCATCTAAATGGACCAATGTAAGTAGCGGGGTACCCCAGGGATCGGTACTAGGACCAATTCTCTTTCTAATTTACATCAACGACATTGATGAGGGTCTCACCTGTACAATCTCAAAATTTGCTGACGATACAAAAATTGCAAATAGCGTACTCTCAAAAGAACAAGTTGACGATATGCAACACAATCTAGATAAATTGTCATGTTGGGCCCAAATTTGGCATTTTTTTTTTTTTTTTTTTTTTTTTAAGAGACAATGAACGGAGGAAGGAAAAACACAGATAAAACAAAAAGGTCCATGTGCCTAAAGGCATCCTCCATTCATAAAATGTTTGTAACAACTGGATTTAAACATTTGTAGATTGTAAGTTTGTGGAAAGCAATTCGAGGGAAGTGAATTCCAAAGAGTAGTAGCTCTGGGGATAAATGAATTCTGATAAGCAGAAGTTCTGCATTGTGGAGGAGAAAGTGTAAATTCATGGGCGCTCTCAGCTGCCCTAGTTCTACGGGGAAAGATGTGGAGAGGCGGCACAATTGAAGCAAGTTCCTCGGAACAATTGCTGTGAAAATATCTGTAGAATAATGCAAGGGATGCAACGTTTCTTCGTATGGATAATGTAGGAAGGTCCTGTGTAATTGCAGGGTTATTGATTAATCTAATAGCTTTATTTTGAATTTTGTCCAACTGCCTCAATGCCTCCACTTCCACCCCACAGAGGTGAACAGTAATCCATCTGAGAACGCACATGACTTTTATATATCACGGCCAACTGCTCGTCAGTGAAGAATTCTCGAACTCTGTACAGGAGTCCCAGTTTTTTAGAGGCATTCTTAGCAATGCTTCTAACATAATGTGTCCACCTCAAGTTAGTAGTTAATGTTACACCGAGAATGTCAATACTAGGGGAAGTGGGAATATTTACATCATTAAAAAATATATGGGAGTCAGTGAGATTCTGTCGGTTAGAAAATTGAATGTACTTGGTTTTCTGTGCATTAAAGGAAACTAGATTCTTTTGTCCCCATCCATTAATTCTAGAAAGGTCCTGGTTCAGAGAAATTGCAGTGTTTATTTTTGAATTTATAAGATCGGGTTGGGTGACAGAATTGGTAAATGTGAAGGAACTGTGGAGTGTTGAGTCATCTGCGTAGGAATGTATTGGATTATGAGCGGTAGATATGAGATCATTGATATGAATGAGGAACATAATTGGGGCCAAAACTGATCCCTGGGGAACACCAGCATTTATTGAGTGAAATTGAGAATAAAGGCCATCTACCATTACACGTATTTTCTGTTATGAAGATAAGAAGAAATTAGTGGAACTAATGATGCAAGGCCGTAGTGTGACATCTTCGACAATAAGGATTGATGCCAGACTCTATCAAATGCCTTTGATATATCCAGTGCTATTGTATGTGTTTCACCATGTTGGTCTGTAGCTTGGTTGATTTGATGCGTAAGAAGGCAAAGCATGTCTGCAGTTGATCGACATCGTCTAAAACCATATTGCCTATCACTGATTAATTTATTATTCTCAAGATGCTTAATTATGTGATTATTTAATATAATTTCAAAGACTTTACCAAGAGTGGAAGTTATAGCTATTGGTCTGTAGTTTGATGGATCTGAAGAGGCACCTTTTTTAGGAACTGGATGTTTGCTTCTTTCCAGGGTACTGGGAAGCATGAGGTATGAGTACACAGACGGAAAAATTTTGCCAATACAGGAGCGAGCACCAAGGAGCAATTCTTAAGTACTATTAGAGGAATTTCATCTGGACCAGGAGCCTTATCTACCGAGAGATTCTGCAAAATAGTTTTGACATGTCTGGTGTGGATCTTAAGTGAGGGAATTTCAGGCAAATTAAAATTAAGTACAGGGACATCTTGATTTATTTCATCTAAGGTTGAGTTGGTGGAGAAAATATCCGCAAGAAGGTTAGCTTTACCTCGTGGGTCACTTACAAGATTGCCAGTCGGAGATTTTAATGGTGGAATGGATGAAGCAGTAGTGAAGTTGGATTTAAATGAGTTAAGAGCAGACCAAAATATTTTGTTATCATTTGGATTATTTAGAAGTTTATTTGCCTGCTTGTGGAGAAAGTTTGATTTAGTTAGGTTTAATACAGTTTTGGCATGATTTCTGATGTTTCTAAAGTAATTAAAGGCTTCATGTGTTTTTGATCTTGTGTATGCATTGTAGGCTATTGCTTTTTGTTCAGTTACTCTAGCACAATTATAAATTAGTTTCAATGTGGATAAATGTAAAGTACCGTACTACATATCGGATACCTAAATGAGAAAGCAAACTATTCGATGAATGGCACTCAGCTTAAGAATGTAAACAGAGAAACCGATCTGGGAGTAACAATATCGAGTAACCTAAAACCGAGTCAACAATGTTCAGAAGTTGTTAAGAAGGCAAACAAAATAATTGGCTTTATAGGCAGGTCATTTGAGCACAAATCCAAAGAAGTTATCCTAACCCTTTACAATTCCTTAGTCCGCCCTCTTCTGGAATACTGCGTTCAATCCTGGTGCCCTTATTACCAAAAAGATATAAACAAGCTAGAACGAGTTCAACGTAGAGTTACCAAAATGATACCTAGCCTAAAGAACAAACCATACGAAGAGCGTCTTAGAGAATTAAATCTATTTCCTTTAACCCAGCGCAGATTAAGAGGTGACTTAATTCAAGTGTTCAAAATCATCAAAGGCATCGACAATATGAACTGTAGTAAGTACTTCACTATCGACCAATCTAATTACACGCGGGAAACGGTTGCAAAATTATTGGTAAATCTTTTAACTCACACGAATCTAAGAATTTCTTCTTCAATCGAGTTGTCAACTTGTGGAATGGGCTTCCCCGAGACGTTATAGACTGCAGCACCGTTGATTCATTTAAACTCCGCTTAGACAAATATCTCGCATCAAACCCGCGACTGACTGCGTTTGTAAATGAATAACTTTATTTTATCCCCCCTCAGTTACTAACCCATCTGTCCCCTACTAACTTCCTAATCCTGCCACGGACATTAGTTCTAGGGCAGTAGTTCCCTTTCCAATGTTCCCTTACCCACTCTAAACCACTGTTTGGACACTTGATCCTCAGTGTTTTGGAGGACAAGCAGCCTAGAAGGGTCACTAGACCTGTTGTTGCTTGATTTCCTTTGTACTCCTTTGTACTCCTTTGTACTTACAAACCTACATATTTAGTATAATTTTTACCTTTAAGCACACCACCGCTTGTCCACACACACACACACACACACACACAAACGCACACACACACACACACACACACACACACACACACACTCTCTCTCTCTCTCTTTTATTCTCTTTTCTATGATTTATTTTACTGTTGTGGACGGATTCATCGCAACCAGAGCCGTTTTCTGGGAGAATTTTGGCCATTTTCGTTGACTCCAAGTGCCATGTTCAATACCTGCCTTTTATATTATTTTGTACGGTCACAAATACTGATAGTTTACATTTTCCAGTTAACCCATTCGGTACCGGTGATATCCTTTTCATTATATTGTGGCAACTATTAGACGATATTATTCAGGTTAGGAAGGATGTCTACTAATTAACAGGTTACTGACTATCTCCATTAACCCCTTCTGTACCGGCGACGTCTTATTTATTTAATGTCAGCTGCATTTAGACGATGTTATGAACCTTTGGAAGGATATATGGTGTCTCAAGGGATCAATTGAGATAGTGGGTAGCCTTTTGATGAGTAGACATCTTTCCTAAGCTGAACAAAATCGTCTATTAGTAGCCAGCATAAAACGAAAAGGACGTCACCGGTACAGAAGGGGTTAATCCTTTTAGCTACAAATGATCTTTCAGAAGCTTCATAAAATCGTCTAAATAGCAGCTGAAATCCGCAAAAAATAAAATAAACAAATAAATACAAATAAAACACTGGTACTGAAATATCGGTACGGTATCTCGGAAATGCAAATATTAAGAAACCCTAAAAAAAGGAGCACATTTCAGCAAAAGCTAACTTGGAAAACTTATAACACCAATAACCCTCTGAGTACCAGCGACGTGTGTTATATTTCATTCTAGCTAGATTTAGACGATATTAGGCAGCTTAGGAAAGATCCGTGGTAGTTAAAAAGGGTTGGTTGAGATAGTGTAAAGCCTTATTAGTGCTAGAGGTCCTTCCTAAGCCGAATACAATCGTCTAATAGTTGCCAGAGTAGGACGAAAAGGACGTCCCTGGTACTGAATGGGATAATGACCTCAATAATTGTACATTCTAGGACACATGTTTTGGACTCCTCGAACTCCTACAATGGACTTCCAAAAACATATAAAACACCAGGACGGGATTTAGTTAACACCCACAGCCGTGTTCATATAAGAGGGATGGTTCACTTTTTTCATGTATTTATTATTTTTTTAGTTTCCTCCCTAGACTTCCATCAAGGTTAAAACAATTATACGCCCAAGACTCCCCTTCGAGAAAAATGTGACCATTTTTCGGTAGAAATATGTATCCCTCCTAAATTACAGGCTCGCTAACGCTCGCCAGGAAAAAATAGACTCCTAAATGACACGAAAGATCTTAAAATGACATAAATAGGGCGTAAGGTCAAAAAGTCACCAAACTAATGGGGCGAACGTCTTAAAATTTTAAAACAAAAGTGGCTAATTATGAAGGAGAAGGGGGACCAGAAAAACAGACCCTTAAGTGAAAATCTCCCCTTAAACCTTCCTACCGTGATATCCCACTCCGTAGCCCATTCAGCACCAGTGACGTTCTTATAATATTCTGGCAACTATTAGACGATCTTAGTCAGTTTAAAAAGGACCTCCAGCTATTAACAGGCTTCGAACTCTCTCACTTAACCCTTTTTACTACCACAGTTCCTTCTTAAACTGCACAAATTTGTCTACGTATATAATGAAAAAGACGTCGCTGGTACAGTAGGGATTACTGAACGAAATAAGATGAGATACATTGTTAGCTTTTAAAAACTGGGGAGATTTCAGGTTCTCTTTCATTTAAGGTCGTTGCACACTGACACGGAAGCCCCTCCAGGTGAGTTCCCGACTCGAAATTTCAACCTGATACGGCGAATCGGCAACATAATCGTGGATATTGGTATGTAGTCGATTCCGAATCAATAAGGGAGTTTGAAAGTAATCTTGATAAAGCATGGGGAAGACAAGATTTGAAGTTTGATTATAAAACAAAAATACAGAATAGTAAAAATGTTGCGTCTGCTACCGCCGCCGCCAACACCGTGAACGACCGCAGCAGTGCAAGTACTGGTACTGAGCTGGATACACAGGCATAGTTTGCCTTTTTCCAGAGGATCTACAGTAAGAAACTGTAAGATATCGGGTATTAGCCGTGGGTGACTCTCACGGTCCAAGCGACGTATCGGGGGTCGATACGAGATTTTGAGCTGTTCAATAGTTCGCGAGAATCCCCCGGCAACTGTCTGAGTCTGGTCTTCATCGTGAACTCGCCGTTTAAAAATCCTGTGGCCCGTATCAAAGACGTATGGTCCGTATCAAAGTCATATGGTCCGTATCAAAGACGCATGGTCCGTATCAAAAACTTATTGTCGTCCCCAGCCCACCAAACCTTATCAATATAAACACCGCACCATGAAGACGAGGAAATCTAGTGAGAGTTAACGGAAGGGGAGGCTGGAGCTTACACCCCCAAGTCAGCCTGTACCATCTGTTTCTGGCATTATACCATCTTATTTCATATGGTAATATTAAGACTCGATGAAAAAATCAGATCTCTATGTGCGCGCGCGCGGGAACGCAAAATTTCATAAAATTTCATTGCACTTTTTTAAAACCATCTAGTCACTCAAAATTGTTCAAATTTCCCGCAATTTTTGCATGGCATAGAGTACAAGCATCCCCAACACCGTGCCGTTTAAATATACCCTTATTGAATAAAAGAAAGTGCTGAAATAAATATATTACATTATCATCTTTGGGTTACAGCTGATTTGACTCCAAAAAGGTCAAAAATCGGACATTTTCGGCAAATCGGCATTTATTTAAACGGACAGGCCCTATGTACCCCTATGTACTCTATGTAGAAGGGGAATGCATTTGAGCAATAGATAAAAATATAGATAGACTCGTAAGTGCAAAAAAATGATACCAAACCACACAAATTCTTAGATTTTCATGACTGTAAATTATTTTGGGGGCAGAGAAAACAGTTTGTCCTCCTTAGCTTCCGTTTTCTCTCATAGCGCGCACATAGAAGATCGAGAGTAATGGCTACCAATTAGTCTAACTTCAATTGTAGGAAAAATCATGGAAAAAATCCTTAGAGATAAGATAGTAGATTACCTCGAATCAAACAACCTAATCAAAAATAGTCAACACGGCTTTAGATCAAATAAGTCATGCCTAACAAATTTGATTGAATTTTATAACAAACTATTCACATATAACGACATGACAAAATCACTAGATATAATCTTCTTGGACTTTCAAAAAGATTTCGACAAGGTGCCTCACCGAAAACTATTGGCTAAACTGGAGAGGATAGGTATCAAAGGTGAAATTCATTCTTGGATAAAAAATTGGCTTACAGACAGAAGACAGAGAGTGGTGATAAATGGAGTGGAATCGGAGTGGGAGCCTGTCACTAGTGGAGTTCCACAGGGTTCAGTCCTTGGACCGGTCCTGTTTCTCATTTACATTAACGATATTGATGTAGGGGTAAACAACACCATTTCCAAATTTGCCGACAATACAAAAATAGGAAATACAGTCCTGAACGAAGATGATAGAAATGCGTTGCAATCTGATTTAACCCTTCTTTAGCGGCCTATGCGGTTTATTTATGTGTACCGCCCAGCGGGGTGTTTTTAGCCAAAATAGGGCTGTTTACGTGATCATTTTCATGCCTAAATAAGACCCAGAACGTAAAACAAGTATCTATCCCTGAAAGGGCATGAACAGAGCTTTCGAATGACACCATAACGATCCTTGTATGATGGATAGTTTTCTTGCAATAACCGTGCAACTCGAGTGCAAAAAGCAGGTAATTCGGTACTTTCCCCATATAATTGAGTATGTAGCGAGTGAGAGAGGGAGGAAGGAGCTGAGATTCGTGTCAGTAGGTTCGCCGCGGTGGTCTGGAGCAGTCATACGCTCGCTAGGCTCCTGCCACCACTTGTCTCTCTCTCTCAGCAACATTACGTGCTGAAATTGCCACTCGACCTATCTCGAGCGCCGCCACATAGTCCAGCTTTATTAAATACGACTTAAGTGGTGAGCCGCTTTTTAAGGGTTAAACAAGATATCAGAGTGGTCGAAAAAATGGCAGATGCCCTTCAATGTCGATAAATGTCAGGTGCTGCAGGTTGGTAGCAGAAATATGAAATACAAATACGAAATGAATGGCAAACAAATAAAAACCGCAACGGTAGTAAAAGACCTAGGGGTACTAATATCTGAATACCTAAAAACTTCCGACCAATGTATAGCAGCTGCAAATAAGGCAAACATAGCATTGGGCTTTATTAAACGAAAATTTACATATAAACATGGAAACGTAATAGTGCCACTGTTCAAAAGTATGGTGAGGCCCCACCTAGAATATGGTGTGCAGTTCTGGTCACCTTATCTGATCAAGGACATTGTAAGACTCGAGTCAGTACAGCGTAGAGCGACGAAGATGATACCCTCATTAAGAAATAAACCATATGAAGAAAGACTTAAACGATTGAACCTGTTCTCATTAAAAAAAAAAGGAGGTTGAGGGGTCAGCTTATTGAGTGCTTTAAGATACTAAAAGGTTTCGACAAAGTCGATGTAAATGCACTATTCACATTAAACAATACTAATCAAACTCGCGGAAATGGAATGAAATTAAAAACCAAAAAGGCAAACCTAGATGTCACAAAGAGTTTCTTCACCTACAGTGTGGCGACAGAGTGGAATAAACTACCAGCGAGAGTGGTGGAGAGCGACACAATAAACGCTTTCAAGGGAAGGCTTGACCTCTATCTGCAGAGGGCTGGGGTGATATGAAAAAAAAAAAAAAAAAAAAAAAATGTATGTATGTGTATGTGTGTGCACTGTACAGTATGTACCGGTATATATATACTGTATATATATGTATGTATGTGTGTATGTATGTATGTGTATATGTGTGTGTGTGTGTGTATGTGTGTATATGTATGTACAGGTGTGTGTATATATATATATATATATATATATATATATATATATATATATATATATATATATGTGCATATATACATATATAGTTTGTAAAGCCAGACTGCCTAGTAAGGACCTTGAGGTCTGTGTGGTCTGTGTATCTATGTAGCTAACTAAACCAAATTTTCGTCAGGGGATTGCTTTTCAGAATTTATGAAACAACTTTCTACAAAAAACATGATTTTGGGGCCCCCCCCCCCCCAAGGGGGCCCTAGGGATATCATATGGGTGTTTATGCCCTCATATGATCATTTCTATTGCTTACAGCAGCCCTTTAGACTACAGAAAAAAAAAAAAAAAATGTGTGGCTGAAAGAAAAAAAATATCGTTTTTCGGGGTCGAGGTCCAACCCCCGGCCCGGGGGGTTATGGATGCGATATGTTTTTTTGTTCCTTCCTATGCTATTCTCCTATGTTGAAAGAAGCATTATAGAACAAAAACACAATAATTAGAAATTTTGATCTCTGGGCTCAGAACAGGGTTCAGCCTCCCCTTGTACACTGTACACTAATAAATAAATACAAATGTAAGAGAGAGTAATAATGTGTTCCATTTTTCCCATACACAATTACATATCGTTTTATATTTACGTAGATTGATAACTATAAATGGAATAAAAATGAGCGTCAGACATGGTGGAAAACTTGATTGAAGGTATAATATATGAGTGAACAATATAATATATAGGTATGAAATACAATTAAATAAATAATAAGTAAATAATAAATAATAAGCACAAAATCAAGACAATAAAATAAACACGAATGAAGGTACAGTATACTATAAACACTGACCAATATATAATTAATACAATAATAAATAACTAATAAATACTACATAAGTAAATAATAAAATAAATAATAATTTCAAAATAAAGACAAAATTAAATAAACACGAATATACTGTAGGTATAATATACTGAATAAACTGACCAATATATAATTAATTATATACTAAATAAATAATATGTAATACAATGAAGATATACTAAAAAAAATAATGAGGGTATAATATATAATTGACCAATATATACAGTGTAGGTTTAATCTATAATAAACTATATCTATAATAAAATAAATAGGTTATGAAAACAAATATATTAAAAGATATACTAAAAAAAAGGAAAGAGGGTATACTATATAATTGAATATTATATATAGGTATAATCTAAAATAAAATATATCTATACTTAAATAAATAGTTGGAGACTGTGTGATTGATGCTCAGACACGCCCCTTTTGTACCTTGACAGGCCATCGGTTGCACGTCTCACGGCGCCGATACGGCGTCGATTCGATTTTTCTGAGTAGTATCGAAGTCTTTTGGGTCGTATCTTTTCCGTGGACTTGCCGTGTACCCTTCGCACGACCTTTCCTATCTTCTTCGTAGCATACGTTTCTCCACCGTATCGGCATCGCTAGTCTTATAAAGTCTTGCGGGAGAGATACGGTAGAGATAAGGTAGAGATACAACTCTAACGATGCCAGCCATTTTCGCTACGATCTCTATTAAAGTTGGCAAGACACAGGATTTGTATGTGTCGTGGGTGTTCGTGCCAGTCTTGAAGGGGCTGATGTGTCAGTGTGCAACGACCTTTATTAACACTCAGTTCCAATATGTTCGTTCGTTATGGGACTGGATGACACACATCTAAAAGTCGTTGCACACTGACACGACGGCCCCTTCAAGACTGGCACGAACACCCACGACACATACAAATCTTGTGACTTGCCGAATTTACTAGAGATCGTGGCGAAAATGGCTGGCATCGTTAGTCGTATTTCTACCGTATCTCTTCCGTTTGACTTGATAAGACTCTAGCGATGCCGATACGGTGGAGAAACGAATGCTACAAAGAAGATAGGAAAAGTCGTGCGAAGGGTACACGACTAGTCCACGGAAAAGATACGACCCAAAAGACTGCGATACAACTCAGAAGAATCTTATCGACGCCGTGAGACGTGCAACCGGATTGAGGCTAGACGCGCGGTTGCCAACTCGACCGTTGCCAATTCTCCGCACAGAAGAGATACGGTCCGCACGGCAGGCTTACGCACCAGACGAAATTGATAAGGACCATACAGCTTTGATACGGACCATACGTCTTTGATATGGACCACACGATTGTGATACGGCGAGTTCGTGATGGAGACCAGACTCAGACGATTTTTTACAGTTGCCGGGGGATTCCCACAAACTTTTGAACAGCTCAAAATCTCGTATCGATCCCCGATACGTCGCTTGGACTGTGAAAGTCACCCGCGGCTAATTTCCGATATCCACTATTATGTTGCCGATTCGCCGTATCAGGCTGAAATTTCGAGTCATAAACTCGCCTGGAGGGCCTTTCGTATCAGTGTGCAACGACCTTAAGAATACGGCTAAGATTCCCTACAACTGACCGTACGGTTGGCCAAATAAGTCATGTCGACGCTGTCATTACGTTTTTCTCGCTGTATACGCTGTATTAATGCCTGTCAGATGTTGAATAGGGTGTGTCAATATAGGAACTTGTTTGTATATCTTACTCGAAACGAATAAATCAAGTTTTGGATATTGTTGATACCAATTATTGATAGAAATATACTTGGTGCTGCGACATCACTTATTTGGCCGACTGTACCAAATGATTCAAAAGCACCAATTAACAAGGGACTGGAGTTCTCTAAAAGTGGCTCTCGTTCTGACGCTATTCTTGATTTACAGTGTGCTGGCTTAATAATTCAGAGGGGTTGATAGCCTCTGAAGTCCCATTTTAACTTACTAACCAACCATAAAACCCTCAGCAGCAGACCCCCAAATGAGAGAACAATATTCCAAACGGGGGAGAATAACCAAACTAATGCAAAAGGCTCGTCCAAATAGTGTCTCAGACTTTTGCAAACTATAGTCCGTTCATTATAGGTAGGCCCGAAATCGTGACCCCAACCTCTCTTAACTCCAAAACAACTCTAGTAATCGAGCTAACATTTATACAATTTGGGAAGGGTCAGCCAAGGAATAGGTGTGGAAATGTACAACCCATTTGCTCTAGCGGCTAGCCCTTTTTGAGTTACAGAGGTTAGGGTTCACGATTTCTGACCCACCTATTTGAAACAGGGTATAGTGCAACGAAGAGGGTGCCCGTCCAAGTAGTTTCTCAGACTTTCGCAAACTAGTAGGGTCAAAAGTTTACTTCTTGAGGATCATGACACGTTTTGACAGTTTATTCTGACTATCATTAGACACATTAGTCAGCTTAGGAAGGATCTGTGGGAATTTAAAAGGTGAAGCATATCTCAATTTATCCTCTGACTTCCACATACCCTTACTAATCTGAATAAAATCGTCTAATGATAAGCAGAATAAGCTTTCAAAACGCGTCATAATCCTCAAAGGGTTAAGCTCTACCAGTGACAATACTATAATGTGACTTATATGTATCTTGCTCAGGTCATGAACCCTAAGTCGTAGGTCGATGGTGTATTTAAGGGGGTAGTGCTTGTTTTGGGTGGCTATATATTTGTTTCTTATTATGTATCTGAGCTTACTCGCTAGATCTCCATCAAGCTTTAAAAATACACCCCCTAGAGCCCTTTCAAGATACATTTTTAAATTTATTGGTACAAATTGTCCCGGCCCAAGGCCGGTTCCTATTGTATTCTATTTTATCCTATTTTATTCTAGCTCCATGTAGACGATATTATGCAGCTTAGGAAGGATCTGTGGTATATACAAGGGTAGGTTGAGATAGTTTGAAGTCTTATTATTGCTAGAGGTCCTTTCAAAGCTGAATAAAAACGTCTAATAGTCGCCAGAATATGATGAAATGGACGTCTCTGCTACTGAATGTACCAGGGAGGTCATTTTAATCATATTCTGGCAACTATAACACGATTTTATTCAGCTTAGGAAGGACCTCTAGCAATGATAAGGCTTCAAACTATTTCAACCAACCCTTTTAACCACCATAGATTTTTCCCAAGCTGCATAATATCGCCTAAATATAGCTAGAATGATATATAACACACGTCGCTGGTACTCAAAGGGTTAAGGTAGACTTGACCATTTCAAAGATGTGATCTAATCATTACGCGAACATGATTATAAATACGCACACACAAGAAAAGGTAGATTATTACATATAAATTCTGAAATGTAGCATACCCTCGTACAGTTTATTAATCTAATTTATTAATTTCACTCCCAACATCAAACACCTCCCAATGAAATTAATGAAAACATGTGATCCTACCGGGATTCGAACCTTCATTACCACATACATATCAAACACTCTAACCATTACACCATCAAAACAGTTACAAGTATAGAACATGACCACGATTGATATCCATTTATCGAATACTGGATATTAATCTAATCATGTACTGTACCCAACTGCACTATGAATACCCTAATGCTTAAGCGAAAGGAAATCATATTTTATGGGGTATCACATAGGACCGACCTCGCTACGAAATATTCTTGAACCTATTGATAATCTAATTTATTGATAATCTAATATAACACTACTATTTTTGTGAATATGAATGTTATTGATATCACTGACTAATTGGACTCCCTCGTACGAATTGGCTATACCCTGTTCAAAGTAGATAGCCCAGAAATCGTGAACTCTAACCTCTGTAACTCCAAAAGGGCCTGAGCAAATGGGCTGTAAATTTCCACACCTATTCTCTGGCTGACCCTCCCCAAATGGTAGACATATTAGCTCGATTACTCTAGTTTTTTGTGAGATATATAGGTATATGTTCAATAGTTTGCGCATATTTACTGTTAATAATAAAGCAGTACTATGTAGTGTAGTAGTATATTCTCGGCTTAAGTGAGCCTACAATATATGTAAAATAGTGTACGTTTGGAGTCTCTTAATGCGTAATAAGAATGTTTGTGTGAGAGAGAGAGAGAGAGAAAGAGAGAGTAATATATGCACCTAGAAACTCCTGCCAGATAAGTGAAGCGGGAGGAACAAACCACCACCACCACCACCACCACCACCACGGCCTCCACCACCACCACGGCCTCCACCACCACCACGGCCTCCACCACCACCCTCTCCACCACCTCCACAACCACCAGCACCCCCACCTCCACCACCAGTCCAAAATTATTTCCCCTGGACAAACCCGCGGCTGGTAGTAGCGAGAGTAGTTTGGGGTGAAGGTTGGGTAATTAGTCCTAATCTGTGTGTTGCTTAATTAGGTCAGGTGATTTAGGCAGGTGTATCCATCTCTGGGGATTACCTGTCACTTAGAGGGGGGTAGGGGAGGGGGGGGGGTGTTAAGGGGGGCAGGATTAGGTACGTCTGACCATGTTCCTGCATTCGGGTATACTTATAATTTCTGGGGAGATAAGGCCACAACATGATTTATATACACACACATACATACACACATATATTTATATATATATATGTATGTATGTATGTATGTATGTATGTATGTATGTATGTATGTATGTATGTATGTATGTACTGTATATATATATTTTGTTGTAGACATACGAGGTTAAACGAAGCAGCAATTTCAATATTAATAAGTTTATTACTTATTACTTCAATGTTTCTGGCAATTTTTCTCTGATGTTCAGTTAGTTGTTAGAGTGGGTCGGTATAGTTGTGGTTTGGCCTCGACGTTTCGACTTGTTCACAAGTCATCTTCAGGAAAAGGAGTGATGAGCGATGAACAGAGGGTCATATTTATAGGGGTCATGTTGACCTGGTGAGGGAGATGGACGGAGCTGATTCTAGCTCTGTGGGTCCTGATTGGTTGTGCGCTGGCACAGGGCGACACGCTGGCTTCGTCTTGTTGGTTGGCTAGGGGTGCCCGCGCTGTTGTTGTTGTTGTTGTTGTTCCCCAAGCTGCCTGGCCGAACAGCCCCAAGGCCCCGAGCAAGGCCAAGGCCATAAACGAGCGCCCCCACAGAACCCTCCCTGCCGACCACAATAAAGCCTGGGTGACCGAAGCCACTCCATGGCGGGGAGCTGAGAGGGTGCGTAAGCGCCCGGGAAACCAAAGCCCCACCCAGGGCCCTGTGCCCCTCAGCAATTATGAAGATAAAGTTGAGGGGCAAAGGAATAATGTGACGCTTTAGCTTCCAATCTTGGTAGATTGGGAGGTCAATCCACGGAAGAGACGCCGTCACTTGAGATTTAGAAAATATATAAGTAAAAGGAACAGTCAGAGTAAGCTATGGGTATGGCAGAGATCGCTCAGGTCTCACTCTGATAGACCAGCCCATCGCCAGCCCGCGCTGTTATCATGCGAGGTGGAGGTGGTGGGAAGGGCATGAAGGGGGTTCAGCGTGGCTGGTGGGGGGCGCGGAGATCCCTGGGCAGGGACGTGTTTTTCATAGATGGGAGTATTTGTAGGTCTTGTGTTTGATTATTAATGGTGGGTCTCAGAGAAAGGATGTGTAGGGCTTCGAGGATAACGACTCGCCTAGGGTATTTTTTTTATCAATAACAGTAGTATGTTTTTCTAAGTCAGGGCGGCTCAGGTCTTGTTGGTGTTGATGTTTGTAGTGTTCTTTGATCGCTCCCGTTTGAAGGTGTAGAGTTAGCTGGCGAGGTAGACAGATTTGTGTCATACCAATGTATTTTTGAGCTCCACAGTTCTTTTTCTGGTGGTGGGGGGGCGGTTCTTTAGGATGAGATTGGAGGTTTTAGGTGATTTGTAGTAGATGGTGAGTCTGATTTTGTTGTCCAGATTGGTGGGGTGTACGTTTTTGTCTATTATTTCCCTTATTATTTGTTCGTTGGTTTTGTAGTCGGAAGACATTTAATTCCAGTAATACAGTTTGATGGTGTCTGGGTTGTCTGTGTTGGGGTTGTCTTGGTTGTACCATTTATCTAATTGTTTCTTGATGGAGGCAGAAACTTAGGAGTTGGAATAACCGTTGTTAATGAGGGCTTGGGATGATCTTTCCAGTTCTTGGTGGATGTCCCGCCATGTGGTACAGTGGGTGAGGGCCCTCCTGACATAGGCAGATATGGTGGACTGTAACGTCGGGGGGACTCACTGTTTCCATTCAGGCATAGTCTGTTGTTGGTGGGTTTTGTATAAACTGTAGTTTTGAATCCGTTGTCGTATGTGGAGATAAGGATGTCCAGGAAGGGGAGTCGTCCGTCGGTTGATTCTTTATAAGTGAAGTGGATTCCTGAAGCGGCCATGAAACGTTGTTGTATGTCCCGTAGTTCACAGATGTCCTTGGCTCGCACGAATATGTTGTCAACATATCGGCAGTAGATGGAGGGGAAGTGGTTCTCCAGGAGCTCTTCTTCGACGGTTCCCATAAAGAAGTTGGCGAAGAGAACTCCCGGGGGGCTGGCCATCATCGCGGTCAACTTGTTGGTACAAATTTCCTCGTGGTGCAGAGTTCAAGTTGGGTCTTCATGGCTATTTCGGGGATATCCAGTGGAGTAGTATCAGGGCAGTGGTAGACGTGGTGTAAGATGAAGTCTATTGACCTGGACCCCTTCTCCCTCATGCTTAGCCCCATTTGTTATGAGATGAAAAGACGTTCGCCTCATTAGTTTGGGGTTTTAATGAGCTTTCGCCCTATTTCTTTGTCAATATTAAGAACTGTCGTGCCATTTAGGTGTCGGGTTTTTTCCTGGCGAGCGATAACAAGCCTGTAATATCCCCAATACTATTGTACGGAATAACATAATCTTTATAGTGCCTCTATTCCTTGGGTCATTATGCCTAGCCAATTAACCCCTTGACTACTTGAGGATTATTCCGCATTTTGACAGTATATTCTAGCTGTCATTAGATGATTTTATACAACTTAGGAAAGATCTGTGGGCATCAACAGGGTAAATACTATCTCAATTAACCACCCGAGTTCCATATACCCTTCCTAATTTGAATAAAATCGTCTAACAATGGTCAGAAGAAACCGCTAAAACGCGTCATAATCCTCAAGGGTTTAAATTTCGCAGTGGACACTATAAGGAGAGATTGGTCGTTTTTCTAGATCCCCTTCTCCCTCATATTTAGCCCCATTAGTTCAGATTTTAAGATGTTTGCAATATTGCTCCCAGTCCTGTTACCGTAAAAACAACGGTGTATAATTATTTAACAGTGCATTTCTACAGGTGGCATCTTCACTGCTCTTAACCCTGTCAATACCGTTGACATCCTTCCCTTTCCAGGCAAGTAATGATATACAAAAAAGTATACATATTATATACTGTATATATAGATTATATAGATTATAGCCTACTGTATACAGTATATATATATATATATATATATATATATATATATATATATATATATATATATTTATATATATACTGTATATATATATATATATATATGTATATATACACGCTCGTGTGATTATCTTTGTACCCTATGCCCCAAAATGGTGACTTGGAGAGAACTTGTCCGTTTTCTGTCGTCTAAACTCCCTCAAGGCCCCGCAGGATCTTCAAAGCAGCGGCGATAATTAGGCAATTCAAGGTAGGCGCGCTTTATTCGGGGTTCTCTGTGCTCTGAGGGGGTCATTAGCGAAGTGGCTGATATCCTTAATGAACCTCGGGGGGTCCTTAATGTATTACTACCTTCGGAGCCTCTGTTACATCACTCATCTGACTCCACTATTTCGTTAGTCACAGAAACCTTGAAAACAGAAATTAATATATAATAGAAAACTCATCCTAAGGGGGATGTTATAGTTATGGTACACGGTGCTAAATGAGGTGTCACACGAGCGCTTTTTGCGTAAATTTTTACGACCAATTGTAGTCCGGCAGCTTCAAAATGTTGGTAGTATCAAAACTCAGCTACCTAATACAATTTCCATTAATGACGGATGGTTAATTTTTGGTCGATTTTGTTTCATTTATTTGTTATTTTTTTAGTCTCCTCCCTCGACCTCCATCAAACTTAATATAACAACCACAGGATCCCCCTTCAAAATATATTTGGACATTTTTTCGGCCGGTTCCTCCTAAATTACAGGCTCGCTGTCGCTCGCCAGTGAAAAATCGACACCTAAATGACATGAAAAGTCTTCATATTGACACAGAACAGGAGCGAAAGGCCTTAAAATCGCCAAACTAATGCGCCGAATGTCTTCAAATCTGAAAACTAATGGCGCTAAACATGAGGAAGAAGGGCGACCAGAAAAACGACCCATCTCCCCTCAAGTCTAGTTTTTTAATCCAATTAACATAGGAGCCTCAACATTTTGCGAAAAATGTACTTGTTCATCGGTAATTAGCAGAAAACTTGTTCGTGTGGCACTGGTATAATCTTGGCCAGTGTTGCCAATGGATATTTCAGTACCGGTAACTGAACCTGTAATAAATAATTCAGTAAAGTATAATATTTTATGTTATACAGTCCTCCCTTGGGTAGCACGGCTTTGGACAGTGCGGTTTTGCTCTAACAGGGTACCCCAAATGTGCCGAGTCAGCATCTAACACGCTTTGTTTATGTAGCGCTCGTGGCGGGTGGCGGTTGGTCGGCATCTCTCGGCATCTGTCTGCCTGTGACGGCAGACTCGTCAGACCCGTATATACCGGCGTGTATAAGACACATTTATTAAACTCCAAAACCATGGATGGCCTTATACTACGAATATACTTTCAATGCAAGTTAATTTGAAACACCGAGATTCGTCAGCTGATTTTCCGTGTGTTATTGTCGAGTCAGTTTGTGTGTGTGTGTGTGTGTGTGTTGTTCTTGTGTGGCTATGTCTAAACCCGAGTTATTTCTGCATGCAATAACATTTTATTATAATTTACTCTATGGAAAAAAAAATCTGATCCACACATCCTCTTCCACTTCGAAATCCATCCTGTTTATCCCACACTTTTCCATCGGTAATTTCTTTCACTCTGTCAATCACTATCCTCGCATATACTGGTACCTTACCAACCACACTCAGCAGACTATTACCTCTGTAACACTTACATTATTTTCGTTCACATTTACCTTCATACAACGGGACTAACATTCCCCTCTTCCAGTTGAATGGCACCACTCCATTTGTCCAAGCTTTTGAACATAGTTTCCTCAGCCAATCCATTAATAAGTCACCTCCATTCCTTAGCTTTTCACATTGTATTTCATCTACACCAGCATCTTTTCCATTTTTCAACTTCTTTACTGCATTCACTTTTTGTACTCTAGATATGTTCCCTTTTTCTACAAGTCTCTCACGTGGCACATCGAACAGACCTTTATAATTGAAAACTGCGCTGTTTGCACTTCCACTCATTAGTCCTTCAAAATACTCCTTCCATCTCTCCCTTTTTTGTTCTTCATCTGTAATCACATTTCCTCTTTCATCTTTCACATTTACACATTTCTGACCACATTCTCTCCTGCATTTACGCACTTCCTTCCAAAACAATGTATTATTGTTTTCATTCATTTTATTCCCCAAATCCTCATTTACTTTCTATTTCTTTTCTTTAACTAATCGCTTTACTTTGGTGTTGCTCTCCTTGTACTTCCTTTTACTTTTTCCACAGATCTTAGTCTGCATCCACACAAGCCATTTACTTGTTTTATCTTTCACAGCTTCTTTCACTTCTTCATCCCACCAAGCAAATATACAATCGTAATTATTTTAAAGGTTACAAACCTATCTGACCGTCAATATTAGCAGTCATTTCCGGTCGAATTGTCGTATATTTCAAGTTCATTACTGTTAAAACATCGTAATACTTGATAAGGTTTTCGATCATGGAAATTTACAGATTTCTACTGTTTAATGGGTATACACAAAAACGGATTCGACGATCGTGTACAAACTGTACATAATAGAGGTTCATGAGTACCACTCGAAGAAGTTCTTTAAACTTTTGGTAATATAAACCAAGTTGACATTTGCTTAATTACTTATATGAATTTCAACCACCTAATATAAATTACATTTCATTCTATTTCGGAGTGCCAAAAATTTCTCACATATTTCAAGAATACATACCAGTTGATACCAATGTAATAAAGTTATATGATATTATATTATTCAACATATATAAATAAATAAATGAGAGAGAGAGAGAGAGAGAGAGAGAGAGAGAGAGAGAGAGAGAGAGAGAGAGAGAGAGAGAGAGAGAGAGAGAGAGAGAGAGATAGAGAGAGAGAGAGAGAGAGAGAGAGAGAGAGAAGAGAGAGAGAGAGAGAGAGAGAGAGAGAGAGAGAGAGAGAGAGAGAGAGAGAGAGAGAGAGAGAGAGAGAGAGAGAGAGAGAGAGAGAGAGACTATTATAAAGAATAAAAAGTTATAAGACAAAATCCCAAATGGCTTTCGTATGACGTCACCTCCAGATGATGTTAGTTCAGGAGCCCCGAAGTACACAGACATAAGTTCTTGCCCGGGGTTTACACAGAGGGAGATAGTACGGGAAACTAACTGGTCCATCAATTCGCCCCTAAGTCTGTTCACCTATTAAGGGGGGCTGGGCGTATTTATTTGCTCATATATATATATATATGTATCTTGTTACCAATGTATTAGTTTCCTCCCTAGACCTCCATCAAGATGTAAAAAACACCCCCTAGACCCCACTTCAAGATAAATTTGTATATTGTTCGGTAGAAAAATGTCCCGGTCGAAGGCCGGTTACCCTTAAAATTACAGGCTCGCTATCGCTTGCCAGGAAAAAACGGATACCTAAATTGCACGATTGATCTTAATATCAACAAAGATGTGGGGCATAAATTACTAATATCGCAAAACTAATGAGCCGAACGTCTTACAATCTAAAAACCAATGGGACAAAACACGAGGGAGAAGGGAGGGCCAGAAAACTGGCCTATCTCCCCTTAACCCTTACAGTACCGGCGACGTCATTTTGTTTCTATTTCAGCTGCATTTAGACGATTGCATGAAGCTTAGGAAGGATATGTGGTAGCTAAAAGGATTAATTGAGAAAGTCTGTACGCCTTCAACTGATAAACACTCTTCCTACGCTGAATAAAACCGTCTAATAGTTGCCAGAATATAATATAAACTGGTGCGGTACTGAAAGAGCTGCCATAGTCAGTTCATTGTTAGTAGGCCAGAGAAATCGTGGACCCTAACCGGTGTAACTCATATAGGACTGGAGCAAATGGGCTGTAGATTTCCCACACCTATTCCCTGGCTGACTCTTCCCAAATGGTGGAAATATCCGCAGCTCGATTACTTAAGTATTATATTAGTTAGAGAGGTTAGTGGTCAAGATTACTGGCTTACTTTTAAGGGGGAATTGCTTGTTTTTTTTTTGGCCCATTAATTTGTGTATACACTTAGCTTTGAGTTTCCTCGCTAGACTTCCATCAAGCTTGTAAAATCACCCGCCAGACCCCCTTTCAAGATAATTTTGTATATTTTTCGGTAGAGAAATTTTCCGGCCGAAGGCCGAACCCTCCTAATAATACAGGCTCGCTATCGCTCGCTAGGAAAAATCGAAACCTAAATGGCACGAAAGGTCTTAATATTGACAAATATATGGGGTGAAACGTCTAAAATCACATTTTTTTTTGGAATGAACGTCTTAAAATCTTAAAACTAATGGGGCTAAACTTGATGTAGAAGAGGGTCAAGAAAAAGCGACTACCGCCCCCTTAATGAATAGACTTATAGTTCCCCAGTCGGCTAGGTGTGTTTCGACGGTGATTATGGTGAGCTGGTTTAGTTTAATTTAGGTTAAGTTACATCAGGCGAAACATCAAACCTGAGATTTCGAACTAACCTCCATCGAGACCATATCGCCCACAACAAAGGCCTTCATGTAAGCACTCACATATCTGAATGTGCTAAAAATTACTCACCTAAGTTTAATTAATATAATGCCTTTTTATAAAGTCAACAAAGATGAACTTGCCTTACGAAAAAATAAGGAAACTTACTTCATAACAAAATTTAAACCACAACTTAACAAAGATCTGTGAATATTAACCCGTTCTCTATTGCACAGTGTTTCAAATTTGCTATTCATGCACCTGGTGTGTATGTATATTACGTTTTGTATATCACCACAAAAATTGCACCTCTTGCACCTCTTAAATGTATCATATATATACAGTATATATATATATATATATATATATATATATATATATATATATATATAATCCTCACAGAACAAGTTAGGATAAGGTTACGTTAGGGTTGCTTTGCTGTGGGTAAATTTTGGTGGAGTGAATTGACTCTGAATGCGTGAGTAAAGTGACAGTGAGCGAACCAACATGTGGGCAAAAGGACCTTAAGGAGGGTCACTTTTATTTTGTCTCTCCTTTTGCTCTCTTTCTCTGGCTTGTATCCATTCGGCCCCATTCAGCCTACTGTTTTAAGACGTTTATGCCCATCCAATCGCTCGTTAGCATTGTATGGAGAAATCCGGCTTCGCCGGAGAAATTTTTCTATCGAAAAATGTACAAATTTAGCTTGCTGACAAAACATTATAAACAATATGCTGGCTTGCTATCGCTCGCCAGGAAAAAATCGACACCTGGATGGGGATAAACGTCTTAAAACAGTAAGCTGAATGGGGCCGAATGAATACAACCCAGAGAAAGAGGGAGAGAGAGAACAAAAAAACGAGGTGGGCTCTCTTAAAGCTAACTTATCTACACAAATGGTTTCACGTCAGGGATTTTCAAGTTCTAGCCGATAAGTTGGCGGGTTTTTATCATTTTGGTTTCCTTTATTGAGCATGAGAGGGCTAATTCTCTCTCTCTCTCTCTCTCTCTCTCTCTCTCTCGCTCTCTCTCTCTCTCAAAATTAGGAAGGATCTGTGGGCATCAAACGGTGAACACCATCTCAATTATCTCTCTGACTTTCTTATACTTTTCCAAATCTGAATAAATTCGCTCAATATAGCCAAAACAGGCTGTCTAAGCGCATCATAATTTTAAGAGGTTAGTACCTTATCTACTCCGGAGAGAGAGAGTTGGAGTTAGTTTTGCTGTTCAAGGAATCATATCGGGCTAGAATTTATGTTTTCGAGTGTACACAGTAAATTTGTATGATCAAAACTCCTGTGGATTATTATGCATAATACGCTCGAATTCTTAACCCCTTGAGGATATTTTGACGCATTTTAGCAGTTAATTCTGGCTATCATTAGACGATTTTATACAGCTGAGGAAGGGTATGTGGGAATTTAAAGGGTAACGGCTATACCAATCAACCCTCTGACTTTCATATCCGCTTCCTAATCTGACTAACATCGTCTAATATCAGCCAGAGAACAGAAAAGAAGTGCGTCGTCGATTATTCAGAGGGTTAATTGACATACAGGTAAATTGATATACAGGTTAATTGATATACAATACTACAAACGTGTCCAGCATTACATACAATCAAGTCTATCAAACGGGCTGGCAGGTGCTCCACGAATTGTTAAAGGGAGAACGTGCCAGATACACTGGTTAACAGGTAAGCCGGTTAACAGATACGCCGGTTAACAGATACACCGGTTGACAGATAGCCTACACCGGTTAACAGTTATGCCGGTTAACAGATACACCGGTTAACAGATACACCGGCTAACAGATATGCCGGTTAACAGATGCGCCAGTTAACAGATTCAACGGTTAACAGATACACCGGTTAACATATACACTGGCTAACAGATATGCCGGTTAACAGATGCGCCAGTTAACAGATACACCGGTTAACATATGCAATGGTTAACAGGTACACTAGTTATTATACAGTATATTCTAGTAAACTAGACTCGCGAGAATTGATGTGAATATTGTAGATATTTCTGCAGTATAACACATATATATTTCATGCTACTCCTCTGTAATGGTGAAAAGTTATACCTTCTCAGCTCGTTAAAGGATTTCCATGTACGGTAACCTAAGCTTATGGGGGAGGTACTCGCATTTTCTGGACCTCCTTCTCCCTCATGTTTAGACCCATTAGTTTTGCGATTTTAAGACGTTCGTTCAATAGTTTGCCGTTTTTTAGACCTTTCGCCCCATTACTTTGTCAATATTAAGACCTTTCGTGCCATTTAGGTGTCGATGTTTTCCTGGCGAGCGTTAGCGAGCTTGTAATTTTTTAAGGAACCGGCCTTCGGGACATTTTTCTGACGAAAAATTTACAAATACATCTTGAAAGGGGGTATAGGGGGTGTTTCTTTAAAGCTTGATGGAGGTCTAACGAGGAAACTCAAAATTAAATCAATTAATGAATAAGTAGCCACCCAAAAACAAGCACTTCCCCCTAACCCCCTTTCCCGATCACATTACAGGGCTAACCAGGGCCGCCCATATACACGTCTATATCGAGTTTGGGAAGGCGAGGAAACGGCGATTTATATGCTAATTCGGCGTTGGGTTTGAGGCCGGGGCGAGGTGGACGGTGGTGGGAAGGTGGGAGGTGTGTGTGGATGGATGTGGAGGTGGATGGGGGTATTGTGGAGGAGGGATTGGATGGGTGGATGGGGTGTGTATTTGGGGTGGATGGGATGTGGGTTGATTGGATGGGGCGGAGGTGGGGTGGATTGCGTGGGATTGGACGGGTTTGACGAGGAGGTGGAGGAGAGATTGGATGGGTGGAGGAGGGATTGGATGGGTGGATATGGAGGGATTGGATGGGTGGAGGTGGAGGAGGGATAGGATGGGTGGATGTGGAGGGATTGGATTGGGTTGATGTGGATGTGCAGGGATTGAATGGGGTTGATATGGGGGGAGGAGGGATTGGATGGGGTTGATGTTGAAGTGGATGTGCAGGGATTGGATGGGGGGATGAGGGAATGGATGGGGTTGATGTGGAGGTGGATGTGCAGGGATTGGATGGGGTTGATGTGGTGGGTGGAGGAGGGATTGGATGGGGTAGATGTGGAAGTGGATGTGCAGGGATTGAATGGGGTGGAGGTGGAGGTGGGGTAGATGTGGAGTGGATGGAAGTGAGGTGGATGTGGAGCTGGACGATGTTGGGAAGATGGGAGCCTTGTGGATTTGGAGGGACTGGATGGGATGGATGTGGGGTGGATGTAGAGGAATTGGATGAGAATGGGATATGAATATGGAAAGTGAGATGAATGTGGAATAGGAGATGGATGTGGAAAGGGAGACGGGTGTTGAATAAGTGAGATGGATGTTGAATGTGAGAAGTATGTGGAATTCAAGAGACAAATGTGTAATGACATGGATAAATCCATTCAGTGCCGGTGACACCCTTTTCATGATATTCTGGCAACTATGAACCGATTTCATTCAGCTTAGGAAGAACGTCCACCAATTAACAGGCTACAGACTATCTCAATTAATCCTTCTAGCTACCATATAATCTTCCTAAGAACTTCGTAAAATCGTCTAAATGGAGCTGAAATCAAATCAAACAATACGTCATCGGTACTGAAAGGGTTAATGAAGAAAGGGAGTGAGATGGATGTGAAGTGAGGTGAAGGGGAGATGGGCCGGTTTTCTGGACCAATTTCTCCCTCGTGTTCAGCCCCATTAGTTTTGAGGTATTAAGACGTTCGGCCCATTAGTTTGACGATTTTATAACACCTTTCGCCCCATTGCGTTGTCAATTTTAAGACCTTTCGTGCCATTTAGGTGTCGATATTTTTCCTGGTGAGCGATAGCGAGCCTGTTATTTTAAGAGGAACCGGCCTTCGCCGGGAAATTTTTCTACCGAAAAATGTACAAATTTATCTTGAAAGATGTCTAGGGAGGAAACTAAAAATTATATGAATAACTGAATAAATAGACCAAAAACACAGCCACTATCCCCTTAAGATGGATGTGTAATGAGAGAGATACGAATGTGGAATGAGCATGGAGTTTATGTAGTATGTGTGAGAGGGATGAGCGTGAGACGGACTATTATAAGCTAAGTGAAATCGATGTTAACCCCTAGAGGATTATGACGCATATTGCCAGTTTATTATGACGCATATTGCCAGTTTATTATGGTTATCATTAAACGATTTTATTTAGAGTAAGATGGGTAAGACTGGTAATCCAATGGACCCAGGTTCGAATCCAGATATGTTAATGAGATGATATTATTGGGATGGAATTTGTGCTGTACCTAGTATAATTGCATTACCATAAAGCCCACATAACCGCCAATAAAATACCCTCATTGTTCCCTGATTAAATAGCACTGTATGAATATTCCCAGTCAAAATATGATATAGGGGGCAATGACTAGTGAGTTCATTGCTCAATAGGTGGCATTCTGAGAGTCAGGGTTCCAGTCTAGGAGATGAGACAGTAAAGCACTGGAACGAGGCAACTTCAGAAATGGGGCTGCTTCGGGCCGTGAGTGAGCAACTAAGTGCCATGCATCCTGCAAAGGCAAGATGGCAGGGGCTGGTCGCAGCTAAATGTGCTTCACATGTCTCACTCCCTAGACTGGAACGAGATCTCACGGGCTTCACTAGCCAATATAACGGTTGAAAGTACAAGCTCTCAGCCTAGGCTCGAGAGGGAGTTGTTGGAATATAGAAAACAAAATATAAAATAAAATAAAATGAAGGTCAGTAGGTTAATTGGGCCAGTCTTTACCCTTTTGACTCCCATAGATCCTTCCTAAGCTGTATAAAATCGTCTAAAGATGGCCGCAATAAACCACCAAAACGTGTCATAATCCTCAAAGGGTTAAGGCGGTGTTAAATTCAAATGCCAGGGGTTTGTGGGGAGTAAAAACCAATGATAGACGAATATTATTTCCGGCAATACTTTCAGGCAATTGAGGTCTGGCATCTGCTGAATTAAAGCTATATATTATTACATTCTCTTATAATCATATACATTCACTCAAATTGTCGATTCCAATGCAAACATAATACAAAATAAATGCACGAGAAAAAAAACTTGCTCATCTAAAATTGACGGAAAAATCGCTCGTGTGACATCGACTTAATGTAAGGCTGGAGTGGAGTGCAAGAGATCTTAAAGCAAAGTGGCAGGATTGTGGAATGAAAGAGAAAGGTGTGGAATACTGTGAGGGATGACGAATGAACATGGCTGAAATGTGGATAATAAATAGTGAAAGGAATGTACAGTAGAATTAATGTTGAATGAAAGTGGGAGAATATGGAATGGAGGTGAAAGGGATGTAGAAGGAGAGTGGAAGGAATGTGGAATTAAGTTAGGGTGGATGTAATTGAAAGTGGAAGATTGTGGAATGGACGTGAGAGTGATGTGCAGTGAAAGTGAAAAGTGGGAGAATATGATAATGAAAGTGATAGGGATGTCGGATAATATTGAGAGGTACCGGTATGTGGAATGAAAGCGGGAGAGCTGTATAATGAAAGTGGGAGGCATCTGGAGTGAAAATTATATGTGGAAGTGAAGACTGAACTGCACAATATGATGATGTGGAATGGCTTTTGGGTAGACACTTGTTACAGACAACCTGACCTTTGTCTCCTTCGTACACAAAGAAGAAAAACAGACAAATTCGTGAACATTCTAAAAGGTGTTCCATTTCATATTTCTACAATGTATACCAGATTTTTGGAAGCGTTTATGTTCTCTCACGTAAACACCAAATTCCCAGTGAAAAAATCTGATTCAGCCTGTGAGAGGGAGAGGCATAGTCAAGGGGGTGTCGGTTATGTAAATTGAGATGCGATCCAAGAAAGGCCACCATAGTAAAAAGGAAACGAGGGTTGAGGTTTGATCTGGAGAGAGAGAGAGAGAGAGAGAGAGAGAGAGAGAGAGTACAGTACCAGAGGCAACACGTACTTAGCAATCCCACTTTTGCTATGCCATTTAATAATCTGTTTCTAGTTGTATTTTTAATTCGATTTTGACTTATCGTACTATTTGAAACAACCGTACTCTCCAGTTACATTCACAGGTTCTGTTAATAGAGTCTGTCTGCCTGTGTGTAGATATAAACTCGCGAACATGGGTAGTTAATGGCCATACATTACGGTAAATTACTTGTTTCCAGAATACCTTGGGTATATATGTGTGTGTGTGTGTGTGTGTGTGTGTGTGTGTGTGTGTGTGTGTGTGTGTGTGTGTTGGGTTAGTATTTTGTTTATGCTTCAACTATCACACAATGTTATACATATATTTAGTAATTTGGTGCAAAATATAAATAATTTGCCTATTAACACAAACACCTCTAAACATACAATTATCGGGCTATACCTTTTACCAGACGCCTTGATATCCGAGTAGGTGCAGCTTAATATTTATAGCGATTAGGCAATATATAAACCCCTTCAACACCATGACGCCTTTTTACCATTAAATCTGGCTACAATAAGACAATTATATGCAGTTTAGGAAGGACCTACTGTATGTTATTCAGAGGGTTTATTGAGATAGTATTTACCCATTTGCGTCCCAGCGGTAGATTATGAGCTAAAGAAAATAGTTTAATGTTAACCAAAATATGATAAAAGTACGTCATGGTGCTGAAGGGGTTAATAGGATTTTATATTTGTTTCCTTATGTGTATGAAGGTGACAAAAGGCAAAGCTGCCTGTACCAAGTGCCCTCCTCCCTCCCCCTTTAAAGTGGAAAGATTGAGAGGAGCCAAAATCAAGGTACCGGTACTTTAGAGTCAAAATGTCTGAACACACGGAGCTTGAAACGGATTAAGTCATAGGATGATGTGAAGACAGATTGAGGGAGAAAGTTCCAGAGGTCACTTGTTGAGTAGAAGAAAGACTGATTCAACTCACCCTCTCGCACGCCCGCACGCACGCACACACACACACTCATACTCTCACTCTCACTCTCTCTCTCTCTCTCTCTCTCTCTCTCTCTCTCTCAGTACCCTAATCCTCTTCCAGCATAATTTTTCACCACTGATCCGCGGAGCAAAAACTTCATCCCTACTTTCAACTATTGAAAAATAGCTATTTTTGTTTCCACCTCTCGTCTTTCATTTATTTTCTAGTTCACAGTATCTTTATTCTTTTTATATACTACCAAACATTGTAGTCAGATATTATTCAGTTTTAAAAGGGCCTCCAGCAATTAACAAGCTTCGAACTATCTCACTTAACCCTTTTTACTACCACAGACCCTTCTTAAGCTGCACAAATTCGTCAAATATAGCGAGAATGAAATGAAAGAGACCTCGCCGGTACAGAAGGGGTTAACCGCTGCTGTACCGGCGACGTCTTTTAAATATTATTCTAGCTATATTTAGACGATATTGTGCAGTTTAAGAAGGATCTGTGGTAGTAAAAAGGGTTAAATGAGATAGTTTGATGCCTGTTAATTGCTGGAGGTCCTTTTAATACTGAATAGTATCTTCTAATACACCTTTTTATACAGAATAGTATCTTCTAATACACCTTTTCACATAAGAGTTGAGACATTGTTACATACGGTACCTGTATGACATAATTCATAACCGTTTGACAGAACACATATCGAGTGACACTGTTAACATTATCTTGTTGACCACTCTAACATAATTAATTGACATAATATATGAGATTGACAGACTTGAACAACAAACCGACAGTCTGCATAATATTTGAGATTGTATCATTTGGAAAATTAAAGTAGTATAAAATTTTGACAAACAAATAATACATTGACAAACAACAAAATAACTGCTATCATATCCCGTGATGCATTTTACACAACAGAAACGCATGTTACACAGAGGATTGCAATACCAAGGTGTTGATTATTCGAAACCAACAAATTGTGAAGCACTCAATCCACGAGATATTATTCGAAACAGTGGGATATTCTCAGAAATGAAAGGTAAGAAAATGGTAATTCATAACATTTGAACAACTAACTGACAGTCTGCATATTGTTTGACATTGTTACTGTAACATCTGGGAAATTACACACAACATGATAACTGCTATCGTATTCCATGAGGTATTTTACACAGATGAGGCTAATTTTACAGAGGATTGCAGTAAAAAGGGGGTGACTACTCGATACCTTAATATCGTGAAGCACTCATGCACGAAACATTACCTTCGATACAGTGTACAAAGGAGTACAAAGTAAATCAAGCAACATATCTAGTGACCCTTCTAGGCTGCTTGTCCTCCAAAACACTGAGGATCAAGTGTCCAAACAGTGGTTTAAAGTGGGTAAGGGAACATTGGAAAGGGAATTACTGCCCTGGAACTAATGTCCGTGGCAGGATTAGAAAGTTAGTAGGGGACAGATGGGTTAGTAACTGAGGGGGGGATAAAATAAATTTATTCATTTACAAACGCAGTCAGTCGTGGGTTTGATGCGAGATATTTGTCTAGGCGGAGATTAAATGAATCAACCGTGCTGCAGTCTATAACGTCTCGGGGAAACTCGATTGAAGAAGAAGTTCTTAGATTCGTGTGAGTTAAAAGATTTACCAATAATTTTGCAACCGTTTCCCCGCGTGTAATTAGATTGGTCGATAGTGAAGTACTTACTACAGTTCATATTGTCGATGCCTTTGATGATTTTGAACACTTGAATTAAGTCACCTCTTAATCTGCGCAGGGTTAAAGGAAATAGATTTAATTCTCTAAGACGTTCTTCGTATGGTTTGTTCTTTAGGCTAGGTATCATTTTGGTAACTCTACGTTGAACTCGTTCTAGCTTGTTTATATCTTTTTGGTAATAAGGGCACCAGGATTGAACGCAGTATTCCAGAAGAGGGCGGAATAAGGAATTGTAAAAGGTTAGGATAACTTCTTTGGATTTATGCTCAAATGACCTGCCTATAAAGCCAATTATTTTGTTTGCCTTCTTAACAACTTCTGAACATTGTTGACTCGGTTTTAGGTTGCCGTACTCGATATTGTTACTCCCAGATCGGTTTCTCTGTTTACATTCTTAAGCTGAGTGCCATTCATCGAATAGTTTGCTTTCTCATTTAGGTATCCGATATGTAGTACTTTACATTTATCCGCATTGAAACTCATTTGCCAAATTTGGGCCCAACATGACAATTTATCTAGATTGTGTTGCATATCGTCAACTTGTTCTTTTGAGAGTACGCTATTTGCAATTTTTGTATCGTCAGCAAATTTTGAGATTGTACAGGTGAGACCCTCATCTATGTCATTGATGTAAATTAGAAAGAGAATTGGTCCTAGTACCGATCCCTGGGGTACCCCGCTACTTACATTGGTCCATTTAGATGCCTTACCGTTTATGACTACTCTTTGCTTTCTGCCGCTGAGCCAATTTTCTATCCATTTCAACACACCGTCTTGTATTCCATGCGCTTTTAGTTTTAGCAGTAAACGTTTGTGGGGAACTTTGTCAAAGGACTTTTGAAAATCAAGGTATATAATATCTACAGCTTTACTCTCATCTTCGAGGTTGAGGATATCGTGGAAGAAGTCTAAGAGGTTTGTTAAACAGGAACGTTTTTTACGAAAGCCGTGTTGAGTATCTTTAAGTATGTTATTTTCCTCTAAGTGATTTACGGGTCTGTCTCTTATGACCGTTTCTAGCATTTTACATACAACTGAGGTTAAGCTAATTGGACGATAGTTACTGGGTAGGGATTTGCTGCCTTTTTTGAATATCGGTGTTACGTTGGCTAGCTTCCACTGATCAGGCGTAGTTCCAGACTGCAAGGATTTATTGAATAGTAATGTCAGTGGTTTGGGGAGCTCATCCTTAGCTTCCTTTAGAACTCTAGGCGAGATTGTATCAGGTCCAGGCGTTTTATTTACCTTGAGTTTATCTAAACAAATCAATACTTCTCTCTCTGTAACGGTGATATTGCTTAGAACATCTGAATTATCAATCTGAATCGGCGATGGTGTAGGGATATCACTGAGGTCTTCTGTTGTAAAAACTGATGCAAAGAAGGTATTGAGGGCATTACTCATTTGTACTTCGTCTTTGGTGTATTCTCCATTTTCATCGACTAATGGTCCAACAGTTGAAGTAACGACTTTTTTCTTTCTGATATAACTATAGAATTCTTTCGGGTTTGTTTTACTTTGATTCGCAATATGTAACTCTAAGGTCTTTTTACTTTGCTTAATTAACTTTTTGGCTTTGCGTCGTAGCTCTACAAATTTCACCCGTTCTTGTCATTTTGTAAGGATTTTAATCTATCATTAGCAATTTTTTTAGCAAGCAGGCAGTTTGAAATATCTTTATTCCACCATTTGGGCTTATTATTATGGCCTGGACGCCGTATTTTCGATGGTATGCAGTCTTGCACTGCTTTTAGGTAAGTGGTTTCGAATAACTTCCAAGATGTATTTATGTCGTTATTGTTAATTAAAAAGCTCCAGTCAGTTTCTTTAAACATAGCTCTAAGTTTATGGAAGTTTGCTTTCTTGAAATTAGGGACTTTTTCGATGCTACTATTTGGTTCGTTACTAGTAAACTTTAAAGTGAAAGTTATCGTACGATGGTCGCTGTTACTGAATTCATCACCAACATTCAAATTCTCTATTAATTCTTCTTTTGTTGCAAGTACAATGTCAAGAACGTTATTACCACGGGTCGGCGTTCGAACAAATTGATAAAGCGAACTCTCTTGCAAGTTCGTATACAAGTCATGTCCGGAGTGTGAAGTAAGAGTATCGCCCCACTTGGTCACAGGTAAATTAAAGTCGCCAAAAATTATGGTATCTTGTGAGTTGCTTACATCTGCAATTTGTTCGTAAATTTCTCGGTCAGTTTGCACTGATTGAGCTGGAGGTCTGTATATTAACGCAAGTATTATTTTTGTACCTTTATTATTCTTTATTAGCACAAAAGATGTGTCAACGTTCACAATTTGAGGGTTTGACAAGAGGGTAGGGTTAAGACTTTCTTTGATATAATGTAAAACGCCACCTCCATTTCGATTTATTCGGCTTTTCTCAAACATTACGTAACCGGGAAGTGAATACTCTGCTAAAAAGTCTCTATCTTCTGTATTGAGCCAACATTCTGTTATGCCAATCACATCATAATTTTCTGTAAACACTAGCTCCTCTAAATTTGAAAATTTATTGCGTATGCTACGAGCGTTTGCATAGAAAACCTTGAAATTTGTTATTTTAGAACTCACGGAATTGAGCACCACTATAAACATTACCGAGGTGACTTAGTGTAGCATCGGTAGATCGCTATCACTCCCATCCATTACACTCACCCAAGGAGACTATGCCTCGCAGACGCTATCGCCGAGTGTCAGATGAAGATCGTGATAGAATAATTACTCGATATGAAGCTGGAGAAGATTTTTTGGACACTGCTGCCGAGCTACGCATTCCTAGAACCACAGCTTATGAAATAATCCGCAAGTTTGTAGAGACTGGCGAAAGACGTAGTCGACATGGAGGAGGAGGACGACCACCTGTGCTTGATGACGAGGCAAAGGACTTTCTAGTGATGCTTGTTGAAGCTACACCAACAATAACCATTAGAGAACTTAACCATACACTTAGGTAAACATTTCCACGCAAACGACATGTATGTAACATGACTGTTTCTAGGGCTTTGGATGGGGAACTAGTATCCCTGAAACAGGTTCACAATGTGCCAGCCAACCTCAACTCGGATGACATCAAAAGCGCTCGTGTACAGTTTGCTCAGTATATGTATGAAGAGGGCATTCATCAACACCGTGTGTATGTAGATGAAACCGGCTACAACCTGTACATGGCCGAGCTCCACGGGAACAACGAGTCAACAGGATAGTTGCAAGACAGCGTGGGAATAACGTGACCTTGATTGCAGCTATCTCCAATCTGGCAAGCCTGTTCTACTACGAAATTCACGTAACATATGTGACCAAAGAAGTATTCACAAATTTCATGACTTCACTTGATGCTGTGCTAGGTCCTGATGGTGCTATGATATTAATGGACAATGCACCATGTCATCTTGGAACTGATCAACAATTTGAAGGTCGTGCCATTAAGAAGGT
The DNA here is from genome assembly GCA_032716605.1 of Paralithodes platypus. Lineage (NCBI taxonomy): Eukaryota > Metazoa > Arthropoda > Malacostraca > Decapoda > Lithodidae > Paralithodes > Paralithodes platypus. Next base: position 50,394,249 of record CM064492.1, read on the forward strand.
CGTGCCATTAAGAAACTTCCTCCACACTCACCTTTCCTAAATCCTATTGAGAATTGCTTCTCAGTACTTAAACCCACTGTGAAACGACAACTAAATGACATAGCTGGTCGTTGTGATGTACAGTTCCGGACAGATCAAACAGCAACACCCCGTCCACCAGCTGTGTGGTGTGGGGCTCTGCGGATTTGGTAACACTGGCAGGAGGTGGGAGGGATGTGGGTGGATGATGAGGGGGGTTTAGGGGAGAGTGTGGGAGGGTGAAGAGGCAGTAATCATGGTATGGCTGGTGGGAGGGGGCAAACGAGTGACGGGGTAGGGGAGAACAGAGTGACAAGCAAATGTTCCTATAGAACAAGCTACTCCCACAGGATTTTAAATTACACACACCTACAATATCACTGTATGCTACATTTAACAAATTTAACAGTCTGCTCTCCCCTACCCTGTCACTTGTTTGCCCCCTCCCACCAGCCTCACCATGCTTGCTGCCTCTTCACCCTCCCAATTCCCCCCTAAACCCCCCCACATACCTCCCCTCATCACCCACCCACCCACATCCCTCCCACCTCCTGCCAGTGTTACCAAATCCGCAGAGCCCCTCACCACATAGCGGGTGGACGAGGTGTTGCTGTTTCATCTGTCCGGGACTGTACGTGCTGCACGTCGACATGGGATCACTTTAAGGATGTACCGAGAGCAACTTCTGCAAGAGGTACTGAGGACATCAATAGCCAGTGTCGATGCTAATCTTTGATCGGCAAACTACCGGCATTCTGACACATACCTACGGAGGTGTATTGCACGAGAGGACATCTGGGACTGAATTCGTCACAGCTATTAACTATTGTATACTGGAACTTTGGTATTGAAGAGGAAATTGGGTATATACTGGGTAATTAATGTACCAATACCTTTGTTAATTAATGCAGTTATGTATTATAAAATAATTTGGGTATAATATTTATGCACTGGTACTTTGTTTATTAAAGTTTGTTTTTCTGTATATAAATGTAGCCTATACAAATATGTTGGTCTATAAGCCATTCAGTACTTTTGTTAATTGTCAAATAAATGCATCAATCTATCCAATCTTTTATTGTCACTGTCAATTGTCTTAGTACTTAATAAATTATTATGTGATCAAATTATGTGTCAAACTATTTTGTTACAGTCAATTTCGTACATGGGAATGTCAAAAGATGAAATAAAGTGTCAAAGCCATAGGTGAACTGTCTTTGAATTACGTTAAACTGTCTGATCTAATATGTGAAAAGGTGTAGTAGCCAGAATAAAGTTAAAAGGACAGCACCGGTACTGTAAGGGTTAACCCTCTTAAGATTCCATGAGGCATTTATGTTCTGTGTGTTGGCTATTATTGGACGATTTTATTTATATTAGGAAGGGTATAAGGGCGTTAGAGGGCTGACTGATATGGCCTTTATCCTTTTAATTGCCACAGATCCTTCCCAAGCTGTATACAATTGTCTCAACATAGCCAGAATAAACTGTCCCAATGCAGTATAATGCTCGCCTCCCGTGCGTCGTTTTGGAACGTAGGATATTTTGCTTAACCCTTTTCACGCACGTGTGGACGCAGGTGTTGCTGATTAGCAATCATAAATAGAGTTCTCTCTATCTTATAATTACTTCTCCACAATTAGATTTCTGCCCATAGCTAACTCAAAAACAATTGCAGAAGTTGAAGTAACTAAACTAAGGGTATTTTAAACACCCCTGACGGTCACAAAGGCTTTGAAGTATCACAGAATAGGCTCAAATCGCGTCCTGTGCGTGAAAGGGCTAAGGGGAAGATTATTTTTTTCTGGACCCCCTTCTCCTTCATGATTAGCCCCATTAATTTTGAGATTCTACGACGTTTGCCCCATTAGTTTGGCGATTTCAAGACCTTTTTGTGCCATTTAGGTGTCGATTGTTTCCTGGCGAGCGACAGTGAGCCTGTAGTTTGGGCTGGGATATTTTTTTACCAAATAATGTACATATTCAATAATGTGCACAAGGGTATTAATTGATTTTGCCATTTTCGAGGGATGTGTTTTTAGTTTGCCCCCCCCCCCCCCCCAAAAAAAAAAACTCCCTCAGACACCTTAAAAAAAAACACTCACACCTCCTTCAAGCTAAATATGTACAGTTGGCCACCTAAGTTCTGTTCCTCTCCGTGATCTTATACATAAACATATACTACGCATGATTGAATTACGAGTGTAGTTTCTTATGAAGTGGTGAACTCATCTGATTAGTCAACTGATAGTTAAAAGAAACCAAAATTGCAATTCATTCATACTAATTTTACTTCCATACGTAAGATCACGACGAAGAACAGAACTTATGTGGGCAACTGTACATGTTTCCGTAGAAAAAAAAACGTCCTCTAAATTGCAGGCTTGTTATCGCTCGCTCCGGGAAGTAATCGACACCTGAATGGGGTGAAGATAAAATCAAATTAGTTACTACGGTATTAGAGAGACTACGAGACGGAATACAAATACTATCATACTATTCATAAAGTTAGGGGGGATTAACGTATTTATTTGCTCATTTATGTATAGATTTATTATCTTTTTTTAATTTCATCCCTGGACCTCCATCAAGCTTAAACAAAACACTCCTCCAAGACCCTCCTTCAAGATAAATTTGTACATTTTTCGATAGAAAAATGTCCCGGCTGAAGGCCGATTCCTCTTAAATTACAGGCTAGCTATCGCTCACCAGGAAAAAAAATCGGCACCTAAATGGCACGAAAAGTCTTAATATTGACAAAGAAATAAGGCAAAAGTTCTTAAAATCGCCAAACTCATGAACCGAACGTCATATAATCGCCAAACTCATGAACCGAACGTCATATAATCGCCAAACTCATGAACCGAACGTCATATAATCGGAAAACTAGTGGGGCTAAACATGAGGTAAAAGAGGGACCAGAAAAACGACCCATCTCACCCTTAATCAAATTATAATTATTATTTTGTAGGTAGATAGAGAGTACAGTACTGTGCTTCCTCGCGGATATTGGATTCATTTATATTATGCAAGCGGTGTATTTCATATTTAATTGCACAAATAAATACCATGCATTTTATGCAAACAGGCTAATGCATAATTCAATTTGAAAACGAAAACATTATTTTGAATCATATAAATATATTTTGTTCTTTGCTTTATTATATTGTAATAACTACTTCTGGCGGTGGGGGAATTGTGTTTGCGCGCGCGCTCTCTCTCTCTCTCTCTCTCTCTCTCTCTCTCTCTCTCTCTCAAAAATGTTTGTTTGACGAAAGCGAAGTAAGTTTTCTCTCTCTCTAAATAATTCTGCCAATAGTGGAATAAGTATTTTTTGTTTATCTCTCGCTCACTCAATCACTCACTCACTCTCTCTCTCTCTGAACACCAGCGGGAGTAGCCAAGTGATAGCAATTTGTGGTGTAATATTTCAGGAGGCGCCGCAGTTGGTGTGCGTGTGTTTTTGGTGTGTGGGGGGGGGAGGGGGGGTGCATGTGTGCGGTGTATGTATGTGGCGTATGTTCATATGGGGGGTGCATGCGTGTGTGTGTGGGTTTTTTTTTCGTGAGTGAGGGAGACAAAAGGCAGAACTGCCTGTGGCGAGTACCTCCCCCAGAGTTGAATGAGTGTCAGGACCAAAATCAAGGGACGTTCTAGCCAAAATTCCTGGAAACACGGAGTTTGATGCAATTTAAGTCATAGGAAGAGGGAAAGACTGATTCTGATAGAGGTCCAGAGCTCAGCAGTTGAATAGAAGACTGCGAATAAAGTTTCACTCTTGGGTTGGAGAGTTGCATAGAGTAAGGGTGGGATTGTGTTTTGTGTTGCAAGACGGGTACTACGTACCCCCTACGTAGAGCAGGTGGTATACACTGGGAAAGCTCTGAGAAATATTGATTATTGTAGTAGCCATAGAATAGCGAGAGAGATGCAACATTGCGGCAAAGAGAGAGATAATGCAGATAGTTGGTGAGTGGACGGGAGTTAATGATGCGGAAGGCTTTCCTTTCTACTTTGTCTAGGAGTGCGGTGTGAGAGGATCCTACCCACACATGTGAACAATACTCAATACAAGGACGCACTGTGCCCCTGAACAGAGCCAGAAGCTGTGCAGGGGTAAAGAACCCCTTGAGGCGGTTGAGCACACCCAGCTTCTGGGAGGCTGCCTTAGCAAGACTGGTAATATGGTCTTTCCAAGTGAGAGCAGAAGAAAAAGAGATACCGAGAATATTGAGAGAAGATGAAGGATTGATTTTTGTATTGTTGAAGTGTAAAGCATAGTCCTCTGGGAGTTCCAGACAGGTAGTAAGAAGAAGAAATTGGGTTTTGGAAGCATTAAAGGCAATAAGGTTTTATCTGCCCCAATTGGAAATAGTAGTTAGATCAGAAGATAAGAGTTGCATGGCTTTATTACGTTTGTTTTTGAGGGATTGCTGTTTGGGGCGTTTAGGAAAACTAATTAGACGCTCCACACACAAGCTTCTTGGGGTGACCACCAGATTGAGAATGGTCGCTTTGGGGACTAACCAGAATATATTTTAGGACAAAAAGAAATATACCAAGATTATGCGTTATAATTATATACTGCTTTCAAGTCAAAACGGCCACACTCCGAAATGGCCACAACCGAAATGGTCACAACCAAAACGGCCACAAACCGAAATGGCCACACTCCGAAATGGCCACACTCCGTAATGGCCACACCCGGAAATGGCCACACTCCGAAATGGCCACACTCCTAAATGGCCAACTATTAGAAGCCATGGGTATGATTTTTGAAGCAGTTTTCGTTTGTTTATTTGTAGCATATTCGCCCTTTGTAAATGTAAAACTAGATTTATCTGAATGTCTCAAACCTTTGTACAACATATATTATCGTTTCAGTACCTTTGTTCAGAGGTTTATGAAGTAAATAATTCATCCAATGTAAGTTTCTTAGAAGTGTTTGACATAATTATACTGTATAGCGTTTAAACCTCACGTAGAGTAGAATATTATAATAGTCCATAAAATAAGATAGGCTTTACCAATTATTGGTCTTGGGTATGGTCGTGGGCTTATCAATTTTACTGCCGCTACGGTACGAAAACCTCTATACGTAAACAGGTCTTCTCGCCGTTCACGGATTTCGCCATTCCTTTACTCTTTATTAATATATCACGAGAAGCATGACTATATTTTCATATAAGTATTTCATATTGATGCTATGTATCATCATAATAAGATAAGTTTTTACAAGAAATCAACAGAAGTTCTGGAAAATTTAGTAAGCTGTCAATATAGTTTTTGGAAGCGAAAATGACAGTGGGTTGCTCGCGCGTGTGAGTTAGTGTGTGGGGAGAAGCGTGAGGGAGAGTTATATCGTACGTCGGGCAGTGATGAGTTAGGAGGTCCTGCCATATTTTCATCTATATGGGCATCTACTGTACATGTTCAGTGAGTTTTAGCAATAGTTAAACTTACTGACAGTAGCTTATTCCACTGTAAATAATTCTACTATAACATGTGTTTATTATATATACTATTTCTATAAGGATTTGGTGCTTAGCAAGCAATTTGTGGATTCTCATAAAAAAAAAATCGCCATGTGTAAAAATTATAGGGTTATAGTTGATACATATATGAATTGTGTGTGCACAAATAGATATGTTACTACCAAATAAATACCATTTGTGAATGGAGTGTCTTTTAAACGAAGCTGATTATATTGTTGAGTTGCCAAGTAAATTACCACTTGTCCTAGGGTCCTGTGACAATGCGACAATTTTCCGACTGGTGGTCACCACAAGATGCTTGCGTGTAGCGCTTCTACTTCTAATTGAGCAGTGTAAGGTGGAGTCATCTACGTATGAATGGATGGGACTGGAGGTACAGTTGAAAAGATAATTTATGAAAATTAGAAAGAGAATGGGAGATAGGACAGAGCCCTGAGGAACACCGGAGTTGATAGAATGAGGAAGTGAGCGATGGCTGTCCACAATAGCAGTTATGGAATGGCCGGAAAGGAATTTAGAGACAAAGGTACAGATGGAGGGATAGAAACCGAAGGAGGGAGATTAGTTTAAAAATTAAAGATTTGTGCCAGACTCTATTGAAGGCCTTCGATATGTCTAGTGCAAAAGAAAAGGACTCACTGAAGTCCCAAAAGGAGGATGACCAAGAGTTAGTAAGATATGAAAGAAGATCACCAGTAGACCGACCCTTAAGGAAGCCATACTGGCGATCTGAGAGTAGAATATGAGAAGAGAAATGCTTAAGAAATTTGGAAGCAAGAATAATTTCAAAAACTTTAGAGATACCGGTACAAGAGATGAGAGCAATTGGACGATAGTTGGAGGGTTGAGAGCGGTCACTCTTCTTTGGGACAGGTTGAATGAGAGCAAACTTCCAGCAAGAATGGAAGACATTAGAGGAGAGACAAAGACGAAAGAGTTTGCCTAGGCAGGGAGTCAGCACGGAGGCACACATGTATGTATGTATGTATGTATGTATGTATGTATGTATGTATATTATATATATATATATATATATATATATATATATATATATATATATATATATATATATATATATATATATATATATATATATATATATATATATATATATATATATATATATACTGTATATATACACACTCACGGTGGTGCAACGCTGTAAATCTTTATCATTTATATATTTATCTATAGCCTATATTATTAAAATACATCACGATATTGATTGATTAATTGATATACGCCTATTTCCAACCTGCCCTTTTCCGGTGACGTATCAAATGAGCACCTGCATCTTCCTTCCGTAAGACGATAACGTGTGAAGACGGCACAAAAGGAAGAATGTTTTCCTATAGCCTACAGGTCTCCCTTGATTTACGATTAAATTACGTTCCTGAAAACCCGATCTTGTATAGAAAAATCATATAGCAAACCCTAAGATTAATGGGGTAGGCCTAAATGAGGATGCTTTTTCGGACCAGCCAAAACCCAAACCCAAACACCTAAAAACCTATAATAATATGGTAAATTGGGGCGTCAGAGTGTGAAGGAGACCTGGATATTTTGTAAAACAGGCCTTCAAAGCTACCGTAGCAATATTACATGTCCTTGCTTCAATTACGAGTAAAATTGACTGCTCTCATACAGGCCATTTTTCATTTTAAATCTCAAATATACCTTAATATCCCTGGAATAGACAGCAAGTTAACAGACCATTCATTGTAACCTCTACCTCTACCTCTCTCTCTCTCTCTCTCTCTCTCTCTCTCTCTCTCTCTCTCTCTCTCTCTCTCTCTCTCTCTCTCTCTCTCTCTCTCTCTCTCTCTCTCTCTCTCTCTCTCTCTCTCTCTCTCTCTCTCTCTCTCTCTCTCTCTCTCTCCTCTCTCTCTCTCTCTCTCTCTCTCTCTCTCTCTCTCTCTCTCTCTCTCTCTCTCTCTCTCTCTCTCTCTCAACTTCCTAACTTTCCCCTAACTTCCTACCTTGCCTTTCCTTACCCGTCCTCCCTCACCACCACTCTCCCCTACACCTTAATTCGATTGTTCCTCTCACCTTGCCCACCATATCTCATTCTCCTTAGCCGCTGCCCCCTTCCCTTGCTATGGCCCGTCCTCTTGCAATTCTAATCCATCATACAATCCCACCTTGTGTTTATTTAAAGTTTGATGGAGGTCTAGGGAGGAAACTATAATAATAATACACAAATGAAATATCAACCAAAATCATAATTAAATTATAAGCTCGCTATCGCTCGCCAGGAAAAAAATCGACACCATTAATGAAACGAAAAGTCTTAATATTGACAGGGATATGGGGCGAAATGTCTTAAAATCGCCAAACTAATGGGTCAAACGTCTTCTAATCTGAAAACTAATAGAGCTAAACATGAGAAAGAAGGGGACCAGAAAAACGGCTCATCTCCCCTCAAAGGCACCTATACTTTCGTCTATTTATTCCCCAGCGGAGGGTAAATTGCCATGCCCTTATGTTGTTAACCCCTTCAGCACCGTGACGTAAAGCAGGAGTCACACGACCCCATTTTCGATCAATTATTACGGGCAATTATCGTCTGGAAGCTTAAAAAATAAGTTTATCAGAATTCAGCCGCCTAAAATAATCTACTTTCAGTCTAGTTACCGATACCAGTGCCAAAAAGTCCCTAAATAATACGAAAAATAATTGCTCATAGAAAATTGACGGAAAAACCGCTCGTGTGACAGGGGCTTTACTCTATCATATTCTGGTTAACCTCTTCTGTACCGGCGACGTTTCTTTATTATACTCTAGCTAAATTTAGATGTTTCTGTGCAGTTTAAGAAGGATCTGTGGTAGTAAGAAGGGTTAAGGGCAGATCTCCACTTGAGGGATTTTTTTCTTGACCCCTTTCTCCCTCATGTTTAGCCCCATTGCTTTTAATATTATAAAATGTTTGCCCCATTAGTTTAGCGATTTTAAGAACTTTCACCCCATATTAAGACCTTTCGTGCCATTTAGGTGTCGATGTTATCCTGGCGAGCGATAGCGAGCCTGTAATTTAAGAGGAACCGGCCTTTGGCCGGGACATTTTTCTACCGAAAAATTTACAAATTTATCTTGAAAGGGACTCAAGGGGGTGTAATTTTAAGGTTGATGGAGGTCTAGTGAACAAACTAAATACCTCCCCTTAAGTGATATGGTTGAATGCCTGTTAGTTGCTGGATATCCTTTATACACTGAATATAATCGTCTTAATAGTAACCAGAACAACGTTAAAAAGACGGCACCGGTAATGAAGGGGTTAATATTAAACGATTTTCTTTAGCTGATAATCAACCTCAAGGACTCAAAGGGTATAAACACGATCTCAATAAGCCTCTGAATAACATATAGCCTAGGTCCTCCTTAAACTGCATAATATCGTCGAAGTTTAGCCAAAATGCATTGTAACAATACGTCATCGTGCTGAAGGGGTTAATTATGGTATCTTGGCATTATCATGAGGCAGAGTCCGAACTTTCATATTTTCCCGATAAATGTCGAGAAATCAGCTGCTAAGGGATTGAAGTTACCAGGAGTTAAAAAAAAGAAAAAAAACAGAAAAAAGTTACTCCTAAACTACTGGCTCGCTGTCGCTCGCCTGGAAAACATTGACACCTAAATGGCACGAAAGGTCTTAATATTGACAAAGAAGTGATATGTTAAAGCCCTTCTCTCTAAGTTTCACACCACGTATCACCAACTCATTCGGCTAACTATTTTGAGTGTACAGCCAAAATGCAGAGTTCGCCGAAAACTTGGAAGATGATGTGTGAAATCTAGAGAGAGGCACATTAAGGGGATGTACCGTACGTCGTTTGTTCCGGCCCCCCTTCTCCCTCATATTTAGCCCCATTAGTTATGCAATTTTCAGACGTTCGTTTCATTAGTTTGGCTATTTCAAAGACCTGTCACCCCAATTTCTTTGTCAATATTAGTACCTTTCATGCCATGTAGGTGTTGGTTGGTTCCTGGCGAGCAATAGCGCAACTGTAATATTATGAGGAATCGGCCTTCTTTTTCTACCGAATAATGTACAAATTTGGCCTTCGGCCATGACATTTTTCAACCGAATAGTGTACATATTTATCTCGAAGGGGGGTCTACGGGGTATTTTCTAATGCTTGATGGAGGTCTAGGGAGGAAACTAAAAATACATAAAATAATTAATAACCAGAAGATACCCTGTTAACCCACCCAAGATACCCCACTCAAGCATCAGACAACCCTCCGTACTTAATCCAGCCACAATGTAGGTCTTAACTAACCAATCAACCACCCATCCAAACGATTTCGTAGTGTGATATATAGCCTAAGGTTCATATAGATTAACCCCTCAACCCCTGATTGACTGTAACTTATATATGCTATAGCCCTCCAAGATCTCTACTCCAACTACAGTATAGTCGCCCCCCCCCCCCCCACGCCCCCAACCACTTACATATCCTACAGCCCTTCAACACCTCTATGCCTCCAAGTTCCAACAACTGTATTCTGCCCCTCCCCCCTTCCCTAACTCCCTGACCTCCAACACCTCTACCCATAAATCTATAATCCTCTCTCTCCCCTCCCCCACTCCCTGACCTCCAACCCCCTCCAACACCTCTACACCTCCAACAATATCCCCCCACGCCCTGACTTCCAACCCCTCTCCCCCCCCCCCCCCATCCCCTCCGTCCGTGACCCGTACGTGGTAATCCCATCAGCGAAGTGAGGGATCAGAGAGGACTGTCAGGAGTTTGGGGGGGGGGGGGGGGAGCTGTGAGGGGGTGTTAGGGGATACAGCCTGAGGGGATGATTGAAAACGCCAGTACACAGGAAATACATGGGGGTAAAAGGGAAGAGAGGTAGCGTAAAGGCAGACAAACACACACACACTCTCTCTCTCTCTCTCTGGATCGCACTCTGCCACTTTGAACCACACGTCACAAATATACACACACACACACACACACAGCCCGTAGCCTAGTAGGTACAGCTCTCGTCTCACACACGAGGGGTCGGGGGTTCAATCCCCGGCCGGGCGGAGACAAATTGGGCTTGTCTCCTTTCATGTGTTAGCCTCAGTTCACCTAGCTGTAACTAGGTACCTGGAATAAGTGGACGACGTTGTGACGTCCCATCTGGGGTTGGCAAAAATGGTACAAGGCGAGATGGGTATCATATGGTTCACCTAAGCTGATGGCTACCTAAGCCTTCGGGCGAGACGGTACCGTCTATAGTGAGAATGGTACCATACAGATCCACCCTAAGCCTTCGTTTCCAATGTCGCCAATTGGCTAAACAAATACAGACTACACACACATCCACAGCCATTCCAACAGTACATAAAACACTTAACATGCATTTCACGCAATACATTCCCAGTTAAGGAGGCGCGATAATAAAGAGCTTAGCTCGCATTGCGTGGATTCCCCTTGACGAACAAGTAACTGAGTAACACACACACACACACACACACACACACACACACACACACACACACACACACACTCTCTCTCTGGATCGCACTCTGCCACTTTGAACCACACGTCACAAATATACAAACACACACACACACACACACTCTCTCTTTCATTGATTTGCAATGTTGCATACACTAATTCATCGATACACATATAGGCCTACACACACACATTCACTCATGCATTCAGCCTAATTCACATGTCTTACAGTCACTAGTTTAGAGAGACCTAAGCTCCCTCTCTTTCTATCTACCTATCTATTTGTATATCTATATTTTTCTATCTATTTACCTATTTATTCTAGCTATCTTTCTGTTTGCATATCTATCTAACTATGTACCTGTCTATATTTCTATCTCCTTTTTGCCCATTCTACGAGTTGATATATATACTCATCTAGCAACCAGTTTTGACATCTAGCAACACGAATTTTAGCAATTCTCCGGAAGATTTGAGCCATTTCTAGATCCCCTTCTCCCTCATGATTAGCATATTAGCTTTGAGGTTTTAAGACATTCGTTCCGGTAGTTTGGCGATTTTGAGACCTTTCGCCTCATTTATTTGTCAATATTAAGACCTTTCATGCTATATATATTTAGGTGTCGAATTCTTCCTAACGAGTGATAGCAAGCCTGTAATATTTAGAAGGAACCAGCCTTCGGCCGGGACATATTTCTACCGAAAAATGTAAACATTTATCTTGAAAGGGGGTCTAGGAGGTATTTTTTAAAGCTTGATGAAGGTCTAGCGGGGAAACTTATAAATAAGTAGGTTACCGGTAATACATATATACAGTACATTGACCATAAAACCAAGCACCAACCCCTTAATAAACTTATAAATAAGTAGGTTAATACATATATACAGTACATTGACCAGAAACCAAGCACCAACCCCTTAATAAACTTATAAATAAGTAGGTTAATACACATAATTTATACAGTACATTGACCAGAAACCAAGCACCACCCCCTTAATAGATTTAGCTAGAAAATAGTGTAGAGATACTTCACAGTACCGGTACTAAAAGGGGTAAATATTCACAGTTTATGAAGACAAGATTAACCCTCTGAAGATAACGACTAATGTTTACAGTTTAATCTAGCTTATCATTAGACGATTTTAGATGGCTGAAGATGGATCTGTAGGATGTAAATGGGCAAAGACTATCTCAATTAACCCTCTGACATACATATATATAGCCTTCGGAATAGAAATAAAATAGTCTAATAATAGCACCCCCCCCCAAAAAAAAAAAACTATTTACCCTTCCGATAGCCCTCCTCCCTACATATACAGTATAAAAAAAAAAAAAAAAAAAAAAAAAAAAAAAAAAAAAAAAAAAAAGTAATTGCATCTTGAAAGGGTTCGCTATCGCCCGTGCCTGTACCCGCGGTCTGTAGTACCGGTAAGTCATCTGGGTTTGGTGCGGCCTCCGGGACATTACTGCGGCCCCAAACTATAGCTAATATGAGGCTGGAGAGGGAAGGGGATGAGGGTAGGGAGGTGGGGATGTGGGGAGGGGGAATGTGTGTGTGTGGGAGGGGATTGGGGGGAGAGAGAATGTGTGTGGGGGGGAGATGGAGGAAGGGGAGAGGGGGAGGGGGGGGGGGGACAACTTTAATGGTGGGAGTGCTGGTGGGGGGGGGGGGGGGAATATTTGTGGTGGTGGTGTGGGGGAGATGGGGTGGTAATGGTGGTGTGAGGGAGATGGGGTGGCAATGGTGGTGTGAGGGAGATGGGGTGGTAATGGTGGTGTTGGTGGTGTGAGGGAGATGGGGTGGTAATGGTGGTGGTGTGAGGGAGAGGGGGTGGTAATGGTGGTGTGAGAGATACATGGGGTGGTAATGGTGGTGTTAGGGAGATGAGGTGGTCATGGTGGTGTTGGTGGTGTGAGGGAGATGGGGTGGTGGTGGTGGTGTGAGGGAGATGGGATGGTAATGGTGGTGGTGTGAGGGAGATGGGGTGGTAATGGTGGTGTTGGTGGCAGGGTTGGCACCAAAGTGGGTGACCCGGTTTTGCCCACCTGGGTTTTTTCAATAAAACCCAATTGAAAAAACCCACGAGTTTGCCCACTTTATTGGGGTTTTTTCTCAAAATATTGCTATTAATCACATAAATTCAGTGTAATATGAGCCAATATCATAACAACTTATGACAAATACAAACAGAGCTTAAATTTCACATATTTAAACAGAAAATATATTTTATATCATAGAAACTAATCACATCTGCTGCCATGGCCTACCGCTTGGTGGCCTACCACTCGGTGTCGCTCCCTTCCCTGCCACAACCTCCCACATCATGGTCCCAATTTTTGTTTTGTTTGTTCCTTTTAATACTGTTTTCTGCACCTACATTCTGGGTGCTCATTCTTCACATGTGACTTGTAATTCAAGCGTATGTGCATGTGGCACCATAATATTACTTGGTTCCTCCTCCTCCACCACCACTCTGCAACATTACCAGTACCTTCGCGTGCCAACCATGGAACTTCCGACCACAACCACGCCATTACCGCATCATATTTGTACAAAATATACTCATGTTGGGATGCAGGTATGAACAGTCAATCCTCCGCTTACGCCTGACCCATTTACGCGATCCTCCAAGTATGCGAGGGGGGGGGGGGGGGGCAAAGGGGGACGGGACCAGAACCTGACACTTGACGCCAGGTGGTCCCATTTACACAAATTATGGGTGGAATTTAAAGGGAATTTGGCAAAAATCTCTCCTTAAGCGGCCCCCACCTCCCCTCCTTCAAGCGAGGGGCCAGAGCCGGGGCACCCTAGTTTCCTCGCACTGCCACAGACATCTAATCTACATTTGAGGTGAATATGACATCCTTCAATTAGTTTCCATTTTGTTAACCCTCGGAACCCGGGAGGCCTCATATGAGGCAAAAACCAAAAAATTGGCAGGAATCCGGGAGGCCTCATATGAGGCAAAATGCGCGGCTAAAAAATCGCCGCTATAATCATCATAACATGGCAACCACGCATCATAGCGATGTCATCTCAACGCCATTCTACAGACAACAATTTGCAATAAAATTTAGTGCTCTAGGTGGTCTCCATCAGTAGCTACTGAATTATGAAGTTTGCCTGTACCAAAAGGGCCCCGGACACAGCGATCGAGATCATATGAGGCCCCCCGGATTTTGTGGGTTAAACTATTAGGATGTTATTATATTCCATAACCACTTAATTTTGTCCCAGGAAACATATATAGATTGTGTAAATAAGAGGGTCCAGCTGCCCACAAGTAATTACTCCCATAAGATACGTTATTCCAATTACGCTAATTTCCTATTACCCGGGACTTCGTGTCGCCCAGATTTTCATGCAAGCGGAGGATTGACTGTTTTTGTAATATGTTGATGTATTTTTCATCCCGTTTTGCGAAAGTCGGATTTTGGCAGGATTGCCGCACCACGGATAAGTCCTTTCAAACCTTTTTCCACACTTGCCAGGTTAAATAGGCATAAACATTATCTTTCTACTTGTTTTATGGTACAATTAGAAAAAACCCAGTTTTGCCCGGGTTTTTTATGAAAAAACCCGAAATAACCCAGTATGGTAGTGTTGGTGGTGTGAGGGAGATGGGGTGGTGGTGTGAGGGAGATGGGGTGGCAATGGTGGTGGTGGTGTGAGGGTGATGGGGTGGCGGTGGTGGTGTGAGGGAGAGGGGGTGGTAATGGTGGTGGTGGTGGTGTGAGGGAGATGGAGTGGTGGTGGTGGTGTGAGGGAGATGGAGTGGTGCTGGTGGTGTGAGGGAGATGGGGTGGCAATGGTGGTGTGAGGAAGATGAGGTGGTAATGGTGGGGGAAACGTCTTAAAACAGTAGGCTGAATGGGGTCGGATGGATACAAGCCAAAGAGAGAGGGAGAGAAAGAGAAAAAAAGCGAGGTGGGTTCCCTTAAAATAACATGGAATACTAAGGGGCGTTCTACAGTGGATAGAAAATTGCCTTAGTGAAAGGAAACAAAGAGTACCGTAGTTATTAATGGGCAAGTATCAACTTGGACCAATGTGATTAGTGGTGTACCTCAAGTATCAGTGCTGGGGCAAGTCCTTTTCCAGATTTACATTAACTCCTTCAGACAATCAGACAATGTTCCAATAAGTCCGAGGAGGCGGGAGCCCCGGGATCATTGCCACTGCTCCGCACTACACTCACAACAACACTGCGGCCGTTAGAATTATCGGAGGTGGATGAGGTTGCCACCAACGGTTTTATCGTAAGGTAAGTTATCGGACTTACTGAGCTCCATATGACGCTAGTGCGTCATATAACTTATTATAGAGGCATGGAGATAAGTCCATATGACGCGATCGCGTCATATGAGTTTTTGGTTCACTCTCCCATATGACGCGATCGCGTCATATATGTCGCAAGGAGTTAACGACGTAGATGAGGATCTCACCTGTACAATCTCAAAGTTTGCAGATGATAAAAATCGCAAATACCATACTGACAAGTGAACATGTTGAAGATATGCACAACAATCTAAACAAGTTTTCACAATGGGCTAAAATCTGGTAAATGTGCTTCAGTGAAGATAAGTGTAACGCACTTCATATCGGATACTGCAATGAAAAAGCAGACTAGGCCTACTCGATGAATGGCACCCAGCTATAGAGTGTAGACAGATAAACCACCGATTTAGGAGTAACAATATCCAGTAACTTAAAACCAAGTCAACATTGTGCTGAAGTTGTTAAGAAGGCAAACAAAATTATAGGTTTCATAGGTAGATCATTTGAACATAAATCAAAAGACGTTATCCTCACCCTTTACAATTCATTAGTCCACTCACTTTTGGAATACAGCGTTCAGTTATGGTGCCCTTACTATAAAAAAGATATAGCCTAGACAAATAGGAATGAGTTTAACCTAGAGTTACCAAGATGATACCCTGTCTTCGGAACAAATCATACGAGGAACGTCTTAAAGAACTAAATTTATATCCATTAACCAAGCGAGATAGAGAGGTGACCTTATTTCAAGGTCATTAAAGGCATCGACAACATAAACTTTAGTAAATATATTACGATTAACCAATCAAACTACACACGGGGAAATGGCTGCAAAATAATTGGTACGGTAAATCATTCAATTCTAACGAATCACAGAACTTCTTCTTCAATCGAGTCGAGTCGTCAACTTTTAGAATGAGCTTCCCCGAGATGTCATAGACTGCAACACTGTTGATTCCTTCGAAATTCGCCTAGACAAGCACCTTGGGTTTGTAATTGAATCAATATATTTTTTAGTAGTGTTCGTTCAATAACATAATAAATCTTTACACCATTTCCCTGCCATGGACTAAGCTCCAGGGCAGCATTTAATTCTTACATCTCTCTCTCCGAAATACTGTTGCAACACTTGGAACAACAGTGTTTTGGAGGGCAAGTAACCTCGAGGAGTCGCATGAACTGTTGTTGCTTGTTTTCCTTTGTACTACCCTTATCACTACAGCTATCACCATCATCACTACTATCATTACAACTGTCACTGAACTATAATCATAACTATCAACATTATCACTACTACTATCCCAATCATCTCTACTTTCATCACTATGGCTATCACCATCATCACTTCCATCACCATCATCACAGCTACTATCATCTAAATCACTACTATTATTACCTAAATCACTACTACTATTACCAACATCACTACCGTACTACAATTGCATCCTTACTAAAACTATCATCATCATTATTATAATCACTAGGCCATTATCACTACTGTTATCACTAGGCTACAACAATCACATCATCACTTTTCATCAATATATCACCAAGATCTATTAGTAGAAAAGCAATGTTGTAATTCTTACCAAATCGGTGAAGAAATATAGGTGCTCAAGTGATGACGAGGAGTTAACCCATAGGGTGTCTGACAGAGAAAGTTGGTGGTAGCATCCCTAGGTTTTCTGATAGGACGCAAAAAATTAAACTCGTCCAAGGTCTTATTGTAGAGAACCTATGTTATAAATCATATATTATTTGGTAAAAATATAATGAAAGTTAACCCACATGCTGCTGCGAGACAGAAATTTGGTGGTAGGGGCCCTAGATTTGTTGGTAAAAAGTTGAAAATCGAACTCATCCAAGGTCTCTCAGTAGTGAAGCTATAAGTCTTATAAAAAATCAGTGAATAAATAAAGACTTTAGAGCAATGACAGGGACAATTAATGCATGGACAGACGGACAGTGATAGGAAACTAAAAATTGAACGGTAATTCTGCATAACTACAACTCGTGTTATTTTAGGTTTTATTTATTTTATTTTTGTATTGTAGTGGTTTGTAAGTCTGTATTATATTGTTAGAGAGTGAGGAAAGCCCTATGTATTAGCATTTGCATTGTTAATTGTAATTCCGATACCCCAACAATGTAGAAGAGAGTTTGGGAATGCAGGGTTTTGGGTGGGATAAAAATAGGGATATTATGGAAATAACTCTAAAAATATAATAAAGAAAATTGAAAAAAACCCAAAATGTAGAAATCCGAGCCAAGTTTTGGCAAAAGTTGGCTCGGATTTGGCCATTTTTCGGAGCTGAAATAGGGCAAAATTGGAAAAACAAGTTGGCTCGGATTTGACCCTTATTCAGATTAAGAAAACCCACATATGGGAAAACCCGAGCCAACTTTTGTCAAAAGTTGGCTCGGATTTCACGGACGTGCCGTTTTGCCCAAAATCAAAACGGCATACCCAACTCTGCGATGGGTTACCATCATCACTACTAATGCCATCATCAATCACAATCACCAACATCACTACATTTGCCATAATCATTACGACTACTGTCATCATCACCATTACTATGATCATCATCACTACTACAATTACAATCATCACTACTACTCTCACCATCATCATTGATACTACAACTATCAACCATCATCACTACTATCATCACCACCATCTTACAATCATCATTACTACTGTTAACATCATTACTACTATAACCATAATCATTACTACTGTCACAAGTATTACCATCATGTATGCTATTACCATCAGCACTACTATTGCCATCATCACCATTACTATGATCTTCATCATCACAACTATTGTCATCATCACTACAACTTTCACCATCATCACTACTACTCACCATCATCACTACTGTCATCATTATCACTACAACTATCATCATAACTTGTCACCAACATCACTACTATTATGACCATCATCACTACTAAAAGTATTGTCACCATCATATCTACTACTGTCACCATCATATCTACTACTGTCATAATTAACACTACTGTAATCATCAATACAAATACAACCATCATCACTACTATTATCACCATCACTCCCACTATTACTACCATCACTTCTAGTGCCAATTAAACTAACCCCTTAACCTAGCAAATGCAGAGCGAGATGTTTTCGCCCCCAGAACGAATGCGTTCTTAGTGGGTCCGGGAGGTGGTGGGGGGTGGGGGTCCGGGAGGTGGGGGGGGGGGGGTAAAACCATATTTTGGACCTAAAATCATAACTATTGCATAAATTCAAAAAATCTTTTTGACTGATGTTCGCATTCACGCAACAAATATTTGTGTGAAATTTGGTGAAAATCCGTCCAACAGTCTAGGAGGAGTTTCGGGACAGACGGACGACGAGGACGACGACAACAACAACGACGACAGACATTTTTCCAATGGTACCCACTATACGGGGGGGCAATACCAAACTCTGCTTACGCAGAGTTGATAAAGTAGATGTGCCGTTTTGCCCAAAATCAAAACGGCATACCCAACTCTGCGATGGGTTACCATCATTACTAGGCCTACTAATGTCATCATCAATCACAATCACCATCATCACCACATTTGCCCCACAATCATTACGACTACTGTCATCATCACCATTACCATGATCATCATCACTACTACAATTACAATCAATCATCACTACTACTGTCACCATTGTCACTACCATCTTAATCACTATTATCAACATTGATACTACAACTATCAACCATCATCACCACCATCTTACAATCATCATTACTAGTGTTAACATCATCATTACTACTGTCACAAGTATTACCATCATGTATGCTATTACCATCAGCACTACTACTGCCATCATCACCATTACTATGATCTTCATCATCACAACTATTGTCATCATCACTATAACTTTCACCATCATCACTACTACTCACCATCATCACTAATACTCACACTATCGTCACTACTGTCATCATTATCAGTACAACTATCATCATTACTTGTCACCATCATCACTACTATTATGACCATCATCACTACTTAAAGTATTGTCACCATCATATCTACTACTGTCATAATTAACAGTACTGTAATCATCATCAATACAAATACAACCATCATCACTACTATCACCATCAATCCCACTATTACTACCATCACTTCTAATGCCAATTAAACTAACTTAACCTAGCAAATGCGGAGCGAGATGTTTTCGCCCACAGAACGCATTCATTGCGGGGGGGGGGGGGGGGGAACCATATTTTGGGTAAAACCATATTTTGGATCTAAAATCATAATTATTGCACAAATTCAAAACATCTCTTTTGACTGACGTTCGCATTCACCCAACACATGTTCGTGTGAAATTTGGGGAAAATCCGTCCAACGGTCTAGGAGTTTCGGGACAGACGGACGACAACAACGACGACGACGACACAATTTGTTTTCCAGTGGTACCCACTATACGGGAGGGCGATACCAAACTCTGCTTACGCAGAGTTGATAAAGTAGATGTGCCGTTTTGCCCAAAATCAAAACGGCATACCCAACTCTGCGATGGGTTACCATCATCACTACTAATACCATCATCAGTCACAATCACCATCATCACTACTACTGCCATCATCACTACAACTGCCACAATCAGCACGACTACTGGCATCATCAATCACCATTACTATGATCATCATCACTACTACATTACAATCATCGCTACTACTCTCACCATCATCACTACTACTGTCACCATTGTCACTACCATCTTAATCACTACTATCATCATTGATACTACAACTATCAACCATCATCAACTCTGCGTAAGCAGAGTTTGGTATCGCCCCCCCCCCCCCTTTATAGTGGGTACCACCGGAAAAAATTGTCTGTCGTCGTCGTTGTTGTCGTCCGTCTGTCCCGAAACTCCTCCTAGACCGTTGGACGGATTTTCACCAAATTTCACACGAACATATGTTGCGTGAATGCGAACGTCAGTCAAAAAAGATTTTTTGAATGTATGCAATAGTTATGATTTTAGGCCCAAAATATGGTTTTACCCCCCCCCCCCCTCTCACACACACACCCAGCAATTAATGCGTTCTGGGGGCGAAAACATCTCGCTGCGCATTTGCTAGGTTAAGTTAGTTTAATTGGCATTAGAAGTGATGGTAGTAATAGTGGGATTGATGGTGATAGTAGTGATGATGGTGATAATAGTAGTGATGATGGTTGTAGGTGTATTGATGATGATGACAGTAGTAGATATGATGGTGACAGTATTATATATGATGGTGACTACTTTTAGTAGTGATGATGGTCATAATAGTAGTGATGATGGTGATAAGTAATGATAATAGTTGTAGTGATAATAATGGTCTGGGGGGGGGGGGGGTAAAACCATATTTTGGACCTAAAATCATAACTATTGCATAAATTCAAAAAATCTTTTTTGACTGACGTTCGCATTCACGCAAAAAATGTTTGTGTGAAATTTGGTGAAAATCCGTCCAACGGTCTAGGAGGAGTTTCGAGACAGACGGACGACGACGACAACAACAACGACAGATTTTTTTTTCCGGTGGTACCCACTATATGGGGGAGTGGGGGGGGGGGGGGGGCGATACCAAACTCTGCTTACGCAGAGTTGATAAAGAAAATTGAGAAATGTAGAAATCCGAGCCAAGTTTTGGCAAAAGTTGGCTCGGATTTGGCCATTTTTCGGAGATGAAATAGGGCAAAATTGGAAAAACAAGTTGGCTCGGATTTGACCCTTATTCAGATTAAGAAAACCCACATATGTGAAAACCCGAGCCAACTTTTGTCAAAAGTTGGCTCGGATTTCACGGATTTCTCGGGGTGGAGTGTGTAATAGTCTTATAAAAATAGGCCTAGTCAACTATGAGGAGACATTAGCCTAACCTAACAACCTTACCTAACCTAACCTAGTATAATGGATATTATACACCCCCGCTGGTTGGGTAAAAGTGCAAACGGTAGATATCCGAGCCAACTTTTGTCAAAAGTTGGCACGGATTTCACGGGGTGGAGTGGGTAATAACCTTATAAAAATAGTCAACTTTGAGGAGACATTAGCCTAACCTAACCTATCCTAGTATTGTGCCGCCCCCACACCCCCGCTGGTTGGGTAAAAGTGCTAACGTGATCTATTGAAATCGTCGTCTATTTATAACAATTGTGAGTGAATAACCTTCAAGGGCAAACAGCTTGGCCGTGGAATCTACGATGGGTTGAAATGGTGCCCTGGCCAAATCCGAGGCAACCTGTTGACATGTTTTTGTGTTTTGACTCTTAAATATTGGAAAATAGCCAATCTTTGGCAAAAGTGGCTGTGATGTTCACATGTTGGGTGCTTTGCTAGTCATCTATATTGAAATTGTCGAGTTATTTCCTTACTAGGCTACCCAAAATCTTTCCCCCACCCAAAGCCCCACATTCCCACTCTCCCCTACATTGTTGGGGTATCGGAATTACAATTAACAATGCAATGCTAATAAATAGTGCTTTCCTTACTTTCTAACAATATAATACGCACTTACATTCAACACATGCTGCCGCCATGATGATGCTATTTGTCAGTGTCAGGTGCACAAGGACAGGTGTTGACTGTGGGAGGGTGATGGAAGTGAATGAGGGTATGTCCCTAGATAATGGCCGAAATTGCCCTTTTTGACAGGGAAATGTCCCTGTAATCCAAGCCTTAAGGGTTTATTTACTGTTAGGTATTGAAGAAAGATCGCCATACTCGCGAAATACCGCCAAAAATATCCCTAAATGTGAGGTAAAGTGACCTAAATGGGTTTTTTTTTAAACCGAGTCACATAGTCACAGACGAAGTGCATTGTGGGTAAAAGTGAAAATATATATTTTGCACACAAAAAAGTGGATATCCAAAAAAGTAAGATTATAGAGAAATAAGAAAGTAATACATGCACACAGTATGTCAAGAAATGGGTGTCATATGGAAGTGGAAATTGTAAAAGAAATTAATAATTTGCCGGGAAAATAAAATGTACTGCCGAAGCTCCACTCTGATTGGCTAATGAACATCAGGGAACATCTGGGAGGAGCCTAGAATGTAAACAAAGTGTCCTGGACTCAGTGACTGGCTGGTCAAAAATAACTCTGAAATTGTTATAGGAGAGTGACAATCAAATTGACAAAATAAGAGAAGTAGCACTTATCCGCGCATCTGTAAGGTCCCTTGAATAAGGTAAGATCAACAAAAAATAATTACCGTAGATAAGACAGGAATCCCGTAATCGAGGAGTTGTAGTTCTGTAGTTAACCCAATCGAACTTGTCCAAGGTCTTATTGTAGAGAAGCTATATTGTAATCATATAATATTCGGTAAAGAAATATATAATTGAAGTTAACCCATACGCTGCTGTCAGTGAAATTTGGTGGTAGTGCCCCTAGATTTTTTGATAAAAAGATGAACATTGAACTTGTCCTTAGTCTTTCAGTAGTGAAGCTATGCTATAAGTTTTATCAAAATCAGTGAAGAAATAAAGCCGCTAGAGCGATGACAAGGAAAGTTAACGCATGGATGGACGGACCGAGGATATAGCCCATCATAATACATCCCGTCGATGACAGCCGTATAAAAACGGTTCCCAAAGTGGAATAAGAGAAGGGGTGGCGTTCCCTAATTAATATCGAGAACTACCAGTCTTAATATTGCTCAGTTGCGGTCAAGCCGTGAAAAGCCGTGTGAAAACTACTCATTTCGTCTCGTCATTGCCAGAGACCAGATAGTGACGAGATCTTGGTGTCTACGCACAAATCAAGTACCGTACCGGTACATTCTGACACATACCGGTACTGTATTTATATTCCTTTCTTTACATTTAGAACGAATTAAAAAGGTGTAAAATCATGAAAACACCCACTCAAGGAAGAACAAAATATATATGTCCCCCAACTTTCGCGGGTTAATGTAGGCCTATAGGCCTATTATATTTCCCGGTAAAATTCTAGCATTGACTTCATACCGGTACCGGTTTTAGCATTAATTATTGTATAATTACTGATACGGTACCGTACCGAGTTTTCTTTCAAATTTTGTGTTTTGTTTTATGAAGAATTGGTTCAATTTAGTTTCTTTTATCAGCCTAACCTAACTTAACATACCGGTAGTAGCCTATACGTTTAAAACAAAAATGCTCCGATATAGGCCTAGCCTATAACATCAGAAACCATGAAATAAGGAATTAAACAGTTAATCGGACATAATTTTAACCCCTGAACTGCTCGAACCTGTGTATAATAATAGGTCAAATTGGGGGTAGGTGGGGTATAAAGGGGGCGGAGTAGTGGAGGATGTGGTATTTCCTATGTGTCACCCAATTTTGAGAAATTTCCCAGCACTGGCACGGTATTTGAAGGGTTATTTTTACACACTTAAATACCGTGCTTCCGAAAGGACCGTCCCAGTACCTGGGTTAATACCCAAATCGAGTTGGAGCCCCCTGCTAGAATTATACCGATTAAACTGCTCTTCCACCAGTGCACTGACTTCGAAGCATTTTTGACCACACACCAATATAGGCTAGGCTAGGCCTATTAGCCTAACTTAACCCTCCGAGTCCTACCTAACCAAACCTTAGTAGGTTAGGTAAATAAATAGGTTTGAGGTCATAAACACATAAAAGATAGGATCGAATGGAGTCCCAGCCCCAGGTTGTAATAAAATCATAACAGTCAATATTTACGAGTCACACCACAGCTGGGATCTCATTTTTAACGGTAGTTTTGGGTTCCTATCATTCTATGCTTCATTGCTATATCCTTTTTACCACCGGATATTTTTTTTTTTTTTTTTTTTTTTTTTTTTTTTTTAGCATTAGGGCCAAATAACCTAACCTAACCTAACCTAATAGCCCCCAAATACATTTAGGTTAGGTTAGGTTAGGTTAGGTTTTTAGGTTAGGTTAATACTAAAAAAAAAAAAAAAAATAGGCCTAAAAAATAAAAAATAAATATATATATAGGCCTATATATATTTTCCGGTGGATACAAAGTATATAGCAATGAAGCATAGAATGATAGGAACCCAAAACTACCCTTAGAAATGAGGTTCCAGATGTGGTGTGACTCGTAAATATTGACCATAATAACAAATAAATAGGCCTAGGCCTAAAATAAATACCCGGTAGCCTAGGCCTAGGCTAAATACATAAAATCGGCAAAAATACAATACAAAATATAGGCCTAGGCATAGGCCTATTATTATAGGCTAGGCCTAAATACTTTATTTCAGTTTTAGGCCTATAGCCTAGTCTTCAGTGTAGGCCTAGTAGGTTCACCGACAAATTTATGTTGCCTAGCAGCCTAGCCTAGGCCTAGGCCCTATTTCAATAGGAAAATCCTGAGTAGCCTAGGCTAAGCCTAACCTTCATTCATTTCACTCCTGCAGGCCTGTATCTAGAAACCTGCAGATCCTACGACACTCAATCCCTCACCTAGAAAGCGGTACGGCATTTAGGATCGGAGTAACCCTATAGACAGAGTAGCCTAATACAGAGGCGGAAACCCCCGATGAATATTAAAACAATGGGAAGATGTAAACGATGCTGGGAAGGCTGTAGGCTACTTACCTCAGGGATTTCTTCACTCATAAACGCTTCCCACCGTATTTATCCACATCTGCCAACGAAAAGAGTCTTATAGGCGAAGTTGAGTACATCCTGGGATATGAAGACGGTGTATTTACGCCGTTATACCGTTTTATAAAGGCGAAAGCAACACAACCGCACACACAAGTAAACACTCGCCAATGCTCTTGTTTCCAGGTCGGGTAATTGATTCTTCTATATCTTTTTGCGCTTATAGGCCTATCTTATAATCTTAAATAATTCATCCTGAAAATATTATTAGTGTTAATATTGTTTAAATATTTACTACAAGCCTGGTTATAATATATTCTTGGATTGTGTTTATTACATAAGTCGGAATTACGTAAGGACAACAACAATACTGCCAAACCCAAGAAGCTTGACACCCTTCGTTTTCTTCTCTTATCCATCCATTCTATATATATAAGTGATATATTTCAATCACACCTAATGTACGCATTAGATTCAGTCATTTATAAATAAATTAATAGTTAATAATATAATAGATTAATACAGTTTGGGTTGCATGAGTGATATTTGAGTCCTGATGATAATGGGCCAGCGAGATGGTAACTGTGATAAGTGAATAAGAGAAAACGGAAGTAAATGGGGATATTAGGATAAACTAGTCTATTATGCTAAAACTATTACACAAGCACATGTAGCCTACAATTGCATGCTCATACTTAGTTACTTACACTAAAAAATCCACGTCGTTTCAGCAACAACGTTCCCATGAATGCTGGGGCTTGCAAAGGCTAACAATTGCAGCATGCTTTTAAATTTAAACGAGACTGTTAGTGAGGTCCTGTGGCTAGCTTTCAGTGATGAAGCTCATGGAGTGCACTGAAAAAGCTCTTTCCCCGCGGTGTTCCGTCTCACTCAGCCGCTACTGAGGACCTGCGATGTAAATTTCTATGGCTCAGCAGCATTCCAGGGTAAATTTGATTGCTTGCCCCACCTTTCCTAGATTCAAAATTATTGGTAAATAATTTAACTGGCATGAATCTAAGTACTTCTTCTTTAATCGAGTTGTCAATCTGTGGAATGGGCTTCCCCGAGCTGTTATAGACTGCAACACCGTTGATTCTTTTAAAGTTCGCCTAGACAAGCACCTTGCCCGAAACCCACGGATGACTGCATTAATTTTGTAAAAGAATACATTATTTCCTTAGTACTGCATTGTTATTTTATTAACCTAATTGAATTAACACGTTATCATATCCTCTCTAAGAAACTGTTGGGCGCCTAAAACAGCAGTAACTTGGAGAGCAAGTAACCTCGAGGGGTCGCAAGCCCTGTTGTTGCTCGATTTCCTTTGCACTCCTTTGATTCAGACACTAAAAAGGGTTGCCACTTCCATCCGACAGGTTTTGGTACACTGATGCCATAGTCTCTTTAGCCCACTCACGAACATTAACCCTTTGAGTGACGTGGGTTATTATTGTATTCTAGCTAGATGTAGACGATATTATGCCGCTTAGGAAGGATCTGTGGTAGTTAAAAGGAGGATTAATTGAGATAGTTTGAAGCCTTATTATTGCTAGAGGTCCTTCATAAGCTGAATAAAATCGTCCAATCGTTCAATCTGATAAAAGGGACGTCCCTGGTACTGAATGGGTTAATGGACTTCAGGTATCTCGAATTATGGAAGTATGTCTCTGGAAACGAATATATTATTATAATTTTCTAACCATCAACTATAAAATTGTGAAAATAAACACCATGTGAGGAAGAGCACTTTATTGACAACGTTTCGCATATAGCTTCTGTTATGCCCTGATTGTATTCAGGATTAACGATTGCGTAGGTGAGTTCTGCAAGACTGGAATATCTGGTTTCATATACATACAGGCGAGGAATCAATAGAACACATAAATAGAATCTTGGAATGTGGTTTGTAAGACAGCTTTATTTAACTAACACACTCGCGGGATAGAAAAAGAATCAATTCACTTTGGAGAACATGGGTAGGAGTAATAAGTTCAGTAGGAATAACTTGGTCTTTCAATTCTCCGAGCACAATCGTGGATCTGGAGGGAGTGTGCACTGGCACTTCCGAAACTCAGGTATTATTCTTCTGATACGGACAAGATATGAAGTGAGAAGAAAGTCACTCGAGGGGGGCACTGATTTATGTCTCACAGCATCTGGTACGGTTCGTTGGTTATGCCTAAGGCTTAGTTATTTTATTTAGATGTTGGCTAACGTCAAGTTTCAACTTCACAAGATCTGTTAGAGTAAATAGACAATTAGGATTGTATACTTTTCAACTGTTAATGCATGCATGGGAAATCGTCACTGAGATTAATTCACTTTACGACCTATCCCTTAAGCTTTGGGATCGCAGAATATCTATACCATAACATCCAATTAGGGAAAGACTCGTGTCGTGGCTGAGGGTAAATATTGTCGCAGTAATTATCTCGTAATACGTTTACTGGTGCGAAATCTCTGGCAAGAAACAGGGAACTCTAGGGATCGAACTTGAAACACTCTTCATGGTTAGCAAATAACTTCAAGTGAGTATAGGCAAATACAACGGTCTGATGGTACAGTATCTCCGCACTGATAAAATTATAATAAATAGTGCACTGTTGGGTTATCTTCTTTTCCTCTTGATCTGATGTCGTCTGGGACTTCTTGGCTGCTCCGGGGGCCGTCCAGGTGGTCCAGTTGTGTGGTGAAGTTTACAGATGGGCCATCAACCGTTGATGAAGTTCTGTTAAGGTACTCTCGGGTCTAGGATTTTAAATGTTATGCTTCTGGCTGAGGCCAGATGAGCATCCCATCGAACAAACGTAAGGAGAGTCTACTCAAGGACTCTGCTTAACTGTCTCTAATCCATATGAGAGGTTCAAGGAACTCAAGTGGTTTTACCCTTTGTGTCACACACTCTGCGGGGTGCCACAGATGGAGTGTGCCAAGGATCTATTCTTGCTAAGCGCTCCGAAGAGTGTCTTGCATAGACCCTTCTAACACAGCAGATCTTTCTACCCTAGATCTCTGTGAGTTAAGTACAAGTTAGATGTCTAAAATAATATAGTATTAAAAGGTAGGGATGCCTACGCCTTTCAATAGTTCTATTAGGTTAGATGAGACACTAGTAACAATAACTATATTAACTTCTGGGTTGCCAGAAATAATCAGTTATGAATATCTAGTTCTTATTGCACTCTATATAAATGGTTATGAAACTCAAGTGGCAGAGGTGATACCAACAATGAGTCCTTAATCACTTATGTGTGGTAGATATATGTATTAATCACAGGTCTCTATATTAACCGGCGGGTTTCCACGATTAATAAAGATCCAGAAGAAGAATATATCAATGTCACTGATGTTATCACAGACTTCGGGGTGCCGGTCGTCTATCAGCAATCTTGAGTGGTGAGTAGAAACAGTCTTCAATCAGAGCGGGATGCCGCTCGTCAAAAAGCGATATTTGCACTACCGCCGCTCTCCTCCTCTCGGGGTTTATATAGCAGGGTGGCCCGGTGTTGCCGGGGCCGGGGGCTGATGATTTTTGTCATTGCTGGGTTGCTTGGTCCTGGGCAGGGAAAACTTTGTCTGCTAGGGGTAGCCCCACAGGGGGCTTACTTCAGAGGGCGTAGAGGAGGCGGATGCATAACTTCCGGGGCTGGAGCTAACAGGCTCTTCAAGTTCGCAAGATGGTGGAGGATGCTGGAGGCGGGTGTTGCTTTGGCTGGGGGTGGCCCCTCATATTCAGGGGGGGGGGGACGGCTGTGCAGGGGCTGTGGAGTCATTGTCTGGTAATTTGGCCCCCTCGTTCCCAATGCTCTGGATTAGATAACAGCGTTAGTTCACACACCAGACATATGAGATAAAATAATAGCAAGTGTGGCAAGAGGCCCCTGTCGGGTTTTTTTGTTGTTCACGGAGATGGGGGCGGAGCATCTCGCCCAGAAGGGTCAGCTGGCTAATTGCCTGACTTTTTATAAGTAGTTACTTTTAAGGTAGGAAAAGGAGAGGGGAAAAAGGAAGTGAACAGTTCTCTCGTACCTGTAGGCCTTGGCGATATGAAATGACAAGTCCTGTAATATCTCAGATGTGCCTGTACGTGTATACAGGTGGTTGCTAACCACGGGTGTCCTAGTGGTCCCATATGTCGGGGTCGAGGAGGGAGGCGAAGCAGGTGTCCCTCCATGACCTGACAGGGCTCAGCGGCTGGGTCACCGAGTTAATTGGTTTGTTGTTGCCGGGCCACCTGGGTCAGGCTGGAAATACCCAAATAGGCTACATGTGGACAAGGTGAGAGAAATCAAGAGAGAGGAAAAAATACAGACAAGATAGTGGTCAACAAAGTAGGGCATGCGTAATCAGGCAGCAGTGCAATTATCATTATCATGGTGATAGACTGGGTTGGTCACGCACCTGAGGCAAACACGCGACGCAAGGCATTGGCGCTTCCGTTTTGTGGTCATCATCTATTCATGCACAGCTGGCACACCTCCTAGTTGCAACGGAAAAAGGATAGAATCATGTGAACTGTAGTCCGAGAAGGTAGTGTCTGACGAGGCGTGTAGAAGGCGTGTGGTAGGAAACTAGAAAGAAAAAGGCATGCTGGATTATGTAACATAAAAGTTAGGGGAAAAATACCGCGTGAGGTTATGGTTTTCTTACTAGTCTAAGGTTAGTAGGTTAGTCAGTATGCTGGGTTAGTAAGTCAACAAGAGAAACAACAAAATAGGTAATGGTATACGTCAACACAATAACTGGCATGGTTTACATACTTATACCCTCATAATATAGAGAGATAAGAGGTGTCTTCCCTTCTTACCTTTCTCTCAGGGGGTTGTCATAGTTAAAGGTATACATATCAATTAATCACTAATACATGGTTTGCAGCTATGTCATCTGTGGCGGTTGTACTTAAGTTTTTAGCTGTAGCCAAACTCACGTGAAATTAATACAACGGTAATTACAACAGTCACAGTGAACATGCACACGACGCGGGCATTATAGCTTACGTCATCAAAAAGGGTATGGGGTTTACATCATTAAATACATACTTAGTTGGGGGTTCAAGAAATGGCAGGGAGGAAAGAAATGTGGTTTGTAGACTAGAAGACTGTGAGTTAAAAGAGACGTGTACATGTGGAGTGGGGTGGAGAGGTTTGGTCTAGAAAGGTTGGGAATACACAACCTTTGAAAAGGGTTGGGAATACACAACCCTTCGGGAGGCTGGAGGTTGGTGCCTGTGGTCGGCCATTTTGGGGTGAGTTGTCCCCGCAGTTAATTGAGGGTTAAATCCTCCTGGGCCGTGCATGGTGATTTTGGCTCGGGGATTTCTGTGGTGGTGCGGGGCCGCACGCTCTCCTGTCATCCTAGGTGAGTGTCCGTGTGTCTTCCTCGACCATGTTTCTCTGTGTGGTGTCGTGGTGGTGGTGTGTGTGTCTTGATTTTCTGCCTGTTTCTCTTCATCTGTCTTCACTCTTTTCTTTTTTTTTTAAAAAGACCTCCGTCTACGTATTATGAAAAACCATGTGTATCAGGCGACTCACGAGACGTTGAAGCTCCTCCTTTTTAACTTGAAGTGCTGGTGGGATTGCTGCCAGAGTTAGTGGGGAACCTAATAGGGTTTGCTGGTGCTCCTGAAGGATCTTTACACCTGGCAATATGCCTCGAAACAGGGCCTGAGTCTCTTCTCCTTGTTCACGTGTGTGGTTGAGGAGGACAAGT
This sequence comes from Paralithodes platypus, assembly GCA_032716605.1. NCBI lineage: Eukaryota > Metazoa > Arthropoda > Malacostraca > Decapoda > Lithodidae > Paralithodes > Paralithodes platypus. Next base: position 50,424,830 of record CM064492.1, read on the forward strand.
TCACATTTGGTGTCATTTATCACTAGCCCAGCCTGGCCGAGGTCAGTTACGATGTTATTTAGGTCGGTTAGAACGTTCTCTACTGACCCACCCAAGGTTGCATCGTCCAGGTACCATACATTCAGTTCTGACCTTACTTTGTTAGCTGCTGCATCCACCCCTATTGAGAAAAGAGCAGGACCACCTGGATCTCCCTGCTGTAACCCGGTCGCTGATGGGATTACCGTCTCGCCAAAAATCAGGATTGAAGGTTTGAAATAAGCCTGCCAAAGTAGGGGGTACAGAGTGGGGATGTGTTCTTGAGCTGCACGGAGGAAGACATTCCTGCGAATGCTGTTGAATGCGTTCCGCATGTCAATCTTTAGAAGCACTCGTTTTTCTTGGGCTTGGCTGAGGTAGGTGCGGGTTGCGTGTACAGCAGCTTCACACCCCCCCTGGAGTTCCGAAACCTAGTTGAACTGGTCTTAAGTGTTGACCTAGGCCATTCGAGAGTGGTTTCAAATCCACCTTTGTGGCAAGGCGGCGGAAGGTGTTCCCTACTGCTATTGGGCGCACACCGCCATCTTTTTTTGCCAGTGCACAGAGTGATGCCCCAAAAAATAGGGGTGTGGCACAGTCGGGTACTTTCCCTCTTAAAACCATGTTGATGAATTTGGTGAGGGTTTCCAAGAGTGCCTCCCCAGCAGCTCCTGATCCCTGACCCAAGAGGCCTTTGAGGTGGGCGGGTCGGATACCACTCTTTTCTGTCTGCTTGTTTCTGTGAGGGTGGCTTGAGGTTGTCGTTGGTGGTCGGCCATTTTGGGGCGAGTTGTCCTGGCTGGCTGATGAGGTAGTAACTTCCTTGTGCTGGGGTGGGTGACCTTGGGTTGGAGATTATCTCGAAGGGGAGGGATTGTTCGCTCTTCTCTCCGATCGTGTAGGTGAGTGTCTGTCTGTCTGTGTGTTGCTTTGGTATTGTACATACTTTAGTTGCTAGAAAAGATAGTAATTGGGCATGGGGGTACATATATATATACTGGCAATGCAGAGAGATACCAGGTGTCTTTCCTGTCTCTCTCTCTTGAGATGGCCGTCTGCAGATTGATCATAATTAAACATATATAAATCAGCAGAGGTAAATCAATACAATAACTGGCATGGGGTACATACTTATACCTTCATAATGTAGAGATATGAGGTGTCTTCCCTCCTTGTCTTTCTCTTAGAGGGTTGTCATAGTTAAACATATATATATATCACTAATACAATAATACATGGTTTGCAGTTGTTACTATAGCTTACATCGTATAAATGGTGGTTACATCATTTAATACAGGGCGGACATAATCATGATCCGGTTCGTTGTGCACTGGAAGCTAAGGTGTCTTGAGATCGCCTCGTACCTATACACAATGAAATTATTATAGTCTGCATGGTTGGTATCTAATTGAATACATACTTAGTGGGTACTTCAAGAATGTCAGGAGTAAGGAAATGTGATTTGTATATTAGAAGACTGTGATTAAAGAGACGTGTAACATGTGGAGGGAGGTGGAAGAAAGAGAGCGGCCAAATCGGGGATCTCGCTGGGGGTGGAAGTTTCGCTCCCAGGAACTTCGCTGGGGGTGGAAGTTTCGCTCCCAGGAATTTTCGTTCCTGTGGTATTTCACTTCCGTCGCCTTCGTATAAGGTACGACCTCGTACCTCAAGTCTGGAATGCGTAGATTTGTTGTGGTGGGTAGGTTGGGTCGGGTGTGGGGTGGGGTTGGTTGGAGGGGTGGCACGTGTGGCTGTGGGTTTGACCTTGGGATTCTGCTTTCACTTTGGGAGGGGGGAGTAGACGTCCCGTTAGGCCGGCCGTTAGGAATGGGGGTACTGTTAGGCTTGGCAGGTGTCTGGGTGAGGGTTGTCTTGGAGGGTTTTTGTGTGTGTGTCTGGTGGGTCTGTGGAGGTTGAGAAGGTAGAGTGTGGTTTGTTGGTAAGTTGGTTGGGGGAAGAGGTTGTTGCTGGAGGGGGGTTGAATGGTGTAGAGAGTTGTGGTCGTGGGAGGGGTGGCGATAAGGGTGAGGAATGTTGGAGGTTGAGAGTTTATGAGGGTTTGGAGGTTCGGGGTGGGGGGGTTTGATAGGGAAACTTTTGAGGGGGTCTGGACGGGCAGAGTTGTGATTTGAGAGGGGTTGTTTACGTTGTCTGGGGCGAGAGGGAGAGAGAGATTTTGGTGGTTAGTCAAGGTGGAAACAGTTTTGTGGCTGGATTTGGATGGGCGTGGTATTTTGTCAAGCGGAAGTTTTGGGAGGGTGGGAGAATTTGGGGTGGATGGGGTAACGGTGTAGGGTGGGGTAAGGTAGGGGGGGAAAAGGAGGTAGGGGGCATGCACGGGGGTGATTTTAAGTTTTGAGTGGGGTCCACGAGTTTGAGGGGTTTGTTGCAGGTGGTACTGGGGATGGGTGGTGAGGATGGGAGAGGTGGGGTGGAGCAGGAAATTTCTGGCAAGGGTGGAACGGATTTGGCGGAGGGAGCCTGGTGGATAGGGTGGAGAGTGAGGTTAGGTCTGGATTTGGCAGCAGAAGGATGTTTGTGGTTATTCTTCAGTGATGGAGGATGCGAGGTGGGGGAGCGTTTAGGATGAGGTGTTTTTCTGTGTAAACTAGTGGGGTGGTTGAGAGTGGACGGAGTTGGGGCTGGTTTCTTTTGATTTCTGTGGTTGGGATATGATGAATGGGATGGGCAGATTGAACGTATGTACTGGGGTGTGGAAGTTTGAGATGCAGGGGAAGGAAATTGTTTAGAGGTTGAGGAGGGGTTGTATGAGGTAGAGGGATGGAAGCGTGCTCTTTTATGTGGGGGAAAATGTGAGGGGGGTTGTGGGGTGGCGTCGCGGGGTGACGTCATGTACAGTGGTGGAGGAGAGGGAGGATGAGCTTTATTCTGATTCTTTCTGGGTGGGCGCGAAAAACGTGCAGCTGATATCTGAGTGGGGGGATTTTTGATGACTGCTAAGGTGTTGGTCTTGGGTTGGGCCGCTAAAAACTTTCGTATGGTGAATAGATCTTGAGGGAAATCAACGGGGTCATGCACAGTGAAGTGTTGTAGGATGGGAATGGGTAACACTTGGACGAGGTAGACAAAGAGAATTTGGTTTTGTTGCTCCACGGGAAGAGCAGGGAATGCAGCTCTTACTTGCTGACGAATGGAGGCAATGGTGGCGTCTAGATCGCCTTCGAACTTTATGTCTTTGATTTTTGCAAAGGCGACGAAAATACCTAGTGATGGCTCAAGGGCATCGATTACAATGGGTCTAAATTGATCCCAGGTGAGTTCAGGGGTAACCTGTGGGGCAACGAGGGAAATGGCTTTTCCCAGGTGCGTTAAGAGGACGGCTATTTTTGCACGGTCCGCATTATACACCAAGTCTAACACTGGTTTTACAATGTCCATGTATGTTTCGATTTCGTATGTGTCCCCATCGTATTGGGGGATGGGGATGTGCGAGCGAACTGCGGCCATTTCCGCGATGTTACAATGCTTCTATTGTTCTGCAACATGAAATGCAATGAAATCTTCTATCCGAATCAAGATCCCACCGCTGCCACCAATGTTATGCCCTGATTTTATTCAGGATTAACGATTGCGTAGGTGAGTTCTGCAAGACTGGCATATCTGGTTTCATATACATACATGCGAGCAATCAATAGAACACATAAATAATATCTTGGAATGTGGTTTGTAATACAGCTTTTTTTAACTAACACACTCGCGGGATAGAAAAAGAATCGATTCACTTTGGAGAACATGGGTAGGAGTAATAAGTTCAGTAGGAAAAACTTGGTCTTTCAATTCTCCGAGCACAATCGTGGATCTGGAGGGAGTGTGCACTGCCACTTCCGAAACTCGGGTATTATTCTTCTGATACGGACAAGATAAGAAGTGAGAAGAAAGTCACTCGAGGGGGGGCACTGATTTATGTCTCACAGCATCTGCTACGGTTCGTTGGTTATGCCTAAGGCTTAGTTATTTTATTTAGATGTTGGCTAACGTCAAGTTTCAACTTCACAAGATCTGGTAGAGTAAATAGACAATTAGGATTGTATACTTTTCAACTGTTAACCCTTGTCGAGCGGGGAGTTTTGGGCTTATTTGGGCATATTCAGGCCCTCCTGAATGATAAATCAAGTATCTGCATGAAAAGAAAAGTATTAAAAAAACTAGGCACTAAAAGCTTCAAAATGAGACCAGAACGAGCTACGTAGCACTCGTGGTTCTCATACAGTGATACCAGTAACATGGGAGTTTAGCGTATAGCGGCATATTTTTCCCAGCTATGCTCACTACTGGCTACACTGCCGGCCTCTCGAGAACACAGGGAACATGAGTTAATGGGCGGCGGAAGCCCTGGGAGTCGGCTGTCTGGCCCGCTGCGCTCCCGGCCATTTGCACTAGATTTTAACCCTTTAAAAGCCTTAATAATGCTCCTAACTTGCTGCAAATTGGAGGCGGAATTAAGTCCGCCGCCGCTCTTTGAGGGTTAATGCATGTATGGGAAATCGTCACTGAGATTAATTCACTTTACGACCTATCCCTTAAGCTTTGGGATCTCAGAATATCTATACCATAACATCCAATTAAGGAAGGACTCGTGTGATGGCTGAGGGTAAATATTGTCGCGGTAATTATCTCGTAATACGTTTACTGGTGCGAAATCTCTGGCAAGAAACAGGGAACTCTAGGGATCGAACTTGAAACACTCTTCACGGTTTGCAAATAACTTCAAGTGAGTATAGGCACATACAACGGTCTGGTGATACAGTATCTCCGCACTGATAAAATTATAATAAATAGTGCACTGTTGGGTTATCTTCTTTTCCTCTTTATCTGATGTCGTCGGGGGCTTCTTGGCTGCTCCGGGGGCCGTCCAGGGGGTCCAGTTGTGTGGTGAAGTTTACAGATGGGCCATCAACCGTTGATGAAGTTCTGTTAAGGTACTCTTGGGTCTAGGATTTTAAATGTTATGTTTCTGGCTGAGGCCAGATGAGCATCCCATCGAACAAACGTAAGGAGAGTCTACTCAAGGACTCTGCTTAACTGTCTCTAATCCATATGAGAGGTTCAAGGAACTCAAGTGGTTTTACCCTTTGTGTCACACACTCTGCGGGGTGCCACAGATGGAGTGTGCCAAGGATCTATTCTTGCTAAGCGGCTCCGAAGAGTGTCTTGCATAGACCCTTCTAACACAGCAGATCTTTCTACCCTAGATCTCTGTGAGTTAAGTACAAGTTAGATGTCTAAAATAATATAGTATTAAAAGGTAGGGATGCCTATGCCTTTCAATAGTTCTATTAGGTTAGATGAGACACAAGTAACAATAACTATATTAACTTCTGGGTTGCCAGAAATAATCAGTTATGAATATGTAGTTCTTGTTGCACTCTATATAAATGGTTATGAAACTCAAGTGGCAGAGGTGATACCAACAATGAGTCCTTAATCACTTATGTGTGGTAGATATATGTATTAATCACAGGTCTCTATATTAACCGGCGGGTTGCCACGATTAATAAAGATCCAGAAGAATAATATATCAATGTCACTGATGTTATCACAGACTTCGGGGTGCCGGTCGTCTATCAGCAATCTTGAGTGGTGAGTAGAAACAGTCTTCAATCAGAGCGGGATGCCGCTCGTCAAAAAGCGATATTTGCACTACCGCCGCTCTCCTCTCGGGGTTTATATAGCAGGGTGGCCCGGTGTTGCCAGGGCCGGGGGCTGATGATTTTTGTCATTGCTGGGTTGCTTGGTATAGGGCAGGGAAAACTTCATCTGCTAGGGGTAGCCCCACAGGGGGCTTACTTCAGGAGGCGTAGAGGAAGCGGATGCATAACTTCTGGGGCTGGAGCTAACAGGCTCTTCAAGTTGGCAAGATGGTGGAGGAGTGGAGGATGCTGGAGGCGGGTGTTGCCTTGGCTGGGGGTGGCCCCTCATATTCTGTGGGGGGGGGGCGGCTGTGCAGGGACTGTGGAGTCATTGTCTGGTAATTTGGCCCCCTCGTTCCCAATGCTCTGGATTAGATAACAGCGTTACTTCACATACCGGAAATATAAGATAAAATAATAGCAAGTGTGGCAAGAGGCCCCTGTCGGGTTTTTTTGTTGTTCATGGAGCTGGGGGCGGAGTATTTCGCCCAGAAGGGTCAGCTGGCTAATTGCCTGACATATTATAAGTAGTTACTTTTAAGGTAGGAAAAGGAGAGGGGAAAAAGGAAGTGAACAGTTCTCTAGTACCTGTAGACCTTGGAGATATGAAATGACAAGTCCTGTAATATCTCAGATGTGCCTGTACGTGTATACAGGTGGTTGCTAACCACGGGTGTCCTAATGGTCCCGTATGTCGGGGTCGAGGAGGGGGGCGAAGAAGGTGTCCCTCCATGACCTGACAGGGCTCAGCGGCTGGGTCTCCGAGTTAATTGGTTTGTTGTTGCCGGGCCACCTGGGTCAGGCTGGATATACCCAAATAGGCTACAGGTGGACAAGGTGAGAGAAATCAAGAGAGAGGAAAAAATACAGACAAGATAGTGGTCAACAAAGTAGGGCATGCATAATCAGGCGGCAGTGCAATTATCATTATCATGGTGATAGACTGGGTTGATCACGCACCTGAGGCAAACACGCTACGCAAGGCATTGGCGCTTCCGTTGTGTGGTCAGGTCATCATCTACTCATGCACAGCTGGCACACCGCCTGGTTGCAACGGAAAAAGGATAGAATCATGTGAACTGTAGTCCGAGAAGGTAGTGTCTGACGAGGCGTGTAGAAGGCGTGTGGAAGGAAACTAGAAAGAAAAAGGCATGCTGGATTATGTAACATAAAAGTTAGGGGAAAAATACCGCGTGAGGTTATGGTTTTCTTACTAGTCTAAGGTTAGTAGGTTAGTCAGTATGCTGGGTTAGTATGTCAACAAGAGAAACAACAAAATAGGTAATGGTATACATCAACACAATAACTGGCATGGTTTACATACTTATACACTCATAATATAGAGAGATAAGAGGTGTCTTCCCTTCTTACCTTTCTCTCAGGGGGTTGTCATAGTTAAAGGAATACATATCAATTAATCACTAATACATGGTTTGCAGCTATGTCGTCTGTGGCGGTTGTACTTAAGTTTTTAGCCGTAGCCAAAGGCATGTGAAATTAATACAACGGTAATTACAACAGTCACAGTGAACATGCACACGACGCGGGCATTATAGCTTACGTCATCAAAAAGGGTATGGGGTTTACATCATTAAATACATACTTAGTTGGGGGTTCAAGAAATGGCAGGGAGGAAAGAAATGTGGTTTGTAGACTAGAAGACTGTGAGTTAAAAGACATGTGTACATGTGGAGTGGGGTGGAGAGGTTTGGTCTAGAAAGGTTGGGAATACACAACCTTTGAAAAGGGTTGGGAATACACAACCCTTCGGGAGGCTGGAGGTTGGTGCCTGTGGTCGGCCATTTTGGAGTGAGTTGTCCCCGCAGTTAATTGAGGGTTAACTCCTCCTGGGCCGGACATGGTGATTTTGGCTCGGAGATTTCTGTGGTGGTGCGGGGCCGCACGCTCTCCTGTCATCCTGGGTGAGTGTCCGTGTGTCTTCCTCGACCATGTTTCTCTGTGTGGTGTCGTGGTGGTGGTGTGTGTGTCTTGATTTTCTGCCTGTTTCTCTTCGTCTGTCTTCACTCTTTTCCGTCTGCTTGTTTCTGTGGGGGTGGCTTGAGGTTGTCGTTGGTAGTCGGCCATTTTGGGGTGAGTTGTCCTGGCTGGCTGATGAGGTAGTAACTTCCTTGTGCTGGGGGTGGTGACCTTGGGTTGGAGATTATCTCGAAGGGGAGGGATTGTTCGCTCTTCTCTCCGATCGTGTAGGTGAGTGTCTGTCTGTCTGTTGCTTTGGTATTGTACACTCGGCCGCAATTCCGCGTGGGCCACCTAGTCATAGGGTTTGGGTAAATCCGTTGTGTAGTTTGTTCGCTCTGAATATAGTAAGATCTCACACTCCCCTCCCTGAATCAATCGAAGATTTTGCCCCATAGATGGCGCAGCTTGATGGGAAGGGAGGGAGCTTGTCGTAGTGTTAAAAAGGTAGGACACAATGGGAGGAGGTGACGTTCTATAACATACAGTGACGAATGTTAAACTTATTTACTTTTACTTGTTCATACAATAATGTTCCCGAAACTAATTCGTAATGAACAGTAGATTCCCTCTTTCAGTAACTGAAACGTCTCTCTCTCTCTCTCTATAGGTTATAAGAGGTATACAGAATGTTGAAAGTAACACTATTATATATATCCATTTACACCTTTAATGAATCACATTATGAAATTTATTCAGCAATATGATGAGAACTTGAGAAGAATATATTTTGAAGTAGCACCACGAAGTAACATTATACTGACGCGGATGTATAATTATCCACCTTCCTCTCCCTCTCCGAGCTCGGACTTTTTTCTATCCTCTAGTCTATTTTTTCCCAGCTGAGGGTAAATTGTCATGTCTCTATCTTTGTTACTCGGCTATAAGGTAGATTTTGTAGCGAAAGATGATGTTTATTCTGAAAACTTGGCATTAATATGACACACAGCCATAGTAATTTCATATATTTCCATTAAGTATCGAGAAATCAGCTAATAAGAGATTCAATTTACGATCAGCTGGAAAAAAATAGAGTATAGTTGTCACTAAGGGATGGAGGGACGTAAGGGTGGCGAGGTGACTAACAAGGTGGGTGGAGGTGGAGGAGCTGTGGTGGGATTGTTTAGACTGGTGGATGAATGTATAATAACTAAATTTAGGATATTTCAGTGTGTGTGTGTGTGTGTGTGTGTGCGTGCGTGTGTGTGCTTAAAGGGCGATCGGGACACGAATGCATAGAGGTTTTGTGTTCGTGGACGGGTGGAAAATTATAAAGCTAAATTTATTTATGTACTATATATTGTATCTCTTTTTATACTGGCATGGCCTTACTTACTCTTTACTTTGTATTAGTTTTGCACACATTTTCAGCATATTTCACTAATTGGCTTAAATATAGTTATGTTGATATGAATGATGCATTAGGATCCCTTTGGACGATCCCCTGTTCGCTTGTTTATGGTTCCTCTTACAACTTCGGTTAATCATTGCACACAAATCTTGATGTCATATCATATTTCGTGAACTCGCTAATCTGATTTATCTATCTGATTTATCTATCTATCTATCTATCGATATATCCATATATTGCCAGACAACCTTATCTCCCGAGAGGAGGTGGACGTGAAAGTATCACCTTTATAAGCTTCTATATGCCGAGGTAACTCATTCGATTATCTAGCTTTTTTCAATTAATTTCAAAATAAATGTGTAGCTTGATCATACAAGATTATTGCGCAATGCAATATAACAATGTAAAATATTAATTGTCCTAATAATATTTATAATAATATTTGGTCCCCTGTTGTTTCTTATATACATAAATGACCTAGATTTAGGTATAACTAGTAGGATAAGTAAATTCGCAGAAGATACTAAAATGGGGAGATCAATTGATTCAGATAGCGATATAGAGTGCCTCCAAAGGGATCTAGATACCTTACATGAATGGTCAGTAAATTGGCAGATGAAGTTTAACCTTGACAAATGCAAGGTATTAAAGATAGAGAAGATGCAAACAAATGTTAAATATAAACTAGCTAATTTAGAATTAGAAAATTCAGACTGCGAGAAAGATCTAGGTGTGCTTGTTAGCAATGATTTGAAGCCTAGAAAACAGTGTATAAGCGTTCGTAATAAGGCAAACAGGATTCTCGGGTTCATCTCTAGGAGTGTGAGTAACAGAACTGCTGATGTTATCTTAAAACTTTACTTGTCATTAGTGAGACCCCATATGGATTATGCTGTCCAATTTTGGTGTCCTTATTACAGAATGGACATAGATTCATTGGAGAGAGTACAGCGTAGAATGACAAAAATTATCCATAATATTAGAAATCTTTCGTATGAAGAAATGTTGAAGAAATTAGGTTTACATTCGTTAGAGAGACGCAGAGTTAGAGGGGATATGATAGAGGTGTTCAAGTGGGTTAGTGGGATTAACAAAGGGGACATGACAAATGTACTAAAGCTCAGTGATAGCGAAAGAACTCGTACCAATGGTTTCAAATTAGATAAATTTCGTTTCAGAAAAGATATAGGCAAATATTGGTTTGGTAACAGAGTTGTAGATGGGTGGAATGGACTACCAAGTGCTATAGTGGGATCTAAAACGGTAGTGAGCTTTAAGATAAAATTGGATAAGCATATGGACGAGAAGGGTTGGGTGTGAAGGGGGATCAGCCGGATTGGGCCAATCAGCGCTCAGCAGACCCCCATAATCCTGCGTTAATCTCTAACCGTTTTGGTAAGATGATCCTCAGGGTATTAGAGTGTTGAGCCTATAATTGGGCTTTGTAATTGAACTGGGGTTGTGTGGGACAGGGATCTGCCTTGCTTAGGCCAATCGGCTTTCTGCAGACTCCCATTTTCTTATGTTCTTATGTTCTTATGTCCTGTTGATAAACATTATGTTTGCGGTAATATGAACAATTGATAAAGGTATACTTAACTTCAGTAATTATATTGATTTAATTGATATTTATTAGACAGTCATAGTAAAGTAAATAGATCAAGGAAATAATGCGTTGGGGAAAAAATGGATTGCAATTCTCGAGGGTAATTTACTCTAGGTATATATTTCCCCCTGTATCACATTATCTTATATTATCAGACTTGGCAATATGTAACAAACCACATGCAAAGAGTATAACATATCAGTATAAATAACTATATGTGTGGAATAATATTATCTATGTATACCCTGGTCTATTTGTGATATCTAATAACCTGAGTTTACATGTAGTTACTCATAGTCTCACTGTTACCAAGATAATGCACACATTATTTATCAATACCATATTTACTACATAAATCGATTAACACAGTGCAGCTTCTCTCTCTCTCTCTCTCTCTCTCTCTCTCTGAGAAACTAGACTTGGCTCTTCCGTGATACCAACAGATTTTTCATATACTTTAGTAATTATTTTATTTATTGTTTCTAGGTTAGCACACATCAATTATTAGCATTCGTCTATAGAGCAAGTTAATAAGAAAGAATTAGATTGGTATAATATAGCTGAATAGTTAAGGTCATAGAATTTACCCTGATAAATGTTAATAAGCCTGTCGAGTAGGAAGTGTGTATTTTCAGCAGAAGTTTTGGTAAGGAGCTCTTTATGAAGATCCATACTAATTTCAACCTAATATCAGAGAGCAATACAGGTGAAACGAGACTCAAACTATCCATTTGGGGAGGGAAGGGGTAGTTTACCCTGATGCACAGGAAAATCGACTTTAAATCGCCATAAACAGAGAGGAATTTTGTATCCAAGTTTAAACACTGTTGCCAGCTACTCTAAATATACTGATATTCCCGAGGGAAATGCTTTACCAACAAATTTGCCTCGATGTAAATTAACTGTTAAATATATAAATCAGACATGCCATACCTCTACCATTTGGCTTAATGTATCAATGTGATCATATGCAATGTTTTCTTTCTGGCCACAGGTAATTTAGAATCTTGATAATGATATTACCAATCTTAATGAATCCTGATCAATGTAATCAATATCCCACCGACTCAGTATTAACTGTGACTCTCATGCTTGAGGTAAGTCATCCTCAGATCGACATATTTTGACACTACAAAGGTAACTCATCTAAATAATAATAGTTTACTACTTCTGTTAATCTAATTTGTCGCTAGTTTGTAGTTTGCTAACAAAAGGTGTATTTTTTTTTCTATGTGATTGAGGGAGGCAAAAGGCATAACTGCCTATAGCGAGTGCCTCCCCCATAGTTGAAAGAGTGACAGGGCCAAAATCAAGGGACGTTCGAGCCAAAATGCCTGGACACACAGAGTTTGAAGCAATTTAAGTCATAGGAAGCGGGAAAAACTGATTCTGGGAGAGAGTTCCAGAGCTCAGCTGTTGAGTAGAAGAAAGTTTGGGAGTAAAGGCCGCGTCATACAGAACTCGAATCCACCAGAACCCACCGGAATGAATTCAAAAATTCAAATTTTAGCCACTTCTTCCCCATTCTGGTCTATTCTTGTACGTGTTCTGGTTAGATTCTTGTCTATTCTTGTGTTTCGAGTGATGTTCTAGTCGTCACTCGATTGATCGAGTGAGTGAGCAAAAAGTTAGTGCATGCGTTAACTTTCTACGATTTAATCGAGTGAAAAAAACGTTAAAAATTATCGAGTTACATTCTAGTCATATCCTGGTCGCATTTGAGTCGCATTAGAGTCGCATTCTACCTATTCTGGTCATGTTCTGATGTCATTTTTATAGTCGATGCCGACTCGAATTACTTGAATGTAACTCGATGCCACTCGATAATGACCGGAAGTCAACTGGATGACAAGTTGATTATTCCACTTTAAAATTGAATGTAATGGAATGAGAGTTGAATATAACCCGAATTAAGAAGAATACAACTGGATGCCGACTAGAATATGACTGGTAGATGACTGCATACTTGCTTGATGCATCGAGTGTACACTGGATGTCGACTCGAACATGACTAGAAGTACTAGAATACAAGTGGAATCCAACTAGAAGGTAACTGGAATACAACCAGAATATAACTCGACTAGGTGCGGCCCCAAATATATAACGGATTGAAAAAAAAAAAAAAATTATAACAATAAATAAAATAAAATATAAAATCGGCCCTATACGAGGCCATTGTATTTCAAGTAGTACCTGGAATCAAACTTACTCATCTAACTCTCCACACCTTAACTCCGGCTTCCCCTCAGTTGTGTCTACCAATGAAAAGTGTTCTTCCTTCACCCCAGCTGTGTGAGTTAAGGGGGTAGGGTTACTTTTTGGTCTATTTTTTATTTAGCCTACATATATTTTTTTGTTTTTACTTTCTTCGCTAGACATCCATCATAGCTTAAAAAACACACTCAATTCGAGATTAATTTGTACATTTTTCGGTAGAAAAGTGTCCCAGCCGATGGCCAGTTCCTCCTAAAGTTACAGGCTCGCTATCGATTGCCAGGAAATAAACCTATGCCTAAATGGCACGAAAGGTCTTAATATTAACAAAGAAATAGGTATTTTTTTTTTATAACCGCCAAACTAATGGAATGAACGTCATAACATCTCAAAAACTAATGGGGCTAAACATGAGGGAGAAGGGGGTCCAGAAAAACCCTATCTCCACCCCCCACCCCCCCTCCCCTCGTGTACGTGTATGTGTGTATGTGATTGAAAGTGCTTATGTTGCCGTGGTGAGTGCCCTGTTACTACTGGTGTGCCTGTGAACCAATCCTCCCTTTATATACTCAAAGGTTCCTCATCGAGTCACCTTCTGCCTATTCGAGTCACGTTCCACTTACGTTCGAGTTACGTTCAACTTAGTTCCACTTACGTTCGGCTTAACTTCATGTAATTCTGGTCATGATATACTGACATTCCGGTCTCATTCTGGTCATTCGAGTTGCATTCGACTTGGGATCGAATAGTCTTCTTTCCACATCCGGTTTCCTTCGAGTCACTTACTGGTTAATATCGACTCATATTTGGGTTACATTCGAGTCCATCGAGTTACGTTCGAGTTACATTCCGGTCATTGACGGGTCGCATTCTACTCTGAAGTCACACTCGATTAAGGCTGCGTAATTCTCGTCAATTCCGGTGAAAAGTTCGATTCCAGTGGGTTCTGGTGGATTCGAGTTCTGTATGACGCGGCCTTAACGTTTCACTCTTGGGTTGGAGAGTTGCACAGAGTAGGGGTGGGATTGAGTTGCAAGACGGGTACCACGTGCCCTACGTAATGGAGGTGGTATGCACTGGGATAGCTCTGAGGAACACTGATTATTATAGTAGCGATAGAATAGCAAGAGAGATGCAACATTGCGGCGGAGACAGAGAGATTGCAGAGAGTTGGTGAGTGGACGGGAGTTAATGATACGAAAGGCCTTCCTTTCAACCTTGTCTAGGAGAGCGGTGTGAGAGGAACCTCCCCACACATGTGAACAATACTCAATACTCAATACAATACTCAATATGTTATATATTATATTGTATGACCTGTACTATTATTTTATTCATACCAATAAAGTGGGTGGAGAGAGAGAGAGAGAGAGAGAGAGAGAGAGAGAGAGAGAGAGAGAGAGAGAGAGTGACGTTTCAGTTACTGAAAGAGGGAATCTACTGTTCTTTACGAATTAGTTTCGGGAACATTATTGTATGAACAAGTAAAAGTAAATAAGTTTAACATTCGTCACTGTATGTTATAGAACGTCACCTCTTCCCATTGTGTCCTACCCTTTTAACACTACGACAAGCTCCCTCCCTTCCCATCAAGCTGCGCCATCTATGGGGCAAAATCTTCGATTGATTCAGGGAGGGGAGTGTGAGATCTTACTATATTCGGAGCGAACAAACTACACAACGGATTTACCCAAACCCTACGACTAGGTGGTCCACGCGGAATTGCGGCCGAGTGTACAGTCTACGACAGAACTTGTTGTCATGGCCTGAGGCAATGTGTTAGTTCACTTATCTTTTAATCGCTTCTAATAAAAGGGGGCGGGGTTAATATAGAGGTTGGAAAGAGGAGTCAAACGTGTGTGGGTGTGTGTGTGTTCTAGAACAGCAGAATAAGTTTATTTTAACATAACACACAGGCTATATTATTAGACTAGCCCATGCCGGATCACAAATAAGTAACGCACATCAGGTGTTGCATTGTTTATGGAATTTAATATACAGACAATCAAGTTTATATCCTTCGCACTTCCCATTCCCCCTCCTCCCCTTCTCTCTGCTGCTTTCCCCTATCTCCCCCCTTCTCTCTTTTTCTCTCCCCCTTCTCTCTCCTAACCGAATATATAATTTTCCTCATTATCGTGTTCAAAGCTGTCCATAAAAATTACTTTGGTGTTTTAATAATACTGTTCTTTTTACCTTTACTGATTCTCAATTATTAACTCGTATTCTATTCTTTACCTTATACAATGTGTTATAGAAAATACATAGATATGCTCCGTTGCAAAACACTCAAAGTTACCAACCTTGGCGTCCTGGTTAGTGTGAACAATCGTATAAATATATAAGTAATTGAAACGGGATGTTACAATTCAAGCATGAAGACAAGTTGGATCACATTGTAATCTAGCTTGGACCAAATTATAACCAAATATATATATATATCATAAAGACAAGATAATATCGGCTCAGTTAGATAAAACACTTTAGATGAGCCGAAACGTGTTTCTTTGTAATAAAAACAAATTTTTGACATTAGAGTAAATCTGTTTTTCTTCCATACCACTATTCACAGCACTGTGGTTGACCAATTCATAATCTACCTTAACATGTAATATGACACGCTATGATTATTGCATTATACTTTTCTCAGTGGATTCTTAATTACTAGCTTAATAATTACTGTGGCTTCCCATTATCAGTAAACAGTTCGGCGCTACCCATTGTAATGATATACTATAAAGTAAGTCATCGAATTCAACATTTAACGATAATCAAAGCAATCTGGTTATGTTGTTTTAAAGTTGATATAAATTGTTTAGGCTTTTATATTTTTACTTCGAATTGTTTAAATTATCCTCCAAACATAAGTAAAAGTATACTATAGCTCTGTGTATGTTACCTTGAATTTAATTTAATATGTATTATTTCACCATCATTATGTTACAGTGAACATTGGAAACACATACACATTATATAATATATATAAAGGGTTCAATGTAAACATTTACAATTTATATTTATTCAATCAATATGATCTCCACTCACAAGCTGCATCAACTACCTCCTGTATTCTCGTTGGAGCTGATTTAAAAAAAATCCAACTTATATTAGGGCGGCGACGGTTCCCCCCTTGCCCCTCGATCCCACTCTTCCCGCCCTTTCCTCTCCTAACCTGGACCACATTCCACTCCATGACCTGATGGCCCACAAATTCTCTATTGGGTTCATGTCACACACCCTTGTGGACCAGCTAAACCCCGGATGGGGTCAGGTCAGGTGAAGGTATTGAAGGATAAGCCTTTACAACGGCACCTCGTAGCTACTTTCTACTTTTCCTATTTTCTGAAGAGTGTAGAGAGGGGAGACGGGGATTTGGAGAGAGACGAAGTTGTTGTAGTGGCTTTGTTATGTGTGTTATTAGTCTGTATGCGTCGTAAGGTTCAGGATGGCCATGGCACGCACTGAAGACAGCAGCATTTCCTCAATAATGCTAATACCTTTTCTAGTTTGCCTGGACCAGTGTGTGTGGGTGCGTGTGTGTGTGTGCGTTTTATGTTATCATGTGTGAGTGATATGTGCCCATTACGTTGTATGTGATCATGTGTGTGATGTGCGTTTTATGTTATCGGGTGTGTGTGTGTGTGTGTGTGTGTATGTGGTTTGTATCCTGTGTTAGTATTGGTGCGGGTGGGTTGGTGCATGTGATGGATAGAGGAGAGAGGTTGAAGCGCCGTCTCCCTTAGCATTACAAATTGTGGAGGTCATAAGTATATGTATTATCTATATTATTAAATCAGTTCGTGTCTGTTTGTCTGTTTGTCTGTGCGTTCTTAATAGGCGGCCGCAGTTTTGGACCTGGGGAGCTGAAACTTTGCATGTGGGTGTCAATTGACCTGGGTCAGGTCATAGAGGGGGCGAGGCCACGATTGGAGGTCGTTTCGAGGCCGAAATAAAAAAAAATAAATAAAAAAATAAATAAAAAAAAATTGTTATTTGGGCAGAAGGAGGCCTCCGATCGAAAAGGTGTATGGAACGAAAGTTGTTCGCAGCCCCCCAAAATTGGGGTACGGATGAGGTCAGATCCAAAATCGGAGGTCATTTAGCGGCCGAAATGGAGGTCGCCGTTTAATGAGGCATAGGGAGGTCGAGGCCGGTGATTATGGTAGTAGTAGTATTGTGATGATTGTGGTAGTAGTGATTGATGATGGTGATTATCGTAGTAGTAGTGGTGGTAGTAGTGATGGTGATTATGGTGGTACAGTATTATTACCCGGGCAACGCCGGGTACCCCTGCTAATAATACTGTACCACCATAATCACCATCACTACTACCACTACTACTACTACCATAATCACCATCATCAATCACTACTACCACAATCATCACAATACTACTACTACCATAATCACCGGCCTCGACCTCCCTGCGCCTCATTAAACGGCGACCTCGATTTCGGCCGCTAAATGACCTCCGATTTTGGATCTGACCTCATCCGTACTCCCATTTTGGGGGGCTGCGAACAACTTTCATTCCATACACCTTTTCGATCGGAGGCCTCCTTCTGCCTCAAACGGCCATTTTTTTTTTTTTTTTTTTTTCAATTTCGGCCTCGAAACGACCTCCGATCGTGGCCTCGCCCCCTCTATGACTTGACCCAGGTTAATTGACACCCACATGCAAAGTTTCAGCTCCCCAGGTCCAAAACTGCGGCCGCCTATTAAGAACGCACAGACAGACACACAAACTGATTTAATAATATAGATGTAAATTCAAAACAATCGCATAGTACCGGTATTAATCTGCGTATTTTAGAGGGTATCATTTACGTTTAGAGAGAGAGAGAGAGAGAGAGAGAGAGAGAGAGAGAGAGAGAGAGAGAGAGAGAGAGAGAGGGGAGAGAAAGCGGGTGAAGAAGGAGAGTTGGGGTGAAAGGGAGAGGGGGAGGAGGGGGAATGGGAAGTGCGAAGGATATAAACTTGATTGTCTGTATATTAAATTCCATAAATAACTCAACACCTGATGTGCGTTACTTATTTGTGCTCCAGCATGAGCTAATCTAATAATATAGCCTGTGTGTTATGTTAAAATAAACTTATTCTGCATGCTGTTCTAGAACACACACACACACACACACACACACACACACACACACACACACACACACACACACCTTACCTTACCTTTGGATACCTTTGGATGTGTTCGCCGCTCCTCTAGCGGCACCAAGGAGCGCGACGCCCCTCGTTATGGGTGGTGATTTGGTGCAGTAGACTGTTTGAAGCGACAACTCGCTCCCTTGCGAGGATGGGCTCGTCTGGCACTTTTTGCAGTTCGACATCTAGGGCTCTCTTGAAGTTGTCTAACGAGATGTCCCTCATGTCTCTTAATCGCCGTGGGAGTTTGTTGAAGAGACGTGGGCCTCTGTGTGATAACCAGCCCTCTCGCAGAGAGCCCATAGCACCCCTGTTATTCATCCGGGGGATTTCGCATTCCCAGCCTCTCCTATCACTGAATTTCATGACTATCGGAGTATGTAGGTTTGGTACTAAACCCTCTGCGATTTTCCACGTGTATATTATTAGGTAACGTTCTCTTCTACGTTCCAGTGAGTACAGATTCAGTGCTCTTAAACGCTCCCAATAGTGTAGATGTTTTATCGAACTTATATGCGAAGTGAAATTTCTTTGTATACTCTCTACGTCATTTATTTCACCTGCTTTGTATGGGGATGTTAATACGCTACAGTATTCAAGCCGCGGTAGCACTAGAGATTTGAAGAGCGTTAGCATAGGCAATTCACCGCGTGTTTTAAGAGTACGCAGAATCCAACCCGTTAGACGTTTCGGAGCCGCCACTTTGACCTGGTTATGTACTTTGAAACCCATATTTTCAGACATTAATACCCCGAGGTCTTTCACACTGTCTTTCCGTTCTATTATGTGGTTAGATTCTGTTAAGTAATTTGTAATTTCTTTAACACCATTATTATCTCCGTACCGTATTAATTGGAATTTTTCCTCATTGAATTGCATGTTGTTTTCCCTGGTCCACTGGAACACTACATTCATGTCTTCCTGCAGTCGGCCCGTGTCCTCTTGTGTGTTTACTATCTTGCTTAATTTTGTGTCATCAGCAAAAGACGACACCGTACTGTGTCTGGTGTTGGTATCTATGTCGCAAATTAGTATGAGGAACAGAAGGGGCGCTAGCACTGTTCCTTGGGACACGTTTGACTCCTCCTTCCAACCTCTATATTAACCCCGCCCCCTTTTATTAGAAGCGATTAAAGGGCCATCTATTAAAAGATAAGTGAACTAACACATTGCCTCAGGCCATGACAAGTTCTGTCGTAGACTGTACATACTTTAGTTGCTAGAAAAGAGAGTACCGGTAATTGGGCATGGGGGTACATATATATATACTGGCAATGCAGAGAGATACCAGGTGTCTTTCCTGTCTCTCTCTCTTGAGATGGCCGTCTGCAGATTGATCATAATTAAACATGTATAAATCAACAGAGGTAAATCAATACAATAACTGGCATGGGGTACATACTTATACCTTCGTAATATAGAGAGATAAGAGATGTCTTCCCTCCTTGTCTTTCTCTTAGAGGGTTGTCATAGTTAAACATATATATATATATCACTAATACAATAATACATGGTTTGCAGCTATGTTACTATAGCTTACATCGTATAAATGGGGGCATGGTGGTTACATAATTTAATACAGGGCGGACATAGTCGTAATCCGGTTCGTTGTGCACTGGAAGCTAAGGTGTCTTGAGATCGCCTCGTACCTATACACAATGAAAGTATTATAGTCTGCATGGTTGGTATCTAATTGAATACATACTTAGTGGGTACTTCAAGAATGTCAGGGAGTAAGGAAATGTGATTTGTATATTAGCAGACTGTGATTAACGAGACGTGTAACATGTGGAGGGAGGTGGAAGAAAGAGAGGGGCCAAATCGGGGATCTCGCTGGGGGTGGAAGTTTCGCTCCCAGGAATTTTCGTTCCTGTGGTATTTCAGCTTCATCAGGCCAATGCCATGCACCACAAGATTTTTCCGGTCAACAATTTCTTTTCGGACGGAGAAGAGGGAGGGGGAGGAGGAAAGAGGGCGGGAAATTTCATGCAGAGGTCAAGTGATTGGTGGAGCCAAGATTGTATACTTATTTTTTTAAAAGAAATTCCCCTAATCTTTAAGTGTATATTATCAACTTCATATGCAAGCTAGTTATATATATATATATATATATATATATATATATATATATATATATATATATATATATATATATATATATATATATATATATATGCATTTATCTATATTATATTAATAAATTTGTGGACCTACTGTAAGTATGTCTCCAATCTGCAGCGTCCTCTTCACCACCACCAGGAGGAGCACACTATCGTAACTTGCGTAACGGTTGAACGGCCACAATTGTAACCATTCCTATTCCATGTCTAAATGAGTGGTTATGTTTTTTTTTTTATGGACCCCCTTCTTCATGCTTAGCCCTATTAGTTTTGAAATTTTAAGATATTCGACCCATTAATTTGGCGATCTTATGACCTATTGTGCCCTTTAGGTGTCTATTTTTTCTTCCTGGCGAGCAAAAGCGAGCCTTTTTTTAATAGGAGTCTTGAAGTTAGGTCTTGGGGGTATTTTGTAAAGCTTGATGGAGGTCTAGAGAACAAATTACAAACCTCCCCTTAGGTATGTTTCCAATCTGCAGCGCCCTCTTCACCATCACCACCAGTAGGAGGAGGACGGTACCGTAACTCACGTACCGTACCGGTTGAACGTCCACAACAATTGTTGCCACCATTACCCCGGCTATTATCATCAGGGGGGGGGGGGGTTACTGTTATTCTGTGTGTAAAGGAGTGGTGGTCGGGGGGGGGGGGGGGGGGGGGGGACACTTCCCACGGCCCCCGATGGAAGCGAGTCAGAACGGCCACACTATTGTAAGACCACATACCCAACAACTACAATCCTAAGCAGCCTAGGTTTGGTTAAGTAGTATGGTGATTATAGGGAAAAGGCTCGCACCTTTACATTTCATATTTTTTCCTCCAGATATTGAGAGATGAGCATTTTAATGGTTTTAGTTATAATGGCAACTTGGGGGCTTTGCCCCCCTTCACCCCCCCCCCCCCCCCCCCATGACTTATTGAGATCATCATCTATGTTGCCAGCAGGAGGTTAATATCGATTATACTTCATAATGAAGACGTTTATAAACAGCGAGGACGTGCGAGGGAGCTCTGAGAGTGAAGAATTGTTTTTGATTAATATCGGGTTTTATAAATGTGATCAACATTATTCTCCTACAGTGGAATATACATGAGTACAGTATAAGGATTCAATAAACCTGAATTGTCCCTAATAAATGATTTATAATAAGGCGGCGAGCCTTTTCTGAATAATTATCAGTTATATTTGGCTAGGCTTGGGTAGGTTTGGATAGCTTAGGTTAAGTTAGATTTAGTTAGGTTAATCTGAGTAAGCTTAAGTTAGGAGAGTGTGGGCGTTCTGGATTCCGGCTCATTTGGACTTGCAAACACATTAGGCCGTTCGTACAGTACCCCCCAAAATGTGATGTCGCGGAATCAAGCATATTTCGATCAATATAATTGGTATCTGCATTATCTTAGCATTAATTCATAGCTTCGGTGAGATATAGATACATGTTCCCCTCTTTATACACCCTATTCAACACCTGACAGACATTAATAAAGCACACAGCGAGCAAAACGTAATGACAGCGGAGACATGACAAATTAGGCCGTTCGTACAGTACCCCAAAAAAGTTTCTTGATTAAGGCTGCATAGATAAATGTACATCCTATTAGGAGCGAGGCAGGTCTTTTGGGGACCCTCTCTGTTTCACTCCATTAAAGGGGGATGGGCGTATTTATTTGTTCATTTATGTATCTTTGTATTATTTGTTCTAGTTTCTTCCATAGACCTCCACCAAACTTTAAAACAAATCCATTAGATCCCCTTTCTAGATTAACTTTTACATATTTCGGTAGAAAAATGTCCCGGCTAAAGGCCTGTTCTTCCAAAACTACAAGCTCACTATCGTTCGTCAGGAAAAAAACCGACACCTAAATAGCACGAAAGGTCTTAATATTGACAAAGAAATGAGGCGAAAGGCCTTAGAATCGCCAAACTAATGGACCAAACATATTATAATCTGAAAACTAATGGGGCTAAACATGAAGAAGAAGGAGGACCAGAAAAGTGACCTATTAATATGTAGAATATAGGGCGCTTCACATTATTACTTTGGCGATTATTATGCGTTGTACTCCATCCAGGGGTCAAGTTTTTTTGCTTACCGAATAATGTACAGTTCCTTGCACTATACTCAGTTTCTTTGTTTACCGAATAATGTACAGTTCCTTGCACTATACTCAGTTTCTTTGTTTACCGAATAATGTACAGTTCCTTGCACTATACTCAGTTTCTTTTGCTTACCGAATAATGTACAGTTCCTTGCATTATACTCAGTTTCTTTTGCTTACCGAATAATGTACAGTTCCTTGCATTATACTCAGTTTCTTTTGCTTACCGAATAATGTACAGTTCCTTGCATTATACTCAGTTTCTTTTGCTTACCGAATAATGTACAGTTCCTTGCATTATACTCAGTTTCTTTGCTTCCCGAATAATGTACAGTTCCTTGCATTATACTCAGTTTCTTTTGCTTACCGAATAATGTACAGTTCCTTGCACTATACTCAGTTTCTTTGTTTACCGAATAATGTACAGTTCCTTGCACTATACTCAGTTTCTTTGTTTACCGAATAATGTACAGTTCCTTGCACTATACTCAGTAGTTCTTTGTTTACCGAATAATGTACAGTTCCTTGCACTATACTCAGTTTCTTTGTTTACCGAATAATGTACAGTTCCTTGCACTATACTCAGTTTCTTTGTTTACCGAATAATGTACAGTTCCTTGCACTATACTCAGTTTCTTTGTTTACCGAATAATGTACAGTTCCTTGCACTATACTCAGTTTCTTTGCTTACCGAATAATGTACAGTTCCTTGCACTATACTCAGTTTCTTTTGCTTACCGAATAATGTACAGTTCCTTGCACTATACTCAGTTTCTTTGCTTACCGAATAATGTACAGTTCCTTGCACTATACTCAGTTTCTTTGTTTACCGAATAATGTACAGTTCCTTGCACTATACTCAGTTTCTTTGTTTACCGAATAATGTACAGTTCCTTGCATTATACTCAGTTTCTTTGCTTACCGAATAATGTACAGTTCCTTGCATTATACTCAGTTTCTTTTGCTTACCGAATAATGTACAGTTCCTTGCACTATACTCAGTTTCTTTTCAACTGACGATAAATTGAATCCCTTAGCAACAAATTTCGTGATACTTAAGGGGAGGCAGTTGTTTTTTCGAGTCCTCCTCCTCGCTCATGTTTAGCCCCATTAGTTATGAGATTTCAAGACATTCGCCCCATTAGTTTTGCGATATTCAGACCTTTTGCCCCGTTTATTCTTTGCCAATATTAAAACCTTTCGTGCCATTTAGGTGTCTTTTTTTTCCTGGCGAGCGATAGCGAACCTGTATTTGAAGAGGAATCGGCTTTCGGCCGGGACATTTCTCAACCGAAAAATGTACAAATGTATATTTAAGGGGGGTTTTGTGTTTTTTTTTTAAAAGTTTGATGGAGGTTTAGAGAGCAAACTAAACCCCTTCCTTAAACCATTGAGCCGAACCAGTAAATTATGCTGCACAATACCGTCTGAGCTCCCTTAATGGAAAAATATGAAACTACTATGTGCCTGCTTCATATTAAAACCAATCATACATCATTAATTAGCACCATATTTCACTACACAATCTTCAAAATAACTGAGCTCACTTGATGGGAACTTTGTAATTTACTGTCAGTTAAAAAAATATATATATAGTATAGTTCCGTTCCTCTGCGAGATATTATTTACGGAAGTCAAAATAGTATGATTGAATTTAGAGTGTAGTATCTTATGCAACAGTTGCATAAGAAGTTTAATTAACTACTACATAGCAAGGATCTCTCCTATTTCAATAATACTATTTTGACGTTCATAAATAAAGTCTCAGAGTGGAACGAAACTTGTGCAGGGTATAGAACATATTTATCTTAAAAGGGGTCTGGGGACTATATTTGTTGATTTTATTTTGCATTTATTTATTTTTGTATTCATTTTTTATTATGTACTGTATTTATTTATTTTGTATTTGTTGTTATTATTATTGTTATTATTATTATCTATATTATTATTATTATTTTGTAATTATTATTATTATTATTATTATTATTATTATTATTATATATATATATATATATATATTTTTTTTTTTGGGGGGGGGTATATTTTGCATAGGGGGATAAAAAAAATGCATTGGTCGAAAATGGCTAAAGCAATCAAATCTTCAATATTAATTAAAC
Source organism: Paralithodes platypus (assembly GCA_032716605.1). Taxonomy (NCBI): domain Eukaryota; kingdom Metazoa; phylum Arthropoda; class Malacostraca; order Decapoda; family Lithodidae; genus Paralithodes; species Paralithodes platypus. The sequence continues at coordinate 50,449,135 of CM064492.1, forward strand.
CAAATGAAAATAACCTTCAAAATGTCGCACCACATAGTGTTAACCTTTCCTAAACAATTGTATTCAGCTTAGGAAGGATGATTGTCTACTTATCAAAAGGCTACAGGCTATCTCAATTAATTCTTTTAGCTACCATACACCCTTCCTAAGCTTCATAAAATTTGTCAAAATGTAGCTAGAATAATATTGTATAGACGTCGCTGGTACAGAAGGGGTTAAACTTCTCTAAATCACCTGCAAATACTAATTCTGGCCCAGTCCGAGCCCTTGAGCAGTTTAAGGGGAGATTTCCACTTGAGGGACTTTATTCTTGACCCCTTTCTCCCTCATGTCTAGCCCCATTGCTTTTGAGATTTTAAGACGTTTGCCCCATTAGTTTGGTGATTTTAAGAATTTCCGCCTCATTATGTCAATTTTAAGACCTTTTGTGCATTTAGGTGTCGATTTTATCCTGGCGAGCGATAGCGAGCCTGTAATTTAAGAGTAACCGGCCTTTGGTTAGAGTAACCGGCCTTTGGCCGGGAAATTTTTCTACCGAAAAATGTACAAATTTATTCTGAAAGGGGGTCAAAGGGGTAACATTTTAAGATTACTGGAAGAGTAGGAAACAAACTAAAAACCTCCCCTTAACTCGTTCAATACCGGTGACGTCCTTTTCATTTTTTTTCTGGTAACTATTAGACGATTTTAGTCAGCTTAGGAAGTACGTCTGCCAATTGAAAGGCTACAGACTGTCTCCA
>CM064492.1:50449974-50464974 GCA_032716605.1 Paralithodes platypus
GAGCGGTGTGAGAGGAACCTCCCCACACATGTGAACCATACACAATACAAGGACGCACTATGCCCCTGTACAGAGCAAGAAGCTGTGCAGGGGTAAAGAACCCCCTAAGGCGGTTGAGCACACCCAGCTTCTGGGAGGCTGCCTTAGCAAGACTGGTAATATGGTCCTTCCAAGTGAGAGCAGAAGAAAAAAGAGACACCAATAATATTGAAAGAAGATGAAGGATTGATTTTTGTATTGTTGAAGAATAAGGGATAGTCCGCAGGGAGTTCCTGACGGGTAGATAGATGGAGAAATTGGGTTTTGGAAGCATTAAAGGTAACAAGGTTGTCTCTGCCCCAATTGGAGATAGTAGTTAGATCAGAATTAAAGTGTTCTATGGCTTCATTCCGTTTGTCGTTGAGGAATTGCTGGCTTGGGCGTCCTGAAAAACTAATGGAGTAGTGTAAGGTGGAGTTGTCTGCGTATGAATGGATAGGAATTGAGGTACAGTTGAGAAGGTCATTTATAAACATTAGAAAGATAATAAGAGATAGGACAGAGCCCTGAGGAACACCGGAGTTTATAGGGTGAGGAAGTGAGCGATGGCCATCCACAACCACAGCTATGGAACGGAAGAGGAAATTAGAGACACAGGCACAGATGGAGGGATATAAACCGAAGGATGGTAGTTTAGATATTAAAGATTTGTACCAGACTCTATCGAAGGCTTTATATATGTCCAGTGCAATAGAAAAAGTCTCACCGAAGTCCCGGAAAGGAGGATGACCAAGAGTTAGTAATATATGAACGAAGATCACCAGTGGAGCGACTCTTAAGGAAGCCATACTGGCGATCTGAGAGCAGATTATGAGAAGAGAAATGCTTAAGAAATTTGGAAGCGAGAATAGTTTCAAAAACTTTAGAATGACAAGAGATGAGAGCAATTGGACGATAGTTTGAGGATTGAGAGCGGTCACCTTTCTTTGGGACAGGTTGAATGTGAGCAAATATTCAGCATGAAGGGAAGACGTTAGAGGATAGACAGAGACGAAGGAGTTTGCCTAGGCAGGGAGTCAGCATGGAAGCACAGTTTTTGAGAACAACAGGAGGAACACCATCCGGACCATAAGCCTTATTAGGATTAAGCCCAGAGAGGGTAGAAAGTACATCTTTAGAAGAGATTAGGATATTAGGCATAAGTAAGAGAGAGGAGAGTGGAGAGGGAGGAATAGCACCGGAATCATTCAAGGTGGAGTTTCTAGCAAAAGTTTGAGCGAAGAGTTTAGCTTTGTCAGAGGAAGAAGTGATGGTTGTGCCATCAGAGTGGAAAAGGGGAGGGAAAAACGCGGAAGAGAAATTGTCGGAGAGGTTTTTGGCTAGATGCCAGAAAGCTTGGGAAGAGCTAGCTAGAGTTGGATAGTTCAGTGCATTTATTATTGATGAAAGAGTGTTTGGCAAGTCGACGAACAGATTTGGCTTGATTCCGGGCAGAAACATATGAAGAATGAGAGTCTTGAGTTTTAAGGCGTCGGTACCGTTTGAATGCTTCCTCTTTATTGCGGACAGCAGTAGAACAGGCGTGAGTAAACCAAGATTTTTTAGCATTAGTCTGAGAGAAAGAGAATGGAATGTATACTTCCATGCCCGATAGGATTACCTCGGTAATGCATCCAGCACTCTCCGAGGGTCCCCGGCCACGGAAGCAGAAATCATTCCATGGGAAATCAAAGAAGTATTGCCGGAGAGCCTCCCAGTCGGCAGCGCCGAAGTGCTACAAGCGCCGCCGGCTTGGAGGATCCGGTGGTCGTACTGGAGAGATAGGATAGGTGACAGAGATAAGTTTATGGTTAGAGGAGCCCAAAGGAGAGAAAAGATCAACAGTATAAGAAGAAGGGTTAGAAGTTAGAAACAAGTCAAGAATGTTGGGCCGACCTCCGATGTGATCCGGGATACGGGTGGGTTGCTGAACTAACTGCTCTAGGTCATTTAGGATAGAAAAGACGTAGGCTTGTTCACCAGCTGGGTCAATAGTGTGAGAGGAGAGCCATTGGCGGTGGTGAACTTTGAAATCTCCTAAGATGGAGATTTCTGAGAAAGGAAAAATGGATAGAATGTGTTCTACTGTAGAGTTTAAATAGTCAAAGAATTTGAGAAAGTTGGTAGAGGTAGGTCAAAGATAGACAGCACAGAAATATTTAGTAAGAGAATGACAGGAAAGTTTGAGCCATAAAGTTGAGAATTCAGAGGAGTCGAAATCGGGAACACGAGAGCAAGTGAGTTTGTTGTGCACATATGCACAACATCCGGCTTTGGCTTTGAAACTAGGATAGAGAAACTAGGAGGATACAGAGAAGGGGCTGCTGGATGTTGCTACAGACACCTGAGTTGCGGTGAGGAAGAGAAGATCAGGTTTGTAGGAGGAGAGATGGTGTTCAACAGAGTGAAAGTTAGAGGAAAGTCCGCGAATGTTGCAGAAATCAATAGAAAGAGTAACAGGCCGAGGTCCAGGTAATTTTGTGGGGTTGTCAGGGGATGGTCGGTCGGGTGTGGGGGCATTTATGGTCCCCCCTTGGGGACTCCGAGGCTGGGCTAAAATTAATAATTTTTTAAAATTTTGGTGTGGAGGAATGAAGTGTGGAGTGCATGTCTAGTGTAGTGAAGTGGATAGGAAGAGAAGGTGTTTGTGAGAGCTAGCTGGGTTGCTCTCAGTGTAAATGAGGCACAAAGAAAATCAGTAAGAGAGGCCAAGCAAATGAAACAGGAGTTCCAGCGACTCTTTATCACATGCCTATAACCTCACCTGGGTCTAGCCCTGATCGATTGGTGCCTACAATCTCCCCACAAATGTCGAGGGAAACAGTACTTGTGTGATACCGGCTTTACAGGCGACAGTGTGTGTGTGTGTGTGTGGGTGTGTTTGTTATTTTTTTGGTATGAAGATGTGTCATGAAGGTTGTGTGTGTGTGTGTAGCGAAAATTTGTTTTTGTAGTGTGGTTAGATGCGGTGTTTGTCGAAAAGTATGTGGTTGTAGTGTATTCAGATGCGGTGCTACTGTGTGTTATGTAGTGAGAAGTTTGTTGTTGTAGTGTGTTCAGATGTGGTCTTGTGTGTTCTGTAGTGAGATGTTTGTTGTTCTAGTGTGTTCAGATGTTATGCCGTTGTGTGTTCTGTAGTGAGAAGTTTGTTGTTCTAGTGTGTTCAGATGTGGTATTGGTGTGTGTTCTGTAGTGAAAAGTTTGTTGTTGTAGTGTGTTCAGATGTGGTCTTGTGTGTTCCGTAGTGAAAAGTTTGGTGTTGTAGTGTGTTCAGATGTGGTCTTGTGTGTTCCGTAGTGAAAAGTTTGGTGTTGTAGTGTGTTCAGATGTGGTCTTGTGTGTTCCGTAGTGAAAAGTTTGGTGTTGCAGTGTGTTCAGATGTGGTATTGTTGTGTGTTCTGTAGTGAGAAGTTTGTTTTTGTAGTGTGTTCAGATGTGTGTGTGTTTTGTAGTGAGAAGTTTGTTGTTGTGTTCCGTAGTGAGAAGCTTGGTGTTGCAGTGTTCTTAGATGCGGTGTTTTTCTGTATTTTGTAGTGAGAAGTTAGTTGTCACAGTGTGGTCAGATGTGATGCAGTTGTGTGCTATATAGCTGTCACAAATAAATGTAGAAGTAACCCTGTTTTTGTTGTATTTCAGCTTCTAAAACACCTCTTCTTTGGACACACACCCTCTCTCAACCAATGCATTGAACAGATTGATATAAGTAAATGTCGTAAGCTCATGGAAGCGTCTGGCAACAAGCGGAGCGGCTTGATGCTACCAGCTCAGCCAGTAATACCAAAAAATACGTCACCCGCAGTGAAGGTGTTAACACCTTCTGTACCGGCGACGTATTTTAAGTTTTATTCTACCTACATCTAGACGATTTGATGAAGCTTAGCAATGATATTTGATAACTAAAAGAATGAATTGAGATGGTCTGTAGCCTTTTAATTGGTAGACATCCTTCCTAAACTGAATAAAATCGTCTAATAGTTGCCTGAATATAATTAAAAGGATGTCACCGGTACAGGAAGGTTACTTTTGAACCTTAAATCATGTCTGTTTAAGAATATTTTTGTTCTCCCTAATAACTAACTCTGTTTATTTTCAACTGGCGATAATTTGAATCCTTTAGTAGCTACTTTCTTGTTACTTTTTTTTTTTTTTTTTTTTTTTTTTTTTTTCTATATTCCAACTACTCCCTCTCGGGCATAGGCTGAGAGCCTGTACATTCCACCGCCCAACACGGTGAAGCCCGTGAGGTCTTGTTCCAGTCTGGGGAGTGAGACATGCGAAGCATCCATCATGGCTCGAAGCAGCTCCATCTCTGAAGCCGCCGGTTGCTTCGCTCAAGTGCTTCACCGTCTCACCCTCCAGACTCAGACCCTCACTCTCAGAACGCCACCTATTGAGCAGTGAACTCACTAGGCATTGTCCCCCTGTAACATATTTTGAATATGGGAATATTCATACAGTGTTATTTAATCAGGGAACAACGAGGGTATTTTTTTGGCATTTCGGTGGGCTTTGTGGTAATGCACTGATACTAGGTACAGCACAAATTCAATCCCAATAATATCTTCCCATTGACATATCGGGATTTGAACCCGGGTCCATTGGATTACCAATCCAGTGGCATGACCACTCCACCACACCTCCCCTTAATGCAACATTTTTTAAAGTACTATGCCTCTCCATCATATTAAGATCTCGTATGTATAATCAGCACCATATTTCACTACCAAATCTTCAAAATAACCGAAAAATCTTGATGGGAACTTTGCAATTTACCGCCAGTTGAAAAGAAACGGAGTATAGAGAGAAGACCACTTGCGAGTTTCAACCTATAAAGAAGTTGGAGCCGTGAACATCAAATATAAACGAAAATGTAATACTAATGAAGGTTTATGATAGATAGGAAGTATGTTGAATTGAGTTTTTATATAATTGTGAATTTACTACAACCGTATTTGTGCTGGTAAATCTGCTTAATATCAATGTCTACAGCTCCAACTTCCTTATAGAACGAAAACACGCCCACTCAATTAACCACTTGCGAGTTTCGTTCTATAAGGAAGTTGGGGCCGTAGACATTGATATTAAACATAAATACAATAATAATGTAGGTTTCTGATGGATATATGGAATGTTGAAATTGTTTTTTATGTATTTATATATGTACTACGACCGTATTTTAGCTGTAAATGATGTTAAATATCGTTGTCTACAGCTCCAACTTCTTTACAGAACGAAACTCACAAGTGGTTAATTTCTCTCGCCTCCCACTCTCCCCACACTCAAGAAACAACTGAAGGGCTATACCAACTATATAACTTTAAAGAGAGCCCACCTCGCTTGTTTTCTCTTCTCTCCCTCTCTCTTTGGCTTGTATCCATTCGGCCCCATTCAGCCTACTATTTTAAGACATTTACCCCCATCCAGGTGTCAATATTTTCCTGGCGAGCGGTAGCGAGCCAGCATATATATATATTTTTGTTTTGACAGCAAGCTAAATTTGTACATTTTTCGAAAGAAAAATTTCTCCGGCGAAGCCGGATTTCTCCGTACAATGCTGGCTTGCTATCGCTCGCCAGGATGAAATCGACACCTGGATGGGGATGAACGTCTTAAAACACTTGGCTGAATGGGGCCGCATGGATACAAGCCAGAGAAAGAGAGAAATAGAGAGAAAGATAACAAATAGCCGGTGAACCCCCTCAAAGGAGAAACAGCCAAAGAAAACCAGCATTTCCGAACTTGAGCAGAAACTAATATATACACTTAAAGGCTCCGCCACCCAGGAGACAGCTCAGAATCATATGTCGTTGAAACCGCTTTGTCTTTGCTATACCTACGCACCCTTAACGGGAGATGGGTCGTTTTTTCTAGACCACCTTCTCCCTCACGTTTAGCCCCATTAATTTTCAGATTTTATTGTGTTCGGCCCATTAGTTAGGTGATTTTAAGACCTTTCGCCCCATTTCTTTGTCAATATTAAAACTTTTCGTTTCATTTAAGTGTCAATTTTTGTTTCCTGGTGAGCGATAGCGAGCCTGTAATTTCCTATCAAAAATTGTAAAAATGTATCTTGAAGGTGGGTTTAGGGAGTGTATTTTTAAGCTTGATGAAGGTCCAGCGAGGTAACTAAAATATACATGAATATATAAATTAATAGACCCCCCAAAATAACCACTGTCCCCTTAAGACTCCGTCACCCAGGAGACATTGGTTTCAAGAACATAACAATCTGAGCTTTGTCTTTGCTATACTGGGCCGGTTTTCTGGACCACTTTCTCCCTCATGTTTAGCCCCATTAGTTTTCAGATGTTAAGATGTTTGCCCCATTAGTTAGTCGATTTTAAGACCTTTCGCTCCATTTCTTCGTCAATATTTAGACCTTTCGTGCTATTTAGGTGTCGATTTTTTTCTTGGCGAACGATAGTGAGCCTGTAATGTTGGAAAAACCAGCCTCCGGCCAGGAAAGTTTTCTACCGAAAAATTTACAAATTAATCTAGAAGGGAGATCTAATGGATGTTTTTGTTTTTTTTAATTTGATGGAGGTCTAGGGAGGAAACTAGACAAATAATGAATACATGAAAAAATCGCCCAAGAAGTGAACCATCTCCCCTTAAGCCCGTGTCACACAAGCAAGTTTATTGTTATTTATATATATTTTTTGCAACTCTGATTCAGCCATCTTGGTAGCACATATGGTTAAGAATTGTGCCACCTATAATAATCACCTATCATCAAGCTAGTTCTAAATACCAGTGCAAAATAGTATCAACATGGAGTTAGTACACATTTGTTGATCAGGATTAACGATATAATTAATCATTTGCCTAACTCGCGGCAACGTATTTGAAACTGAGCAAATTTTTCGTTTTTCGGATATTTGCAGACAGTTGGATTTTATATATTAGTCATCAAAGGCCAAATGTAAGTATGAATAAGTGAATCGATAATATACAAAATACATTGCAAGTAACAATATTGTTAATTACGTGAATTATATAAATGTATATAAAATTGGTTATATCAAACTATTTATATGTCACACTCTTTATCCCCTTGAGGATTATGCCGCGTTTTGAAAGTGTATTCTGGCTATCATTAGACGATATTATAACTGCTTAAAACAGAGAGTATGTGAAGGAAGGAAGGTTTTCGGAGCAATGGGAAGTATGTGGAAGACGAGAAATCTCGGAGTGAAAGTAAAAAGTGCACTGTATCAAGGAATTGCTGTGCCAACAGTGATGTATGGGGCTGAAACATGGGCTCTGAAGAAAACGGAGAAAAGAGGGCTGAATGTGATGGAGATGAGCTGCTTGAGGAGTATGTGTGGAGTTACTCGTAGAGACAGATTGAGGAATGAAGAGATACGTATGAGAGTGGGGCAGCAGGAACATTTGTCAGCCAGAGTGGACAGAAGGGTGCTGAGCTGGTATGGTCATGTTGAACGAATGGGAGATGAAAGGCTTACAAAGAGAATATGTGAGTCAGGTACAAGGGGAGATAGAAGGGCAGGAAGACCCCCATTGAGATGGAGAGACTGTGTAAGAAAGGCTTTGGATGATAGAGGAATGACTATAGATCAGGCAGGGGAAGTGGTGGTGGACAGGAGTGAATGGAGAATGCTTGTGAATAGTTGAGTGAACACGTGGTCATTTGGAGTAAGGGGTCGGGCGCAAGTTGGACTAGATAATAGTCCATCAGGCCCTGGCCCTGGCCCGGGGAGACGATTAATATGAAGGGTGTGCCTGGAAGTGTGGTGGGAGGGCTTGTGGCGTTGGCTCCGCTGCATGTCTGTCTGCCGAGATCGGAACCTCTCCGGGTGGTCGGGGGCCGGGGGAGTGCTGGAGCGACCTTGGTGACCCTGGTCTCTGGGTCTTCTCCTGGGTGACCTGGATGTGTGTGAGTTTGTGCTTTTTATCTGTGTTTATTTGTTGTTTTATGTTGTTTTTGTGTTTTCCATGTTCTTGCTCTGTCTTGAGTCGGCTACCCCCAAAATGGGGATTGGGCCTGAGCATATAGATAGATAGATAGATAACTGCTTAGGAAGGATCTGTGAAAAATAAAATGGTAAAGACCGTCTCAACCCTCCGACTTCCATATGTACTTCCTACTCGAAATAAAATCGTCTAATGATAGCCAGAAGAAACTTCCAAATCGCATCATGGTCTCCAGGGGGTTAATATATCCAATCGTCTAATGATAGCCAGAAGAAACTTCCAAATCGCATCATGATCTCCAGGGGGTTAATATATCCAATCGTCTAATGATAGCCAGAAGAAACTTCCAAATCGCATCATGTTAATATATCCAATAGAGTCCATTAACCCTTTGAATATTATGGCGTATTTTGACAGCATACTCTGGTTCTCATTAGAAAATTTCATGCAGTTTAGGAAGTAACTGTGGGCATTATAATGGTATAGACTAGCTCGATTAACCTTCTGACTTCCATATACCCTTCCAAATCTGAATAAAGTAGTCTAATAATGCGTAATCGTGTCTTGAAAGGGTCAATACTGGTTTTAACCCCTTCAGTACCGGTGCCGCCCTTTGAACTGCATTCTGGCTACTATTAGACGATTGTATTCAGTTTAAAAGGGGCCTCCAGCAATTAACAGACCTCGACCTATCTCCCTAACACTTTTTACTATCACAGATCCTTCTAGTAACTGAGAAAAAAATCGTGTAAATATAGCTAAATAAAGTTAAAAAGACGTCGCCGGTACAGAAGGGGTTAACGGATACATAATTATCATGCAGGGAGCACTACCTACCCACAGTGACTTAGCCGTATTAAGTCCAAAGAAGGTCTTTTTGAATCTCTCCTGTTTCGCTACAGTAGTTTGAAGTTTTAAGACACTTCACCCCGTTCGTTTGGCAATAAAACGTTTCACTCTATTTAGGTTTCGTTTTTATTCAGGGCGAGCGAAGGCGACTCTGTAACTTAAAAGAATTTGGACATTAAATTTTGTCAACTAAATTGCATTGCTCGAAAATAACAATTTAGCAAAATATCATAATAAAACCCAAAAGATCAATAGATAGATATAGATATATATATATATATATATTTTTTTTTTCTATATTCCAACTTACTTCCTCTCAGGCATAGGCTGAGAGCCTTAACATTCACCGCTTTACAATGAACAGTGAAGCCCGTGAGGTCTTGTTCCAGTCTAGGGAGTGAGACAGGTGAAGCACGTAGAGTACAACGAGCACCTGCCATCTTGCCTTCACATGAGGCACGGTGCTCACTCATGGCCCGAAACGACCCCATCTCTGAAGCCACCTCGTTCCCGTGCTTCACTGTCTCACCACCTACACTCGGACTCTCACACTTACACACACACAACGCCACCTGTTGAGCAGATAACTCACCAGGCATTGCACCCTATAGCATATTTTGAATATGGGAATATTCATACAGTGCTATTTAATCAGGGAACAATGAGGGTATTTTATTGACGTTTCGGTGGGCTTGTGGTAATGCACTGATACCAGGTACAGCACAAATTCCATCCCAATAATATCTTCCCATTGATACATCGGGATTTGAACCCGGGACCTTTGGATTACCAGGCCAGTGGCAAGACCACTCCACCACATATATATATATATATATATATATATATATATATATATATATATATATATATATATATATATATATATAGAGAGAGAGAGAGAGAGAGAGAGAGAGAGAGAGAGAGAGATAAAAAAGAACAAATGCTGGCAAGAGACATATTGGTAGCTAGAGCAAAGATATCCTCTCCAATGATATATAGACAAAACGTGTACCTGAATATTCCTATCTCATTCGTCTTGATTAACCTCTCTCTCTCTCCCTCTCTCTCTGTTCACGATTAATAACAGTGCTGCAACCCGAGGTAATGGAATGAAATGAATTAGAAAAAAGGCATCCTTAGACGTGACAAAAAAATTCTTCACATACAAAGTGGTTAAAGAGTGGAATAGTTTGCCAAGGGAGGTGGTCGACAGTAATAATCAATTGATACGTTTAAGAAAAGGCTGGACGATCATCTGATGATGATTGGATTGATATGAATTAATCAATACTCATGTGTAATTTCCCTTTCAAACTCAATTATATCTATACTATATAAAACCTTTCCTTGCGGGCTTTTCCTGACCTATAAAGTTACACTATTTTTTGTCTTTATTTTCACCCTTCCTTATATATGTTTTCCACTTAGTCATATATTCTACTATGTCTGTCTTTTTTGTGTTTATTTGTGTGTGTGTATTTTTCCCCATATTTTTTTCTGATAATTTTGTTTCCCTTCTGGCCGTGGAAAAGTGTGACCAATAGCGAGGGAAAATACGAGGCAAGGCTGCGAACCAGACCAACATAAATTCCCATCTGTTGAAGCCCATTTCCTGACTAATGGATCCCGAGGAGGAAAGGAAAAGAAAATAACAAAGGGGAGGAGGGGGGGGGGGGTCCTGATTTGAGTGAGGTGGGTTTATGTATGTGTGTTGTATAAGAAAAGGGGGAGGGGGGGGGGGCCGGGTTTGAGTGAGGTGAGTTTATGTGTGTGTGTGTGTGTGTGTGTGTGTGTGTGTGTGTGTGTGTGTGTGTTTGTGTATATTCATAATTATATTCATAATTGTAATCATATTTGTATTCATAATTGTAGTTTGCCAGGAATCGAGTTTTTGGCTCGTATTGTCCCGCTTCCTAGACATTATCATCAATGACAATTACCCATCTCCTTGCTCAAGGGAGATAGTAACCGCCGACTTTGTTTCAGAAAACCTTCACAACCTGAGCGATATTTGAACCCGGTCTGCTGGGTTGCAGGCAGGGACGGTACCACTGAGACAGCCGCGCGGTGTATGTATGTATGTGTGTGTGTGTGTGTGTGTGTGTGTGTGTGTGTGTGTGTGTGTGTGTGTGTGTGTGTGTGTGTGTTACTCAGTTACTTGTTCGTCAAGGGGAATCCACGCAATGCGAGCTAAGCTCATTATTGTCGCGCCTCCTTAACTGGGAATGTATTGCGTGAAATGCATGTTAAGTGTTTTATGTACTGTTGGAATGGCTGTGGATGTGTGTAGTCTGTATTTAGCCAATTGGCGACATCGGAAACGAAGGCTTAGGGTGGATCTGTATGGTACCATTCGCACTGTAGACGGTACCGTCTCGCCCGAAGGCTTAGGTAGCCATCAGCTTAGGTGAACCATATGATACCCATCTCGCCTTGTACCATTTTTACCAACCCCAGAGGGGACGTCACAACGTCGTCCACTTATTCCAGGTACCTATTTACAGCTAGGTGAACTGAGGCTAACACATGAAAGGAGACAAGCCCAATATGTCTCCGCCCGGCCGGGGATTGAACCCCCGACCCCTCGTGTGTGAGACGAGAGCTCTACCTACTAGGCTACGGGCTGTATCGGAAACGAAGGCTTAGGGTGGATCTGTATGGTACCATTCTCACTATAGACGGTACCGTCTCGCCCGAAGGCTTAGGTAGCCATCAGCTTAGGTGAACCGTTTGTGTGTGTGTGTGTGTGTGTGTGTGTGTGTGTGTGTGTGTGTGTGTGTGTGTACGTATGTATGTGTGTGTGTGTGGTTGTGTGTGTGTGTGGATAGTGGTAGTGGGTGTTGTGTAGGCTATGTGTCCTGTAAGATTGTGTGTACTGCATGCGCGCGCGTATAGAGAGAGAGAGAGAGAGAGAGAGAGAGAGAGAGAGAGAGAGAGAGAGAGAGAGAGAGAGAGAGTATTGTAACTATAGCGTTGGTGGAAGTAGGGTATTATACTGCAGAACGATAAAAATAGGTGGAATAGTAGGAGGATAAAACATATGAGTATCACATTGTTGTTGGCTAAGTCTGGGGAGGCGGGTATTGTGAGGGTTGTAGTGGAAAGGAGGGGGGGAGGGGGGGGGGAGGGGAGGGACGGACGGAATTTAGAGAAGGAGGGGGGGGGGGGTTGAGGGAGGGAGGGGAAGCAGGGAGTGAAATGGTTCAAGGTGGGAGGAACTTGATTAAGGGAGGGGGGGGGGGGGGGGGGAATCATGGAGGGAATTGGTTCAGGGAGGGGGTGGGAATCAGGGTGGAAAGTGATCCAGGGAGAGAGGGGAAGAAGGGAGTGAAATGGTTCAAGGTGGGAGGGGATTCAGGGAGGGAATTGGTTCAGGGAGGGGGTGGGAATCAGGGAGGGAGGGGATTCAGGGAGGGGGTGGGATTCAGGGAGGGAGGGGATTCAGGGAGGGAATTGGTTCAGGGAGGAGGTGGGAATCAAGGAGGGAGGGGATTCAGGGAGGAAATTGGTTCAGGGAGGGGGTGGGATTCAGGGAGGGAATTGGTTCAGCGAGGGAGGGGATTCAGGGAGGGAAGGTTCAGGGAATGATGGGATTAAGAGAAGGGGTGGGATTCATGGGAGGGAAATGATTCAAGGAGGGAGGGGATTCAGAGAGGGGGTGAGATTCATGGGGGAAGGGGGGGCGGAGATTCAGAGAGGGTAGGTATTGCAAATATTGTGAGGGGAAAGAATTGTCATCAAACATTAGGTACCGTCGTCAAACAATGTGTGTCTACAGTATGTAAACAAATTAAGTATATACGTGAATGAATGAAAACACAAAAATAGCTCCACATGGCAGCGCAACAGCAAAGGTCATTGCCATAAAATAAACACACCCACACTAAAACCCAGAAAAGCGAAGATAAAACACAAACCAAGAAGATAATACCCAGTACAGTATGCCCAGCCGGAGCGCCGTAGGTTAATAATATTGACGTACGGCCATGGCTTTCTATACCCCTAGTTGCACTGGCGGACAGTAAATGTGCGATAGACTAGTGTTGCATGCAGACAAGTATATGCTAGCACCTGATCATGTATGATCGAGCTGATGACACTAGTTACAGACTACATTCACATCAACTGTACACTATTATTTCACAGGCACCTTCACACAATATACACACCAATGGGCGGACAGGCTTAAGGGGAGGTTTTTAGTTTGTTCCCTAGACCTCCATCAAGCTTAAAATTATATCCTCTGGACTCCCTTTCTAGATAAATTTGTAAATTTTTCGGTAGAAAAATGTCCCAGCCGAAGGCCGGTTCTCCTAGATTACAGGCTCGCTATCGCTCGCCAGGAAAAAATCGACACCTAAATGGCACGAAAGGTCTTAAAACTGACAGAAATGGGTCGAAAGTTCTTAGAATCTCCAAACTAATGGGTCGAACGTCCTAAAATCTCATAAGCAATGGGGCTAAACATGAGGGAGAAAGGGGCCAAGATAAAAAATCCTCAAGTGGAATCTCCCCTTAAGCTACCGGTACCCTCCCCCATGAACAGAAACAAGCTAGATAATGGAATGAGTTGCCTTGGTATATGGAAGTAGTACAGGTATATGAAGACTCTTTCACAGCCAACCCCTCTCGGGAATGAAGGTGTTTGACAATAGATACCGGTAGATAGTGAAGCAAAATATATCGGCGGCAATTAGTAGTTATCATCATCAAGTGCGGTACTACGAATTATTATCAAAACGTAAGTATCGTCGTAAAAAATTTAGCTCTGTCCAAGTACAGAAACACATTGAAACCGATTTCTGAAAACACGACAAAAATATATTGAAATAAGATAAAATATCGTACTTAAATTATATTGAAATATATATAAATAATTGTATATAAATTATATATAAATAATTATCAATAAGAAATTTCGCAAAGTACAGTTTCTTGCACGAGTTCTGTTCCTCTCTGACATTTTAGTTATGGCAGTCAAAAAAGTATTATTGAACTAGGAGTTTCTTGTTATGCAGTAGTTAATTTACCTTCTTATGTAACTGTTGATAGAGACGGTAGACAGAGACCGAACAGAAACAACATTTAATGTTCCAATTCTTAAGGTCCGGAACATTAAATGTTGTTTTTGTTCGGTCTCAATCTCGAGTCGGTCACCCCCAGCTATGGGGTATGTGCCTGAGTATATATATATATATATATATATATATATATATATATATATATATATATATATATATATATATATATATATATATAATATGTACATACATATAACTGTTGAATAAGATACTACACTCTAAATTGCTAATATACTATTTTCACTTCCACAAAGAGAATCTCAGAGAGGAACGGAAATTGTGCAGGAAATTGTACATTGATAGGAAGTGTCCTCAAATAATTAAAATTGTTATCGAATACAAGCAATGTACGGTAATTATATCACCGTCATATAATAATTGGGGAGGTAGTCGCTTTTCTGGACCTCCTTCTACCCTCATGTTTAGCATAATAGTTTTGAGATTTTAAGACGTTCGTTCCATTAGTTTCTCGATTTTTAGGCTTTTCGCCACATTTCTTTGTCAATTTTAAGACATTTCGTGCCATTTAGGTGTCGATTTTTTCCTGATGAGCGATAGCAAGCCTGTCATTTTAGAAGGAACTAATATTTTTCTACCGAAAAATGTACAAATATATCTTGAAAGGGGTCTAGGGGGTATTTTTTAAAGCTTGATAGGTGTCTAGCGAGTAAACTAAAAAATAAATAAAATAAATAAATACATACATAGACCAAAAACCAAGCACTACCCCCTTAACCCCTTCACCACCATTACGTAATTGCTATCGTATTCTGGTTATCAATAGACGATTTTCATTAGTTGGTAATCTAGCTATACGATTCTGATAGGTTAATACGATCTCAATAAACCCTATTAGTAAGATAGCTCCTTCTTAAACTGCATAAAATAATATAATTTTAGCCAGACTCAAAGGTAAAAAGGTGGTGAAGGGGTTAAGGTGATATCGTTCACCATTAATTATAATCTTTGCCATCGTCTACAGAAATATTACTAATAGAGAACATAGTAAACACCCAACATACACATACTTATAGTAACTCCTTGAGGATAATATGACGCATTTTGACAGTTTATTCCGGCTATCATTAGACAATTTAAACCGCTTAGAAAGGATCTA
>CM064492.1:50469974-50597474 GCA_032716605.1 Paralithodes platypus
TCCTGCATGAAAGAAAGTGCACTAAAGTCCTTCAACACCAACAAGGAATCTTCTTTAAATGTTTATGTTAGATGCTATCAAGATGCTCGAATCGGAAATGGAACACAAAAAGGCAGGCAGCGGAACAATGCTCGAGCAGGCTATGCTCACAAAAAGGCAGGATATATAATGCAGTCGGAGCCAAGAATATCCTAAACGCTACAACAATAATAATCGCCACGACAATGCAGTATTCCTATCAACAAAAAGAGCCTAAGTCATTTGTGTCTCAATACATCAAATAGGTTGCGAAATGCTTGTGTAATCATAAACGTGTATGCATAATAAGAGTAATTGGTTTAATATATTTAATGTCTACTATGACTGATAAAGTCTAGCTAGAGTCAATGATACGAGATACTGGTGCGCATGGCATTCCGCATAGCCTAGTGCAAATCTCAAGTCTGGGCGTCAAATATTACGTTATAGTGAAGGGTAACTCTCTTGAGAAACCTTAATACCGAAGTATTAAGCGTTCTCCTGGCGTACCTCAAAGACAAACAACCGAGCTTAGAACAGTGCAGAATGGTATAGGCAAAAAGCCCTCATTCGTGCATGCTCTACTCTCAATGGCACACAGACTAGAATATACCCAATCAACTCCAGTTCTCAGGTACGTCGTGCAGCTTTTAACTAAAGCCAGCACCCATCGGAAACAATACCTTATAGTATCAGACTCCTAGTCTAGCATTATCTAATCCAGCAGAACACTAATAATTATAGGAAGCAGTACTGAACAATATGAATGCCAACCAATGCTTCGTGATCAACTTATCTTAACAACTAAACATACATGGGTTATATAAGACCTTAACGCACAATACAACTGGCCAGCATGAAGCTGATTATGCAGAGTTAACCAGAGGGGGTATAATATTAATAAAAGGTGGTGAAAGATATGGGAAATGAGAGAGATAGGCAGAGGAAAAGGTTCTCAGGTGCAGGGAGGGGGACAGATATCAAAGGGATAAGAGGGATGCGTTCTAGAAACCAGATCTGAGGGAGAGAGTGGCAAGAAAGCTGTATATATACTAGCACTAGCTCGCACCGCGTAAGCAAAGCGGTAACAAGTCCTCCAGCCAATCCCAAAGAGGCCAACCAACCATGATGTCACCAAGCATGGTAAAAAACTCCTCCAACCAATCCCCAAGAGGCCAGCCAGCCGTGACATCATCGAGCATGGCAAAAAACACTGCGCGCCTCCTCTCACTCTGTTCTACTCTCTCTCTCTCTCTCTCAAATCCTATCATTACTACTTAATGATAAAACATATACTTTGCAATTAAATATATAAAGCCTTGACATGGGCGAAAACAAAGAGCCTTTCTGGACTGCCCATGACACGAGCTTTCATATGAAATAAAGCACACAATAATACATCAACTGTAGCCACATCCACTGCCCTGGCGATCATAGCGAGTCACCGTAGGACAAGCCATGCGGTTCTAACGGAGTGGTTAACGTCACACCCCCCCCAAGATTTTTCTCAGAGGCCCAAAGCTCAAACAAAATCTGATGGTTAGAACCCGTGCTACATCTCTACTTCCCATCACCCAGCGGCAGTAAAATGTCTGGCACAGTTCTCAACAAAACATTTTACAAAATTATAACCCTCCCCAACACAATAAGTTAAATCATATGTAGTTATACTCCTCAAGAGCGAGCTTCTCTAGCCTAGCATTCTAAGGAGTGCAACTCAGAATTACTGCTATAACGTACTGAAAAAATTCAACTATCAAAGAAAGAGTTTTTATTAGATTTTCATGTTTTTAATTTGTTTATTTCGGCTGCACTATAGGGGCAAGCCTTTTTTTTTCTTTTTTTCTATACCAAACGCTCAACTCCTGCTTTACGACCCAATACGCTGGGCTACAACCGCGAGCCAACAAGCACCAAGCGTAAAATACTATTCAAACTAAAGCAGGAGGCTACCCGTGTGTCAATCTACCCAGGATCATCTACCCTCGAAAGACAATCTGCAATCACGTTGTCACAACTGGCAATATGGCGTATATCCAGGTTATACTCCCGTAACACCAGCGACCACCCGGTCAGCCTCATATTCCGATTGTGAAACTGGACCAAGAACTTGAGAGGGTGATGATCTGTGTAAACTACAACGACCGGACCATAGGCTGGAACATAGACCTCGAAATGCCCAAGCACAACAGCTAGTAGCTCCTTCTCGACAACAGAGCAGCTCCCCTGGGCTGAATTGAACTTCTCCGAGCAGAAACTAACAGGATGCTCCAGCCCATCATCGTCCTCTTGCATAAGGATGGCACCAGCCCCCACACCACTAGCATCCGTTGCTAGTTGGAAAGGTAGGCTAAAGTCAGGGGCCCTGAGGATTGGGTGAGTGCACAACAGGTGTTTTACTACTCTAAACGCCTTCTCACACTCAGGCGCCCATTTGACTTTCTTATCCTTCCAGTTATCCTCCACCTGAGCTTGACTGACCCATTCTCCTTCTCCACCTTGACTGCTAAACGTCATCACAGGCACAGTGAGAGGCTCAGGGGGGTGCCTCACATACTCCTTCATAAGATTAACGTGACATAACTGATTGCGCTTACGTCTGTCTGGAGTGGCTACCAAGTAATCCAGGTCCGATAGCTCCTCAACCACCCTATAAGGACCAGTGTACTTCGCGTATAAGGGGTGACCTACAAGGGGCAGTAGAATCAACACCTCCTGACCCACGTGAAACTCCCTGAGTTTAACCTTGAGGTCGTACCTGTCCTTCATGAGGGCCTGAGAGCTAGTCAAATTACGGCCAGCCAACTCCAGACTGCGCAACATCCGTTCTCAACTGTCGAGGACATACCTGAGCATAGAACAAGGTTTATCTGCACCCTCCCATATTTCTTTAACCATATGGAGAGGCCCGCTGACACGGTGTCCAAAGACTAGCTCATTAGAGCTGAATCCCAAACTTTCCCCAGGTACCTCCCGTGCAGCAAATAAAACATATGGCAGGCCAAGATCCCAACCTTTCCCACCCTCAAAGCAACAACAACGAAGCACAGATTTTAAGGCCGAGTGCCATCGCTCTAACACACCCTGGCTCTCCGGATGATACGCAGATGACACAACCGTAACAATCCCACGCTGCGGCACTGTTTGAACAAAGAGGTTAGAAGTGAAGTTGGATCCTTGGTCTGACTGAATCCCCTGCGGGTAACCATACCGGGAAAAATACACTAGCAAGTTCCGGACCACCGTCTTCGCTGACCCATTTCTCATAGGGTACGGGTCAGGGTACCTTGTTGCTACCTCCATGATGGTCAGGGGATACTTGTAAAAATCTCCCGACTGTGCATCACTGTCCTCCTTCAACTCGACAGCACCGGTACCACATTCAAGAACCTCCGGGTCTTCTAATTGCAATTTACGAATGTCCGAAGGAGCAAGCTTATCTAAGTGTTTGCGAAACAACTCATGCCCCCCTCCTACATTGAATTTAGCCTCCCGTTGCTCTCTCTCTGTATATCTTTGCTGTCTCTTCGTCTTTATAGGCCCATGCTCTGGCTTCTTAGTAACAGTTAATGGGTCTTCTCCAGACTCGAAAATCGGTCCTAATAATGAGTCCCCGAGAATGTCCGTTGATACTAAACTCTCAACCGCATCAACTTTCAACCCCTTCTCGGTACCTTTCCTCTGCTTGTCTAAAGACTGTTGACCAGAATGTGACACCCTGGATGCAAGAGATCGGGTGACAACACACGCCATAGGTTGCACCTGACACTTCTCAACCCACTCCTGCTCCTCCCTACTCACGTAGGCCGGCTTCTCGGCAACGACCAAGGGTGGAGCCTCAGAAGTAGGCCCCGCAAAGTCGTTGCCGAGAAGGAGGTCGACGCCCCCAACAGGCAACTTCTCCACAATTCCTACATCCAGGTCACGAGTCACACCATCAACTTCCATCTTCATTCTTACAAGCGGGTATGACCTTGTTGCATTAACTCCCTGAACCACAACCACCCGCGCCGTATTTACAGGTTTACCAGTGAAATTACTCAACAATGTTTGCGATGCCCCAGTGTCACGCAAAATTCTCACCTCATGTCTTCTACCCCCCCACTCCACACAACCGAGTCCCCTGTGGTCACTAAAGGCATCACGGACAGGGAATAAGCCTTCCGGATCCTTCTGCACTGGCAGTGTATTTACCTCGGAAGAATTGCCTCTAACAAACTCCGATGTCCTCTTGAACACTCCAATGCCATGAGCAAAAGACACGGCTGCCGGAGGAGGTCGACTAGGGCACTCATTTGCTTGATGACCCTCCTGGTGGTAACTAAAACACATAAATTTCGGTTTCGGCTTATACTGTGATGTAAAAGGCCCCTGACTTTTCTTATTCGGTGTGGTGTAAGGTTTGGATTCAGTTTTAGTTTCATGCCTCTTTTGTTTAAATGTGTCATTGCTACGGGGAGGGGGAGGATAACGGTCCTTAGCACTTACATCGTACTTCTGTGAGGACCTGCAACCCCGAATCAACGACGGCCGTCGATCAGCCATTTCTGCTGCTTCGACTAGAGTTCTTGGGTTTTTCTCCTTTAAGTTCAAAGTTAGATCACCGCCCGTGCTCTTAACACCTTACGAGCGGCCTATGCGGTTTATTTATGTGTACCGCACAGCGGGGTGTTTTTAGCCAAAATAGGGCTGTTTACGTGATCATTTTCATGCCTAAATAAGACCCAGAACGTAAAACAAGTACCTATCCCTGAAAGGGCATAAACAGAGCTTTCGAATGACACCATAACGATCCTTGTATGATGGATAGTTTTCTTGCAATAACCGTGCAACGCGAGTGCAAAAAGCAGGTAATTCGGTACTTTCGGTACATAATTGAGTATGTAGCGAGTGAGAGGGAGGAGGGAGCTGAGATTTGTGTCAGTAGGTTCGCCGCGGTGGTCTGGAGCAGTCATACGCTCGCTAGTCTCCTGCCACCACTTGTCTCTCTCTCTCAGACACATTACGTGCTGAAATTGCCACTCGAGTTATGTCGAGCGCCGCCACATAGTCCAGCTTTATTTAACTCGACTTATGTTGCTCGCCGCTAAATAAGGGTTAAAGAACTGCTCCAACATCATTAACTGCTTAATTCCATCAAATGTTGTTACCTTCTCAGATCGGAGCCAGTTCCCCATAGCATCGGACAAGTCCCGGGCGTGTTCCAAAAAAGGTGCTATCTCTTCCTTTGGTTACACCCCGGAACTTCAAACGGTACGTTTCTGGTTGCAGTTCGTAAGCCCTCAGGACAGCCTCCTTGAGATCCTCATACACAATACATGACTCCAAAGGTAACGCATTGTAGGCTTTAAGATCCTTGCCTATTAATCTAGAGGATACAAGTGCTGCCCATTTATTCTCTGGCCACTGGTGTTCCTGGCACTTCTTCTCAAAGCGTGCAAAAATTCTGTTACACCACTCTCATCAAACACCGGAACCAGTTTCAATAAGTGCGAGAGAGATTGATCATGAACACGGTTACCAGCCCCAAGTCGCTGTCCCGTTGTCTCTACTCGCGACTTCTCTACGTCCATGTCGGCACAGTACCTAGTCGACTCTAAATCAGCTTGGATTTTTGCTAGCTCTATGTGCTGGTGACTTTTTCTCTCTTCTATCTTGGCTAATTCTAATTGCTGCTGAAGCTCACATGCCCTTTGTTGCTGCTGAAGCTCACATGCCCTTTGTTGCTGCTGAAGCTCACATGC
The DNA here is from genome assembly GCA_032716605.1 of Paralithodes platypus. Taxonomy (NCBI): domain Eukaryota; kingdom Metazoa; phylum Arthropoda; class Malacostraca; order Decapoda; family Lithodidae; genus Paralithodes; species Paralithodes platypus. The sequence continues at coordinate 50,475,737 of CM064492.1, forward strand.
CCTTTGTTGCTGTTGAACCTCAGATACCCTGATAGCCTTTCTCTCTTCGATCTTAGCTAATTCGAGCTGAAACAATAATTCTGGAGTTAACCCTTGAGGAGGTGAAGGTGCTACAATGTTTGAAATTACCGGTGGTCCCCCCAGGGGCAACCCACCCTGCCAGTCACCACCCAACTGTGGAAGTGTACTCGGGGTCGGCAAACCACTGGGATGGCTGGGAATCGAGTGTAGGGGAAGCATGGCCGAAGGGCTCTGAGCACTCAACCCATCTCGCTCACCAGTCACCCTGCCCAGTACACACGTTATCATGTTATCCCTGGTCATGCTGCTAGTACCCGCATGACCGATAGCTGTGGCCAGGCATTGGAGACCGTACCGATCCATACCCTCCAACCGCTCGGCAGTAACAGGCCATTGCAAAAATATCCTAGCATCCTCCTCACAGTTCACCTGATTAACCATTTCATCATACTGCTGTTCCTCAGTTTCGACATTACGTACTGTGTCTCCATTCTCCTCTGATCCGGTATAAGACATGATGCTCACAAAAATTTCCCACCTCAATATTCAGAAAAGAAGCACCCCAAACTCTTATACCTCAATATACACACAAAAATTCTCGGAAATACTCAAGGGCTATACTATGTTGCAATTTTTTGTTTATTCTTGCTGATCCCCGCAAAATATTCCCCAAAACAACAAATGTTCCCTGCTAATAAATGTAGGTTCACCAAATCCTAGGTAAGGTCGCCATTTGTTACGACTGAGGTTTAAATATATCAGGGCTCTTATTCATTGGACTAGTAATGGCATAAATGCTACAACGGAAAGCGCTAGATCCAACCTCTGATGTATATTCCCAGTGAACAAAGAACACAAATACTCTCCAGAGTTCTATATGCAATAATAGGTTATCAAACTCTCAATAAATGTGAGTCTACTCTAGGCTTAATGTTATGTGAAAACAGCCTATTACTACCTATAACCGAAGGTGCTTGGTTATGGTATGCAAAGTAAGGTGGTAAGGGAAGTTACAGCTTACGTTACTTTAATCAATAAATGTCAGGCACTCCTGCATGAAAGAAAGTGCACTAAAGTCCTTCAACACCAACAAGGAATCTTCTTTAAATGTTAGATGCTATCAAGATGCTCGAATCGGAAATGGAACCCAAAAAGGCAGGCAGCGGAACAATGCTCGAGCAGGCTATGCTCACAAAAAGGCAGGATATATAATGCAGTCGGAGCCAAGAATATCCTAAACGCTACAACAATAATAATCGCCACGACAATGCAGTATTCCTATCAACAAAAAGAGCCTAAGTCATTTGTGTCTCAATACATCAAACTAGGCTGCGAAATGCTTGTGTAATCATAAACGTGTATGCATAATAAGAGTAATTGGTTTAATATACTTAATGTCTACTATGACTGATAAAGTCTAGCTAGAGTCAATGATACGAGATACTGGTGCGCATGGCATGCCGCATTGCCTAGTGCAAATCTCAAGTCTGTGAGTCAAATATTACGTTATAGTGAAGGATAGCTCTCTTGAGAAACCTTAATACCGAAGTATTAAGCGTTCTCCTGGCGTACCTCAGAGACAAACAACCGAGCTTAGAACAGTGCAGAATGGTATAGGCAAAAAGCCCTCATTCGTGCATGCTCTACTCTCAATGGCACACAGACTAGAATTTACCCAATCAACTCCAGTTCTCAGGTACGTCGTGCAGCTTTTAACTAAAGCCAGCACCCATCGGAAACAATACCTTATAGTATCAGACTCCTAGTCTAGCATTATCTAATCCAGCAGGACACTAATAATTATAGGAAGCGGTACTGAACAATATGAATGCCAACCAATGCTTCGTGATCAACTTATCTTAACAACTAAACATACATGGGTTATATAAGACCTTAACGCACAATACAACTGGCCAGCATGAAGCTGATTATGCAGAGTTAACCAGAGGGGGTATAATATTAATAAAAGGTGGTGAAAGATATGGGAAATGAGAGAGATAGGCAGAGGAAAAGGTTCTCAGGTGCAGGGAGGGGGACAGATATCAAAGGGATAAAAGGATGCGTTCTAGAAACCAGATCTGAGGGAGATAGTGGCAAGAAAGCTGTATATATACTAGCACTAGCTTGCACCGCGTAAGCAAAGCGGTAAAAAGTCCTCCAGCCAATCCCAAAGAGACCAACCAACCATGACGTCACCAAGCATGGTAAAAAACTCCTCCAACCAATCTCCAAGAGGCCAGCCAGCCGTGACGTCATCGAGCATGGCAAAAAACACTGCGCGCCTCCTCTCACTCTGTTCTACTCTCTCTCTCTCTCTCTCTCTCTCAAATCCTATCATTACTACTTAATGATAAAACATATACTTTGCAATTAAATATATAAAGCCTTGACATGGGCGAAAACAAAGAGCCTTTCTGGACTGCCCATGACACGAGCTTTCATATGAAATAAAGCACACAATAATACATCAACTGTAGCCACATCCACTGCCCTGGCGATCATAGCGAGTCACCGTAGGACAAGCCATGCGGTTCTAACGGAGTGGTTAACGTCACAATGCTAGGACGTACTACCACACCCACTAAATGTCCACCTTGGCTGGTATCGAACCCAGGTCAAGCAGATTCACACGTGAGCGTGCTCTTCATTCGACCGAGGCGGCTCTTTGATTTAGTAAACAAGGGTTAAGTGAGATAGGTCGAAGCCTGTTAATTGTTGGAATCCCTTCTTAAACTGAGCAAAATCGTTTAATAGTAGCCAGAATAAATTTAAAAGGACGTCGCCGGTACAGAAGGGGTTAATTACAGAGTTAAATGAATTTGGAAAGTGCCGGTGTTATCCCTTCCTAACTTTCTCCCCCATCCCTTTGTTTCCGTATAGTATGGTTAATATTACAAAGTGGCCGGCTCTCTCTCCACCCACCAACCGCCCCCCTCCTCGCCCCTCTCCCCACACTCCTCCGGCCCCTCTCCCCACACTCCTCCGGCCCCTCTCCCCACACTCCTCTGGCCCGTCTCCCTACACTCCTCCGGCCCGTCTCCCTACACTCCTCCGGCCCCTCTCCCTACACTCCTCCGGCCCCTCTCCCCACACTCCTCCGACCCGTCTCCCCACACTCCTCCGGCCCCTCTCCCCACACTCCTCTGGCCCCTCTCCCCCCACTCCTCCGACCCCTCTCCCCACACTCCTCCGGCCCCTCTTCCCACACTCCTCCCTCCCCCTCTCTCTCTGCCCCGTACCTTAAGTTTCCGCCGACGCTATTGTAAACTTTGCTACGCGGGAAGTAATTAGCATCTGTTTCCTATAACCAAAAAAGGTCATAAGAAATAACGTTTCCCTCTTCTTGGCTTCCTATCAAAACTTGGGAGTGACTTCAGGGGGGGTATATGGCTTTTCTAGACCCCTTCTCCCTCATGTTTTCCCATTTAGTTTGGGCATTTTATGACGTTCGCCCCATTAGTTTGTCGGTTTTAAGACCTTTCGAACCATTTCATTATCAATATCAAGACCTTTCGTGCCATATAGGTGTCGTTTTTCCTGGCGATCAATAGTGAGCTTGTAATTTAAGAGGAACCGGCCTTTGGCAGGGACATATTTAATAGGGCCCCTTCATCATTGACGACTTCGCCTATTAATAATAATAGTCTCCATTCAACATCCTGCGCCAGCATTTTGAATAGCCTGCGCGGAAGTATCATGCAGTACTCGTCATAAGTGCACGCATAATTCCCTCATGGGATCGTCATTTTGATCGGGTACCCTACAGAAAAAAAACTCCCTAAAAAATAAAAAATAAAAAATAACTTAATATCTGTTATCATATGACTTGCCATATACGTGGATTTCTCATGCTTTGCTTCCCCGACACCAGGCCCCCTAGCGGCCGTCTTCGTCCCTCCTACTTCCGTGGCCTTACCATCAACAAGCCTTGTCCGCTTCATTCGACGTTCGCAGAGCTTCTAGTGAGTCCTTACTCATTTGTATACATCTGTGTTGTAGTAACAGGGTTTAGATTAGCTAGCACGGCTGCCAGATTGGTATGTCCGCAGGAAGTGTGTGTTAAATTAGGGTACCATTGTCACAGACGTCTACGGGTCCCGGATCGTCGTACCGCGTGTGTTATTGTTGTGATACGCCTTTAGCTGTTGTGTTTACTTAGCCAGAAGGCGACCACTCTACGAGGCATGATACAGACTGTCAATATTGAGGAAAGTACATGCCATTTTCTTCAGATATCAGCAAAAGCTCTGGTTTAAGGGTGTCTGCGCGTGGTGCTCCACCTTCCAGGGTTCGTGTTTTGCTTGGGCCCCTTGGGTGGGCCTCCCTCTTCAATGTGCTGCTGCCGGGTGCCGGAGAGTCGCCTGCCGGGATGTTCTTCGTACCTCGTGGTCAGCCTGGTGAGGGGTCTCCGGCGTAGGCTTCAGGTAATTTAGGTGTCTAAATTTTCTGTCATTATAGTATGCCTATGTATGCCCTATTATACGTTCATGCATGCAGGTATGTTCCTTTGGGGTAAGGGAGACGTCCCTGTATGTAATTATTGATACTGTGTATGTGTGGGACTTCGGTTAATGGGGTTGTGCCACCTCCATTTCCAGGCAGTTTTTGTCTGTTCCGGCGGCCCCGTGCGGTGGGTCCAAGTTATCCGTCTCTAACGGGTAGGAACGTTCAAAAGATCCCGGCGTGGTTTAGCTGAACCACACTCTCCCGGCGGAATTGCATTCCTAGTAGGGCTACAAACTCGGCCCGCCGAGTTAACTCACCCTGACTGACCCTGTTACACGTTAAGACTTTATCGCCTTCGGCGCCACGAGTCGAGTGTATACAAAGTGATAAGATTAGTTTTGCAAACTCGTTCAGTAATGATCAGACACTTAAAGGTCAAGGGACCTGTGGCTCTTGTCACAGATAAGTTATTGAAAGTCAGCTAGACAGATCCGGCGGAAGGTTAGAGTAGTGGTACACTATAGCTAATTTTCCGGCGGATTTGGGTTAGGATGTTTAATACCTCGCAGGTTATCCTTATTAGCATTGATTCATGGAAATTTTTTCCAGGCCCCAGAGACTGCTTCTCCGGTGGAATTGGACATCTGATCCCGGCAGAAGGGGGCGGGGGGACCTCTCTTTACGGCACCATGCCTAGGTTTGAACTTTGCGTGACGCCTACCTGCTCCCTTTGCCCATTTTTGCTCATAAACTATGCATAAAGTGCGTAAAATGTTTAGATCGTTCTAGAGGCGTGTGGTTGTCAAAACGATGTGCCATTTGCTCTGAATTGAAAACCGCCTTGCTGGCGAAGAAAGACTTATCATGCTTAGCAGCATTACACGAGATTAAAGCCACATTTAATTCTTATGCAAAGGAAACAGCCCATAAGGCACTTCATTGTGATGACGAAGTCCTATGGGAGAATCTCATTATTAAGTCACCTTTGGTTAAACCCGGCTCCTCGAAATCTGTAAGACCCAAAGTCAAAACAAAAGCCCTCAGCAAAGAGGTAGTGAGTAGTAGTAGTGAGAGCGAAGTCACCGAGGTTCCCCCCTCTGACCGTACCAAGAGGAGACGCTCGCCCTCCCCGCGGCGGAAGTCGAGGTCGAAGTCCCCCCGGAAACACTCTCGCCACTCCGCCTCGGACTCTTCCCGGTCTCACAAGCGCCGGAGAGAGGAATATGAGGACACTTCGAGCAGGCGGCAGGACACTCCTCAGCCGCCGCCTCCCACACCACCCTCTGACACGCCTATACGTGATTCAGGGGAGTCGGAAATAGGATCTGAGTTATTGGAATCCACACCTAGTCATGAACAATCTTTAAGTGTGCCTCCTAATGTTACTTTTGCCATACCAAAATTGAATTTTGTCCCCCGTAGTGTTAGATCGACAGGCCCATGTAGGGTGCTAGCCAACCAATATAGGAGTTATCCGGCGGGATCCCATTTAAGCTCTCAAATGACTCATGACTCCCAGCCCATTGCGGCAGGGGGTTATTGGCGTCACTCTGAACCATCTCTTTCTCTCCTTAACGTCATACCTGAACGAACTGAGGACGGTAACATAAACGTGTTACCATCGTCAGTGCCAGATTTGCCTTGGCCCCCGGCAGATAATGAGGTAGAAATACAAGAGACCTTGGATCAGAGTGAGGAGCCGGCAGATGGTGTGTTCTCCCTGGCTCCTCAGTCTCTCCCTAGTAATTATTCTGAGGCTAGTTCACACTCATCCAAAGGCCCCCATAGGAAATGGGTGACTTCTGATCAGGTAAATGAGTTATTGCATAAAGTTATGCAGCATTATCAAATCCCTGCCTCTTCGGATCCCCCGGTCACTCTCTCAGCTGCGCCCCCTAGCACTTCTGTTGTCAGACCTCTAGACCCCCCAGAATTAATTCCTTCTTGTCCAACCCCGGTGGTAGCGGCGGCCCCAGGCCCTACAGTGCCGGCAATGCTAGCTATGTCCACCCTCAGGGTTGTTGCTGATGTCCCCCCACCTCCTTTAGATAAGGCACCTCTGAGGAAAGGCCCCATGCCCCTCCTCTATGGTACTGACTGCTCTTGGGTACCTGTGTTACCAGAGAACCCCCTTTTAGCTCAACCTTCGGTGTCAGGGGACCCCCCCAGTTTCCGGCGAGTGGTCCATTGAGATCAATAAGAGCCGTAAATTAAGGGCGAAAGACGAGGCAGGGAGGGCATTGGATGTACTGTGTTACGATCCAGGTTCTACAAGACACAGGGCTCTTCATCATTGGACTAGATAAGGCTAAATGCAACAATGGTAACACTAGTTCCAACCCCTGCCTTAACCACTGGAGAACAAAACACCTATACCTCCCTGAGTCGTGCCTGGACAACAAGGTATCCTATGATGCGGTAAAAGGTGCACACTATAGGCTGATGATCACTGAAGCAGCCTATACTCATACAACATACGATTACTTTATTAAAGTATACAAGGAAAAAGATAGATAGCGTAATTAAATCGCAGCAACGATTTAATAGCAAACTAGAAGAAGGATAATTAACGTTACGTTAAATAATCAGTAAACTGTCACTCCTGTCTGAAAGAAAGTGAAACAAAGAAAGTCCTAAAGCATCATGCCGGAATCTTCTGCAAAAGTCAGATGCAACTAAGAAGTACGTATCGGATTCTGAACTGTGTATTATTACTGTGGGAACATATATAGTGTAGGGACATACGGTGTTATCTGGCACAGGTGTAATTCTAAAACAGTCGGCAGTCTAAACTCTAACCACAAAAAGATGTGCTTTCTCCCACCAGGCACTAGCCTGCTCTGGTTGGGTCTCTCAGCAACAATCACAACTTACTATAAACATAAGGAACAATAATGCTGCACACATACACAATGAGATTATAAACCCTAATCGGGGGTCTGCCAGGTGGACGAAGTCTAGCAGGGGAGTCGTAGGCTAGGCTACCTGGGCCGAGCCACCTGCTCGGTAGCCTAGTGTCGTTCTCAAGTCTGTGCGCCTAGTTACATTAAATGACGGGGTGCTCTCTTGAGAGATCCAGGTCTCGTGTACCTGGTTCTCTCCTGGCGACCCTCCTAAGTCAAAAGCTAACGAGCTAGCACAGTGCTGGGTGGACTAGGCAAACGCCCTCACGCCAACACAGTGCTAGGCTCTAAGGTACACAGACAAGAAAATGACCTAGGCCTCCGAAGGTATCCGGTACAGTTGCATAGGCTCAACGAAGTCTATGCTCATAGGAAACTGTAACCTGATAGCCTCTCCCCAGTCTAGCATCGACTAACCTGGCAGACACCGAAGAAAATAAGGTCGGGGCAACACGATGAGTATGTCAAACCTCCCCAAGCCAAAATGGATAACCCTCTGATCCAAAATGCCTAACTAATTACACATAATATCTCTGAGAGCTCGCTGTATAATACAGTGACGGATATATGAAATCAACGTCAAGGGGAAGGGCAGTTAATTAATCGTAGGATATACAGAGAGAAGAAGGTAAGCAGTGGTAGAGAAAGTTCGCAATAGGGGGGTGAGGTGGGCTGATAGATTGCAAAGGGATGTTAGCGTTACAGCACTAAGAGGAGCTCTGAGGGAGACACAAGGACAGGAGCCCGCACCACCGTCCCAGGACCGTGGCCGCCAATCACAGACAACTACGTCACCAGGCAGCAGGGCTGCAGAAGGCGCCAGGAACCACCAGCCAATCAAGGGCGCGGGAAAGCGCGCGAGCAGGAAAACTCCTCGAGTGAGGGAGGCAACACATACCTACGCACGCACACATTACCACCGCGCTCTCGCTATTCTCTCTCTCCCTCCACAATGCATCTTACATTCTACTAACGATATAAAATACTTCCCGTTGTCACAGACGAAAGTAAAAACCACCACAGGACTGTCTGTAACAACACGAACACTATGAAAGAAAGAACAACATTCTCTGATAACTGTAGCCCATTTCACTGCCTGGGAGAGGGGAGAAGAGGATAAGGAGCCAACCGCCGCCCCCTCGTGGTCGCTGGGGAGCTGACGTGCGTCACAACTGATTAAGGGTGTACCAAGTTTATACAACCCGGCTTATTTTGTGTATTCAGCTGCGCCGGCCGTTCCTCCCGCCGCATCTGCACGACTATTTGCTGATTGGTCGAAGGCTGATGGCATCAATGATGTCAAAGCCTTGAATGCTCTTATGCCGGAGTTGGCTACAACTCCAGTCCTGGACCAAGCACAGACTCCGGTCCTGCAGATGTGGAAGGTAGGAGTAGGCCCTTGGGTAGATTGGGAGTTAGAAGCTCAGATTTTTGCCACTACTATCACCTCAAAATCTTCTCATCAGATTCCTCAGGAAAACCATACTTACTTTTCCTTGCCGGTAGCCAAAGCGGAAGGAGTGTCCCCAGACTTACTTACATTTCTGGCGGCACCCAAAGTGTCCTTACATGCCCTTGATGAACCTTTTTCTCCCACCCCCCCCTGGCTGCTCACCTGGAGAGGGATTTTAAGTTACGCAATAAGGCCTACCGGATGTTCTCTCAATACTTGGTGAGTCACCAAGTAGCCGCCTCTCTTGCACGTACTATCTCGGCCATTGCCGACCCCCAAATTAGAAAAGCCACTGAGCTGTCTCGAAGACTCTTGCTTCAAAACGCCATTCAGTCACTAGAGGACATTAGAATTGCAATATTAGAAGCGGTTCGAGCTCGCCAAGATCTGAGAGTCCATCTGGTGAGAAAGTTGCCGGCGGACATAGGCCGCCGGGTAACTCTCTCCCCAGTTGTTACTGCCACGCTCCTTAACTCTGATACTTGGAGTCTGGTTTTTAATATGGTGAGTGGGTGGAAGCAGGTTACCTCCCAAGCTAGGAAGGACCCGGCTAAGAAACACTTTCATAAATCAAAGGGCGGTAACAAACCGTACCAACCCCAAGCTAAGCAGTCATCAAGAGACCCCAGACCACCTCCTCAGCAGGGAGGTAATTCGCACAAACCCAAACAAGGTAAACAGCATGGGTATAAGGGTAAGGCCCCATACAAAGGTCATCAGGGCCCAGCATCAGCCAAAACTAGTCAAGCGTCCGATGCCAACCAACCTCCCCCTCCAAAAAAACTAGCCACTCGTACTCTCCACATCCCAGGGCCGAACTCAAAGGCACAGGAATGGAGAGTTGCCTTGAAGGGCGAACCCTGGTTGCACCTAGGTTCGTTCCGATCATTCCGCTCGGCCTGGCCCAAGAATACCTGGGCCAGGAAGATAGTGAGCAAAGGAATCACCTGGCGGTGGCGCCGGCGGCCTCGACTGCGTCAGCCGCGGCAATATACCAAAGTGTCTCAGGAGGAGGAGGCCCTACTGCAGGAAACGATTGCCAAACAGGTCCTTATTCAGGTCAATGCATATCAACCAGTATTCACATCAAGACTCTTCTTAGTGCCAAAAAGGGACAGTGTGCAGATGCGACCAGTTCTAGATCTCTCGCGCATGAACACCTTTATAGAGAATTCACCCTTCAGGATGTTGACTGTTCAGTAACTCAGACTCGCACTTCCGCCGCAAGGTTGGATGTGCTCGATCGATCTCAAAGATGCCCATTGGCATGTCCCTATAAACAAGCGGTTCCAAAAATGTTCTCGCTCTGAGAGTCCAGCACGAGACTTATGTCTTTCAAAGGATGCCGTTCGGGTTGAACCTAGCACCGAGAGTATTTACCAAACTCGTCCGGCAAGCTCTTTTACCCCTGTTAGTTCGAGGCATACAGGTGTTTTGGTATCTGGACGATTGGCTAGTATTGGCTAGCTAGTAGTATGTCAAGACCATGTAAACCAAGTGTTAGCTCATGTACAAACCCTAGGGTTCAAGGTGAACTTGGCAAAGTCGCACCTTGTCCCCTCAAGGACTATTCAGTGGATAGGACTGGTCTGGGACACCTACGCTCTGACTCTTACTCAGAGTGTGGACAACCACGGCAGGTTTCGCAGGAAACTGTTCCGGTTCCTCCACAGTCTGGATACGACCAGGAAAACGTGGGATTCCCTGATCGGTTCTCTCAACTGGGTACAATTAACTGTCAAGTTGGGCCGATTGAAAGCCAAGCGTTTAATCCTGGAAGGCAACAAAGTGTTCCCTCTCTTGCCGGAGAAGAAATGATGGCCAATTCCTCTGTTAATCCACAACTTATTATCGGCCTGGACCAAGCGCGAAGTCCTCTACTCGGTCGTGACATGGGTTTCTTCCCCTCCTACGGTATGGGTAGACACATACGCCTCGGGGACACTAGGTTGGGGATATCAGTCAAGCCTAGGACACCAGGGTCAGGGCAGCTGGGTGTCAGACAGCCAATCACATATCAAGAAGCAAGAGCTTTTAGTTCCCCTTTTCTTTTTCCAAACTCACGGCAAGACCTTGAAGAACAAATCGAAAGCGTTCAGAATGGACAATCAAACTGCAGTTTTTTGTATTCAGAAACAAGGCTCAGTGAGGTCACGAGAGTTGCTGAACGTTTCAGATTTTTTTTTTACCCTAGCCGACTCGCTAGGAATTTCCCTGCATGCCGCATACCTCCCTGGCATGGCGAACGTCTGGGCAGACGCTCTCTCTCGCCGGCGGAGCACTCTAGTAGAATGGACAATCAAACAGGCTATCTTCAACAAGATGATTGCAAAGCCGGCCCGTCCACAGGTGGACTTGTTTGTGTCCGCAGAGAACCACAGACTCCTACTCTTTCTCACACGTCACGGGGTAACCCCGGCGGGGGGACCCGATGCATTGCTGGAGGACTGGAACAGGTGGACCTCAATCTGTCTGTTTCCGCCGCCAGACTCTGTGTTAATGTGCAAAGTCATTCACAAGCTGAGGGATTACCGGGGCCCGGTAGCTTTGATCGTGCCTCTTTGGCCGGCCCAGGTTTGGTACCATCAATTGCAACAGTGGTGCTGGACCCCGGTGTCCCTCCCGGTCTCCGTTTTCCACTTGGAAACGATTGGCAACCTTCGGACCTCGCTCAGTTTTGCCTCATAGATATTTACTATGCCAAATGGTTGAATCAATTTGGGCCAAGCGTCACTAAAAAGCTAATGAACCAGTACACACCGTCTACCAGGAGACAATATCAATCCCATTGGAAAACTTTTACAACCTGGATTGTTGAGTCAGGGCAAACGACTGCCTCGGGAGCCTTAATTTTCAAATACTTAGACTATCTATTTGAGCAGAAGCATTTTTCGGTCGTAACGTTAAAAAATCATCTGTCTGCCATTATGACCCCCTTCCTTGATCTCACCGGCCTTTCCATACCGCAGGCGGAGGAGAAAGGTATCATAAGGGCATGTTTCAAGCTTTGTCCACCTCCCCGCCAGCTCATGCCCACCTGGTCGCTTGATAAAGCCTTAGAACTACTTCAATCGCGTAAATATAATAATGCGCCGGATTTTGACTCACTTTTGAAAAAGGCTGTCTTCCTCATGGCACTTGCCACCGCAAACCGGGTGTCTAAGCTGGCGGCGATGAGCAACGAACCAAACTGTCTCAGGTTTGGGAGACTGCACGACCATGTTCAAATCGCGCTGTCTCCCTCTTTTATTGCTAAGAACGAACATTCGGACCATGTTTTTTCTGAATTTTCCGTCCCAGCCTTGAAGAGAGGCCTCATTCATCACCTTTTATGTCCTGTGCAAGCGCTCACAAAGTTTATGAGGGCTGCGCAACCTCGCCAACCAGGTGCTTTATGGGTTAACCGGACAGGTAAGCGTGTTACAAAACAGAAGTTAGCTTCCTTGCTTGTCGACGTTATCAGGGAAAGCAATCCCGGCGTGATAGGCAGGGCTCACGATATCAGGAAATGGGCAGTATCCCTCAGATTTCTGCAAAATTTGTTAATTGATGATATTGCTCAAACTCAACTTTGGGCTTCTAATCATACGTTCCTCACACGCTACCTGTCGGTTGCTCTAGATAAACCAAAGCGTACCTGTGTAGCTTTACGGCAACGGGTACAGTAGGTAATGTTCTCTTATAAGTTGTGTTGTTTTAAAATGGGGTGGGGGGTGGTGTGCGGAATAGTCCATATCCCCTCTGTACCCTTGGAGATTGTGATGCATCACGAGCTGTGATAGGACGGGTTCTACAGTCCAGTATTAGTTTTTTTGTTTTTAAATTCTAAGAAGATATATCGCATAGTTGCAACTATGTATGTTTTACCAAACTGTACAAATAGTTTAAGGAGAGAACGAATAACTACTGCAGAGTTATAGTTCTACGGGACACATGCGTGTAAAAAAAAAATCATGCATACGATCGATTGCAACGATCTGACCATGAGCAAGCAGTTTCTTAATGCCACGCACTGCTTGCAAATCTTGTATACCTTTTTCTATATGTTGTATTGCATACAATAAAACTTAAGAAAATGTTATCCGGATTCTTCTTCCCTAAGGTTAGGATATTTTACGAATGTCCCACCTCCAGTCTTGATATTCAGGCGCAGTCGTCAATGATGAAGGGGCCCTATTAAATTATAGGTTTGATTCCCGAAGGGAAGTAGAGAAGACCTAATATTTAGTAGGGCCCCGTAATCATTGACGACTTGGGCCCTCCCAACCATCCCCCTTCCCATTCGTGATTTCCATAGTTTATTCTTGGTATATCAGTGAAGGACGTAGATGGCCGCTAGGGGGCCTGGTGTCGGGGAAGCAAAGCATGAGAAATCCATGTATATGGCAAGTCATATGATAACAGATATTAAGTTATTTTATTTTTTTATTTTTTACAGAGTTTTTTTTCTGTAGGGTACCCGATCAAAATGACGATCCCATGAGGGAATTAAGCGTGCACTGATGACGAGTACTCCATGCTACTTCCGCGCGAGCTATTCAAAATGCTGGCGCAGGATGTTGAATGGAGACTATTATTATTAATAGGCGAAGTCGTCAATGATTACGGGGCCCTACTATATATTAGGTTTTCTCTACTTCCCTTCGGGAATCAAACCTATATTGTATACCGAAAAATATACAAATATATGTTGGGGGTGATTTTTAAGCTTGATAGAAGTCTAGGGAGCAAACTAAAACTCTCCCTTAAGATAGGGAAGAGTCAATTTCTCGCTAGCTTTAAAAAGAAATTATAACAAATATAAATACAAAAATATATATAGGCAATAGGTCCTTCAAGGGGGTAGCACACGGGAGCTGTAATCGTCAACTTTCCATGGTCGGCAACGTTTCTGGCCACGTTTCAGGGACCTTTGGCACTGGTGTCGGAAACTAGACTTAAGAGATGGTCGGCTTATCTGGACCCCCTTCTCCCTCATGCTGAGCCCTTTTAGTTTTCAAATTTTAAGACGTTCGGCCCATTAGTTTGACGATTTTAAGACCTTTCACCTCTTTCCAATCCCTATAAAATTCAGGTCTATTACATTAATGATATAGAACCAGCCAGCGTAGGCGGAGGTATGCTCTATATCAAGTGCCGCTCTAGTTTACTTATATATCCTATAAGTAAATACTATTCTAACCTTGTCTTTGTCTAAACCTCGTCTATTTAAACCTAGTAGGCTTATTGTATACATATTATGTTCTCGAAAGTAAGGTAATCGCTGGATAGATTTAGGAAAGAATAGTTAGGGAAAACTGAGTAGAACTGTTAACACATACAGTAGATCTATATAGCTGGCCGCCACGTTCTAAACACAAAGCATTATACAAAGAAAAGTATTATACGGATAAAGGAAATGGACATAGTGATATTAGGGAATATTTAATAGCAATACAAGACAGTGAATTACGGAATATTAACAACATTTGGTAGAAACTCTTATAACACATAAATAAACATAACCCTCAACCCTCCAACTATCGTCCAATTGCTCTTATCTCATGTCTTTCTAAAGTTTTTGAAACTATTCTTGCTTCCAAATTTCTTAAGCATTTCTCTACTCATAATCTGCTCTCAGATCGCCAGTATGGCTTCCTTAAGGGTCGCTCTACTGGTGATCTTCTTTCATATCTTACTAACTCTTGGTCATCCTCCTTTCGGGACTTCGGTGAGACTTTTTCTATTGCACTAGACATATCGAAAGCCTTCGATAGAGTCTGTCACAAATCTTTAATTTCTAAACTACCCTCCTTCGGTTTCTATCCCTCCATCTGTGCCTTTATCTCTAATTTCCTTTCCGGACGTTCCATTGTTCACTTCCTCACCCTATAAACTCCGGTGTTCCTCAGGGCTCTGTCCTATCTCCTATTCTCTTCCTAATTTTTATAAATGATCTCAACTGTACCTCAATTCCCATCCCTTCATACGCAGTCGACTCAACCTTACACTACTCCATTAGTTTTTCAAAACGCCCCAGCCAGCAATCCCTCAACGACAAACGTAATGAAGCCATAGAACTCTTAAATTCTGATCTAAATACTATCTCCAATTGGGGCAGAGAAGACCTTGTTACCTTTAATGCTTCCAAAACCCAATTTCTCCATCTATCTACCCGTAAGGAACTCCCAGCGGACTATTCCTTATTCTTCAACAATACAAAAATCAATCCTTCATTTTCTCTCAATATTCTTGGTGTCTCTTTTTCTTCTGCTCTCGGTTGGAAGGACCATATTACCAGTCTTGCTAAGGCAGCCTCCCAGAAGCTGGGTGTGCTCAACCGCCTTAGGGGGTTCTTTTCCCCTGCACAGCTTCTTGCTCTGTACAGGGGCATAGTGCGCCCTTGTATTGAGTATTGTTCACATGTGTGGGGAGGTTCCTCTCACACCGCTCTCCTAGACAAAGTTGAAAGGAAGGCCTTTCGTATCATTAACTCCCGTCCACTCACCAACTCTCTGCAATCTCTCTCTCTCCGCCGCAATGTTGCATCTCTCTCGCTATTCTATCGCTACTATAATAATCAGTGTTCCTCAGAGCTATCCCAGTGCATACCACCTCCTTTACGTAGGGCACGTGGTACCCGTCTTGCAACTCAATCCCACCCCTACTCTGTGCAACTCTCCAACCCAAGAGTGAAACGTTACTCTCAAACTTTCTTCTACTCAACAGCTGAGCTCTGGAACTCTCTCCCAGAATCAGTCTTTCCCTCTTCCTATGACTTAAATTACTTCAAACTCCGTGTGTCCAGGCATTTTGGCTCGAACGTCCCTTGATTTTGGCCCTGTCACTCTTTCAACTATGGGGGAGGCACTCGCTATAGGCAGTAATGCCTTTTGCATCCCTCAATCACATAGAAAAAAGAAAAAAAAATCAATTTTCGCATATTGCCACCTATACCACATCACTTACTTCGTCGTACCTTTCTGCTAAATACAATAATATTTTGTATAGCTCTTACAGATGCAGTTATAGAATAATTCCCTCCTTTTTATGACATTGTAAGCAAAGCAAATTAATTGAAGTAATTATATAAGTATCTAACATAGTGGATTAAATGTCATGTCAAAGTACTTAACTGGAATAATGAAGATGTATAAGTATTAAACAAGCCCATAGACCCTGAGCTCTCCGTCCCACCCTCACATATCAATCTACCCGTGACCGATTTCTGTGAGTCCTCAAATTTAAGCACTGTATCCTTAAGCTAACTAAATTTATCGGTACGATTTTAGTTACTGGACACCTATTTGACAGGTACCGCCAACGATTTAATACATATTATTTTTCGGTTTCCACTCATCCTACACCAAGCTGCACCCTTTTCTGGTGTACGAAACACTAAAAAAGCAATGGGGACACTTTAATAATGATAATATGAGACGAAATATAAAGACAACTCGGTTGCGTTCGTGGAAGTAGCGCCGCTTTGTTTACTTTACGCTCGGAGTGACTTCCCGGTCCCGCCGCCTTTGCGGTCGACTTCAAAGGGCTAAGCTTATATAACCAGTTGTTGGGTCCATTTTTTGATAAAGACTTGCGTTATAGGCCGTGGGATACAGGACAGGGTTGAGGGGGGGCTCTGCCCCCCCCCCCCCCCACCGGATTTTGTTTTTTCTTTTTTTGTTAGCATTAACCTAACCAAAAAACCTAATCTAACCTAACCTAACAGCCCCCAAATACATTTAGGTTAGGTTAGGTTAGGTTAGGTTAGGTTAGGTTAGGTTAATGCTAAAAAAAAAAAAAAAAAAAAAAAAAAAAAAAAAAAAAATTCCGGTGGATAAAAAGTATATAGCAATGAAGCATAGAATGATAGGAACCCAAAACTACCCTTAGAAATGAGATTCCAGCTGTGGTGTGACTCGTAAATATTGACCCATTATTACATGCACCTACTCCCAAAATCTAACTGGAATATCTGTAGGCTATACTCTAATAAAATAGGTCTTCAGAGGCTCTCAACCCTATTGGATTATTATTCCAGTACACTGTAAGTCAAGAATAACTCAGAACTGGAGCCTCTTTTCGAGAACCCCAGTCCCTTGGTTGCATATATACCCTGCACAGCCCCTGCACATTATACCCCTCAAGAGCAGCCCTAAGCGTACTTGGGCCCGGACCCCCAATGTGTATTGCCATGTGATACAGGCAGAACGAGGTAAGATCACGAGTTAAGCCATACTAAACCATATATTAAGTTACCGTATTGAAAGGCATAAATATTAGGAGTTGTCATTACCTTCTATGTCCACTTCCGCTGCTTGATGATCACGGAAAGCACTCGGAAGGCGAAATATTGCACAGGTTTCCTCACAATCCCGGTAAACACGCACGACACTTCACAAACATGGTTACTGAATAGTCTGAATTATTGTGGTGAGCAGGGTCGGCCGCCGGTAGTGTTGCCAATTTAAATACTTTTCCGCTAGATCTAGAGGTATTTACTTCGATCTAGAGACAATCTTTTTACCTCTAGCGGCATAAAATCTAGCGATATTCTGGAGGCTTGAGTAATTCTAGGGCAACATTTTAGAGATTGTGGCATTATTCTAGCATTTTTGTTTTTTGGCATTTATTAACTATCTAGCGGACTTGATTTGGTAACCCTGACCGCCGGGTCAGCGAATCAGAGAGTCGTTCAGTTGGCCAATTTGGAGCAATACCTAGCTCTCACTGGCCTTCACTCACAATCTTCATTATCGCTAATATTGATAATATAGAGTTATCTTGAAACATAATTTTTCACGTGGCTATTATTCAACCACAAAACCTCCCAAGGATAATAAACCGCCATACATTAATCAGAAGAGGTAACCCATCTCCACTGTATATTCTCTGATCAGCTTATGCTGCGTTTTCCGCCATATTGCTGTTCTGAACGCAGCCCACCTGTCACGGTCCGCTATCAAACCAGCACAGATCCACATTTTGAAATAATATTAAAACCGGAATTATATATGATAATTACACTAGGTATTATGCTATAAACACTTGAAACATATTAAATAATGTAAATAATCTTCGAACTAATACACGAAAGAAAAAACTTAGGAACTTTGATGCATACTGATAATTATTATACACACCCACTCGATTTTACTAAATCAAGTTATAATCGAGTTATTTCGTCTAAATTCATATTTAGAATATATATTCGAACTAATACAGGAAAGAACAAAACTAAGGAACTTTAATGCATACTGATAATTATTATACACACCCACCCGATTCAATCCATCACAGAAAATGGAGTGCATTGTGTAACTGTAAAGCTTCTGGGTAAACCTTTGCTAGATCAAGTAATAATAGAGTTATTTCGTCTAAATTCATATATGGAATATTTAGGCCAATGCTGAATTAACCCTTTCAGCACCGGCGACGTATCTTTTATTGAGTTTCAGCTTCATTTAGACGATTTTATAAAGCTTAGGTAAGATATATGGTAGCTAAGAGGATTAATCAAGATAGTACGTAACCTTTTAATGAGTAGACGTCCTTCCTAAGCTGAATAAAATCGTCTAATAGTATACAGACTAATAGCACACATAACAAAGCCACTCGAACAGCTTCCCCTCTTTCTCCAACACCCCTTCTCCCCTCTCAACACTATTCAAAAAGTAGATACGAGGTGCCGTTGTAAAGGTTTATCCCTCAATACCTTCACCTGACCTGACCTGATAGTTGCCAGAATTAAATTAAAAACAGGTCACCGGTACTGAATGAGTTAAGGGGAGACTGACCGTTTGTTTGGTCTATTAATTCATGTATTCATATTTTGTTTAGTTTCCTCCCTAGACCTCCATCAAGCTTAGAAAAACATCCCCCTAGACCCCCTTCAAGATAATTTTGTAAACAAAACAAAAAACGGTAAAAAATTTCCCGGCCGAAGGCCGGTTCCTCTTAAAATTGCAGGCTCGCTAATAATCGACACCTAAATGGCACGAAAGGTCTTAAAATTGGCAACGCAAAGGGGCGAAAGGTGTTAAAATCGCCCAACTAATTGGCCGAACGTCTTATAATCTCAAAACTAGTGGGGCTAAACATTAGGGAGAAGGGGGTCCAGAAAACCGGCCCATTCCCCCTTAAGCAGTCGGAACATCATTGAACATGCAAATTGTATTGAATGATATTAAAACGGGCGCCGGTTCTTTCAGGAGAGTTGAGTAAATTGATTTTTTTTGGCATGGAAAACTCCACACGTTCCTTAACCCTTTGAAGATTGGGACGTATTTTGTCAGTATATTCTGGCACCCATTAGACGATTTTATACAACTTAGAAAGGATCTGAGGGAAATATAAGGGTAAAGACTGTCTCAATTAATCTTCTGACTTCCATATGTCCTTTCCAATCTGAATAAAATAGTCTAATAATAGCCACAGAACCGAAGAGAAATGCGTCACCGTAGCCTCTAAAGGTTAGATAGTATGTCGTATAGTAATGTATATAATAATTTGTTTTCAAAGCCTCATTAAGAGGAGACTGGCCTTTTTTTTTTGGTCTAGTAATATTTATTCCTATATTTATTAGTGTCCTTGCTAGACCTCCACCAAGCTTAGAAACACCCCCTAGAACCCCCTTCAAAATAAATGTGTACATTTTTCGGTAGGAAAATGCCCCGGCCGAAGGCCGCTCCCTCCTAAAATTTCAGGCTCGCTATCGCTCACCAGGAAAAAATCGACATCTAAATGGCACGAAAGGTCTTAAAATTGACAATGAAATGGGTTTAAAGGTATTAAAATCGCCAAACTAATGGGCCGAACGTCATAAAATCTGAAAACAAATGGGGCTAAACACGAGGAAGGGGGGAACCACAAAAACGACCTGTCTCCCCTTAAGCAAATTTAAGCCTTTGAATGGGCTCGATATTCCATGAGCCTTTGTGCCAATTTTCAAGTCATCTATCACATAATGACCACATGGATGTCTGGGGGGATGGGACTCTTCAGCCTTGGTCGGCAACCCATGTAGGGGAGACAGCCTTATACAAACTGGGTGGATGGGACTCGTCAACGTTGATCGGCAACATTTGTAGGGGAATAAACCTCATACACAATACCGAAGAGTGGCACGCTCATCGGTGCCACTTGCAGGTACAAAAGATACAATAGATACAATATATATATATATATATATGAGCTTGCCTATTGATAAACAATACTTGACATTTATTTAGTAGAGATTCTACAATGCTATCGAAGACTAATAATTTATGGTGTCCCAAATTAATTATACAGTTCGACATAGTTCCGGGGCCTGTGCTCGCGTGACATGGACAAATTGTATTTACATAATTTGTTACTACTGTTGAACAATTTTGTTGATATATTCATTAAAGGAGACGTTTAATGGGAGATTTCCACTTGAGAGATTTTTCCTGGACCCCTTTCTCCCTCATGTTTAGCCCCATTGTTTTTGGGATCTTAAGACGTTTGCCCCATTAGTTTGGCGATTTGATGAAATTTCGACCTATTTTGGTAAATTTTAAGACCTTTCGTGCCGTTTAGGTGTCGATTTTTTCCTGGCGAGCGATAGCGAGCCTGTAAAGAAATGTTTCTACAGAAAAAGTACAAAATTATCTTGAAAGGGGGTCTAGGGAGTGTTGCTTTAAGCTTGATGGACGTCTAGGGAACAAACTAAATCGCTACCCTTAATTTACTACCATTAGGCTTCGTAATATAATAAATTGAACAAATTATTGTAATTTTCTATATACAATAATTCTAGGACACTGTTATGTTATTCTAATATTAAATGTAATGGCATATACAATAATTTAGATTGGTATATCAATTAATATGCTCGGCATCTAACACAATCAATTTGGAGCAAACATTGATTTGATTAATGTTTTTCAGAGGTTTCTCAGTGTATACCTCCTCCCTTTTTTTTTTTTTTTTTTTTTTTTTTTTTTAAGAGACAATGAACGGAGGAAGGAAAAACACAGATAAAACAAAAAGGTCCATGTGCCTAATAGTCCAGTAAATCTAGCAATCATTTAACTGGACCTAGAACAAATTGCAATAGAAGGTTTTTTGGCTTTAACTTGTTTATTAGGTCCCTCTGATGAACATATAAAAAGTCTCCAACTTTTGGACACTGGGAAAGTGGTTAATTTGCATAAATTCAAGATGGCCGCCGTCCAAAGCTTCAATTTACAGATAACTTTTTTCTGGTTGCTCCTAGACCCTATAAATGTATTACAAACAACGTTTTTTGGCTTTAACTTGTTTATTAGGTCCCTCTGATGAACATATAAAAAGTCTCCAACTTTTCGACACCTGGAAAGTGGTTAATTTACAGCCGAAAAACCTTACAGACAGGCTGAACTGTCTCTTTCACAAGGGGTGACACAGGCACTTTGTGCTTGTATGGGTTTTTTGACCTGTTGTCCCTCTTTTTTATAAAAAAAAAAAAAAAAAAAACCATGACGTCATTCAGAGCCTATTATGTAATTCATGATAGGAGTTCGTATTCACTTGGATCATCGGTGCTTGCATCAAAGTTGCTATTTTGACAGAGTCCTTTACATTGACCACATGCACTGGAACATTCAAGCTCATTCCGTTTGCAACTACAGCGTTGAGTGTCACAGTTGCCCTTACACTGACATCTGACCAATTTCAGTAGTGAATCAGGAGCCACTGGCGAATCCATCGTCTTCGGTTCAAGCTGTCCCTTCCGCAGACACCAGCCCCATTTCTCGGGGTCCACACAGTTCCCCATCCATTCCTGGACCTGACAATAAACTCGGAACGAGTGGTATTTGGCTGCATCGGTTGTTGGGGGAAGGCTGTGAACTTCAACGGTAGTTGAACTTTTTGCCACCTTGTTGCAAAACTTTGTCTTTCGCAGTCCGTCAAGGGTGTCATTTCCTTTTCCCCCGTACAAATAAACCAAGGCCTTTTCACCAGCTGATGATATCGCGTCTTTACTTCCACTTTGGCAACAGAATGCTTCTATACATTTCAAGAAACCGTTGTCTTCCCTCACTTTCCTCAAGGCAGCCCCTTTACCAATACCATACAGTCGTGAGGTTGTGTCACATCCACAGAGTGCATGGACAACTGGCAGGACACGACAGATGCTTTCACCGAGAGCTTCTGCTACTGAGTTAATATGCCAACATTTCCCACCTTCCTTGCTCGACTTGAAGTACAAATAATTCATCCCTCGTTCCGCATAATGACACAACAGTACCAACAAGTCTGTGTCCTCACCTATCACATATGTCACGGTTTCCCTTGCATGCTCAATTCCCTTCTTCGCAATCATGACATCTGCATCTGCTGGCGCATTGACACAGTCAATTCCATTTGCCTTGAATGTTTCACACAATAAGTCAATGAAGTTTTGCTTATTGTCCGAGTTTGACAAGAAGTTTTCCTTTTTTGACCGAAGGGGCATGGTTGGAGTGAACATCACCTTTTGACCAAAGACTCCTTTTGATCGTCGATTGTGTGTCATGTCCTTGGTAGTAGGTCCTGATTTATAACCGTCGAATACAACCACCGGGTTGAGAAAGTTTTTGGAAACATGCTTCATGTACATGCTTGCAATGTCCTCAAATGTGTCACCCTTCTTCCATGGAATCCTTTGCAATAAGGAACCACCATCCAGAACATGGGTCACAGTCCTTTCTTCCTCAAATGATTCCAATGACGACTTGGGAACAACAGCAGCTATCTCATCTCCTAGCTGTGGTTTATTGGCTTCCCTGAGCCTCCCCCACTTATCGAACAGAGCAGTAGGGTAGCTAGACAACTCATACGCAAAGACCTCTTCAACACCTAAGTCCCTGTTATTAGCAAAGATGAGGAGCCTCTGGAAAAGGAGCTGTGGGTCGATTGGTACTTTTTCAGCACTGATTGTAACCTTTGCACCCAACGACTCAACTTGATCTTTCTTCCTAAATGAAAAGTCAAAAGCATTGCTACCTTCCATCTTCTGCACAATGTTCATACCAACCTCATACAGTAAATGAGGATTGGCCGAGGCTGGTCCTGTCACACCGTTGGCAATATTCCTGAGTTCATTTGATTCTTGAAATGGATCATAATCCTTGAAGAATGCGAGAACCTTCTCTGTGTCCTTCCTATCTCGTTCACGCCTTGCTTCAGTCATTTCTTTGTGCTGCTCAGAGGTGTGGAAATGCTTCCCTGTCAGTTCTTGCATAACTTCACTCACCTCAGCGCAGGCTGGCATAGCAAGTAACCAGCGCAGGCGTTGCGTTTCCTCAATGCCCCTACCACGTGTCAATCCACCATTCGTTTTCAAAGAGCGCATCAAAACCTGCTCTATAACCAAGTCGCTTGGCAGTCCTGCCCACAGCCGATCACTTCGGCGGATCACAAATAGACCGGAGTTCAATTGACAGAACATGTCTGGGTTGAGCTGCTCAAGTTCAATCATGTCTTGAATGTACACATGGGCTGACTTGGCATAATTGTTATGACCACACACTGCAAAGTACGGCAACATAGGGTCTAGGAGCAACCAGAAAAAAGTTATCTGTAAATTGAAGCTTTGGACGGCGGCCATCTTGAATTTATGCAAATTAACCACTTTCCAGGTGTCCAAAAGTTGGAGACTTTTTATATGTTCATCAGAGGGACCTAATAAACAAGTTAAAGCCAAAAAACGTTGTTTGTAATACATTTATAGGGTCTAGGAGCAACCAGAAAAAAGTTATCTGTAAATTGAAGCTTTGGACGGCGGCCATCTTGAATTTATGCAAATTAACCACTTTCCCGGTGTCCAAAAGTTGGAGACTTTTTATATGTTCATCAGAGGGACCTAATAAACAAGTTAAAGCCAAAAAACCTTCTATTGCAAATTTGTTCTAAGTCCAGCCCTACTTTGACTGGTCTATAAAGGCATCCTCCATTCATAAAATGTTTGTAACAACTGGATTTAAACATTTGTAGATTGTAAGTTTGTGGAAAGCAATTCGAGGGAAGTGAATTCCAAAGAGTAGTAGCTCTGGGGATAAATGAATTCTGATAAGCAGAAGTTCTGCATTGTGGAGGAGAAAGTGTAAATTCATGGGCGCTCTCAGCTGCCCTAGTTCTACGGGGAAAGATGTGGAGAGGCGGCACAATTGAAGCAAGTTCCTCCGAACAATTGCTGTGAAAATATCTGTAGAATAATGCAAGGGATGCAACGTTTCTTCGTATGGATAATGTAGGAAGGTCCTGTGTGATTGCAGGGTTATTGATTAATCTAATAGCTTTATTTTGAATTTTGTCCAACTGCCTCAATGCAACCACTCCACTTCCACCCCACAGAGGTGAACAGTAATCCATCTGAGAACGCACATGACTTTTATATATCACGGCCAACTGTGATTGGGAGGTACTTGACTTTCAACACATTCTCACCCCTAGTCTGTCCAACTCTCTAACACAAGATTGAGATGAGTCTTCCAGTTTTCCTTCTACTCAACAAGTAAGCCTTGGAACTTCCTCCCTCAGTCTGTCTTTCCCTCATCCTATGACTTAAACAGCTTCAAGCTCCGATGTCCAGACATTTCGACTAATATAACTTGAATTCGGACCTGTCACTTTTTCAACTTGGGGGTGGAGAGGGGGGGGGGGGGGGGGCACTTGTTACAGGTAACATTGCCTTTTGTCTCCTTCATGCACATAGACAAAAAATCATGTTCAAATATAGTATTTACAAGGATATGCTTAATAATTATTAAGTATATTTTGATCAATGTAATTTAAATTATTATTTATTCATTAAGTGACTTCGACAACCACATAATTATATACAGTATTTATGATACGAAAGAAAAACATTTGTAAATATTGGCATTCGACACTTAGGCAATGATTAAGATTGATGTTTCCAGGATATATGAAATATTTATAATTGCATATATTCAAACCATATATTGTAAACATTAGCACTAAGCAAGTTGTTTGAATGAATCATAAACTACATGAAATCTGGACTTGACACGAAAATGGAACTTTACAGTATGGGATCCACAATCGGAGAACGAACCCCCAAGTTCGAACCTCGATACCGTGATAATATCACATTTTCGCGGTTTCCAGGTTCGAACTTGGGGGTTCGTTTTACGATTTGGGGTCCCATACAGCTAAGTTCCATTTTGTGTCAAGTCCAGATCTACTGTAGTCTACGAATGAATATAAACACCACATGACCTTTCGTTACATTTAGGTGTCGATTTTATCCTGGCGAGCGATAGCGAACCTGTAATTAAGAAGAACGGGCCTTCGGCCAGGATATTTTTCTACTGAAAAAAGTACTTTGTTTATCTTGAAGGGGGGTCTATGGGGTATTTAATTAAAGCTTGATGGAGATCTAGCGAAGAAACTAAAACATATATGAATATATAAATTAATATACCAAAAAATAAAAACAAAATAGCCACTGTCCCCTTAACTGGAGCAATACCTCCAGAATGTGTCGTGTCCAAATTAGCAAATCTTAACCCTTTGAGGATCATATCACGTTTTGACACATTATTCTGGCTATCATTAGACGATTTTATTCAGGTTAGGAATGATCTGTGGAAATTATGAGGGTAAAGACAATCGTAGATAACCCTCTGACTTCGATATACACTTTCTAATTTGAATATAATGGTCTAATAATAGCCTTATAACTGAAAATATATGCGTAATCAGATCTTGAAAGGGTTGAGCCTAATACTTAACTCCTCCCCCCGCGCACACACACACACACACACACACACACACACACACACACACACACTCCCCCCCCCCCCCCCCACACACACCCAACATCCATGCACTACTCTTCACTCCACTTGGGAAAAAAATATATATAAACGAACCAAAAAAAAAAAAAAAAATCGTCCTGGAAAAACAAAAAACAAAATAATAGAGAGGCAGGGAGGGGAAAATGCAGAAAATACAGCATCAAAGTGGTTCAGAATGTTTTGCTCATTATAATCTCAGGGGTCGTCAATGCAGGTACAGTCGCGCGAAAAAATCCTCTTCTACTTCCCTAATATGAAGTTGGATGATCCGTCTAGTAATAATGACAAATCTTTGAGGGGGTAGTGCTTGGTTTTTTGGTCTATATATTTATTTATATTTGAGTTTCCTCGCTAGACCTCCATCAAGCTTAAACAAAAAACACCCCCTAGATCCCCTTTCAAGATAGATTTGTATTTTTTTCGGTAAAAATTGTCCCGGCCGAAGGCTGATTCCTTCTAAAACTAGAGGCTCGCTATTGCTCGCCAGGAAAACATCGACACCTAAAGGACACGGGAGGTCTTAATATTGATTAAAAAAAAAAAAAAAAAAAGTGAAGTGAAAGGTCTCAAAATCGCCAAACTCAAAGCCATTATGTTTAAACACGAGGGAACTGGGGGTCCATAAAAAGCGAGTGCTACCCCCTTAACACCTTCTGTACCGGTGACGTCCTTTTCATCATATTCTGGCAAGCATTAGACGATTGTATTCATCTTAAGAAGGACATCTACCCATTAATAGGGTACAGGATATCTCAATTAATCCTTTTAGCAACCATATAATTTATCTTTCCTAAGTTTCATACAATCGTCTAAATGTAATTGACATTTAATAAAATAGACATCGTCGGTACAGTAAAGGTTAATTAACATACTATATAATTAAAGAAGACTGTACTATATAATATATAATTAAAGAAGACTGTTCTATATAATATATAATTAAAGAAGACTGTACTATATAATATATAATTAAAGAAGACTGTTCTATATAATATATAATTAAAGAAGACTGTACTATATAATATATAATTAAAGAAGACTGTACTATATAATATATACATACATAATTATCTATTCAGTATATAGTTTTATTCTTCAGATGTGTTGTTGAAAAGCTTTTGTTCTATCTAAGAGAGGAAAAAATTAGAAAGTAGCGTTAGTAGGACGCAAACTTTAGGTTGGACTGTATACATCGCGATCCAGTAACCCCTATAACCTGTGTTGCCACTTTACCTACTTTCCTGCTTTCTAGAGGTATTTACTTCGACCTAGAGACAAAGTTTTACATCTAGCGACATGAATTCTAGCGACATTCCGTAGATATGAGCCATACTACAACGATACTGTAGAGATTGAACCATTATTATAGAATAAGGAGTTAATTATTGTATATCCTCGAACATCTCCAAACGATTAACTCTTTGAAGATTATGATGCATCTTGACAGTCAATTCTGGCTATTATTAGACGAGTTTAGACAGCTTAGAAAGGCTCTGTGGGCATTAGAAGGGTAAAGACTATCTCAATTATCCCTCTGACTTCCACATACCCTTCCTAATCTGATTAAAACTGTCCAATAATACCGACAGCAGAAAAGAAATGCGTAATCGGATCTCGTAAGGGATATAGAGATGTTTGGTCAATTATATCATATATTTATTATCTTTTTAGTTCCCTCCCTAAACATCCATCAAACTTAAAAGCAAAACACATCCATTAGATCCCCCTTCTAGATTAATTTGTACATTTTTCAGTGGAAAAATGTCCCGGCCGAAGGCCGATTCCTCCAATATTTCAGGCTCACTATCGTTCAGCGGGGAAGAAGTCGACACATAAATAGCACGAAAGGTCTTAATATTGACAAATAAATGGGGGGAGAGGTCTTCAAATCGACAACCTAATTGGGCAAACATCGTAGAATCTGAAAACTAATGAGGATAAAGATGAGGGAGAAGGGGGGTCAGAGAAAACGGTTCAGTCTCCCTTAATTCAATTCCAGTCATCATTTTACCTCTGTGGCTCAAACAATATAATGAGCCAGTGTTCACAATTATGTCTATTGATAACCAGAATAAACTGCTAACGCCCTCCATAATCCAGAAGAGGTTGAACATCGATACACAGCCATCGTTATCGAAGAGCCTATTAGGCTTTTTGTCACCTACAATTAATGCTTGCTTTCAAATATTGTCCAGAATTTCCCGTCCACGATCGTACCAACTGTTCTAAATTGGTTGGCTAAACTAGAGAGAGAGAGAGAGAGAGAGAGAGAGAGAGAGAGAGAGAGAGAGAGAGAGAGAGAGAGAGAGAGAGAGAGAGAGAGAGAGAGAGAGAGAGAGAGAGAGAGAGAGATTCAGATTTAGAGAGAGAGAGAGCGCCGTGATGAAGAAGTCTGTCAAACACAAGCTCGTTCCCTCACGACGTCGCCAGTTCGGAATTCGCTAATGAAAAATGCCAAATGTAGCGGAAAGTGGAATGTTCAATATTTATCGACGGCATTCGGGGCGTAACGGCGACATAACAGAGGCGAGTGTAATGTTCGGAAGGAAAGCGGCAGGTCCGTGAAGATTGGAGTTTGTTTGTCTTCTTCTTTTTGAGCACACTTGAAATACATAGTCACATATTATTACAACTTAATATTGCCGTGTTATTATTGTTAGTTATTATTTGACATCCTAAATCTATATGACGAAAGTAAAGCTGTAGATATTATATACTTAGATTTCCAGAAAGCCTTTGATAAAGTTCCACACAGACGGTTAGTGATGAAATTAAAAACACATGGAATACAAGGCGGATAGAAAATTGGCTTAGTGAAAGGAAACAAAGAGTAGTTATTAATGGGGAAGCATCAACGTGGACCAATGTAACTAGTGGTGTAACTCAAGGATCTGTGCTGGGGTTAATCCTTTTCCTAATTTACATTAGCGAAATAGATGAGGGTCTCACCTGTACAATCTCAAAGTTTGCAGATGACATACAAATCGCAAATACCGTACTGACAAATGAACATGTTGAAGATATGCAAAACAATCTAAACAAGCTTTCACAATGGGCCAAAATCTGGCAAATGTGCTTCAATGAAGATAAGTGTAAAGTACTTCATATCGGATACCGTAATGACAAAGCAGACTACTCGATGAATGGCACCCAGCTAAAGAGTGTAGACAGATAAACCGATTTGGGAGTAACAATATCCAGTAACTTAAAACCAAGTCAACATTGTGCTGAAGTTGTTAAGAAGGCAAACAAAATTATAGGTTTCATAGATAGATCATTTGAACATAAATCAAAAGACATTATCCTCACCCTTTACAATTCATTAGTCCGCCCAGTTTTGGAATACTGCGTTCAGTTCTGGTGCCCTTACTATAAAAAAGATATAGACAAATTGGAACGAGTTCAACATAGAGTTACCAAGATGATACCCTGTCTTCGGAACAAACCATACAAGGAACGTCTTAAAGAATTAAATTTATATCCATTAACCAAGCGCAGATTGAGAGGTGACCATATTCAAGTTTTCAAGATCATTAAAGGCATCAACATGAACTGTAATAAATATTTTACGATGGACCGATCAAACTATACGCGGGAAAATGGCTGCAAAATAATTGATAAACCATTCATCTCTAACGAATCCAAGAATTTCTTCTTCAACCGAGTCGTCAACTTGTGAAATAGGCTTTCCTGAGATGTCAAAGTTGGCCTAGACAAGCACCTTGCCCTGAACCCAAGGTTGACTGCATTGGTAATTGAATAAATATTTTCTTTAGTAGTGTTTGTTAAGTAACCTAATAGATCTTAATATAATTTCCCCTGCCATGAACTAAGCCCCAGGGCAGCACTTCCTTCTCACATCTTTCCCACATTCTCTCCGAAATACTGTTGCAACACTTGGAACAGCAGTGTTTTTGAGGGCAAGTAACCTCGAGGGGTCACATGACCTGTTGTTGCTTTTTTTCCTTTGTACTCATTTGTGTTACCAACTCTGCGAAGCAGAGTGGTATCACGCACACCGATCCCACCTGTATACTGTGCACCACCAGTCAGCTTGTCTGTAGTCGTTGTCGTCGTCATCCGTCTGTCTGTCCGGAAACTCCTCCTAGACCGTTCGATTGATTTTCACCAAATTTCACAGGTATATGTATTTGGTAAATGCAAAGGTCAGACAAAAAGAAGATTTCCATCTAACTTAAAGGTTAAGGTCAAAGGTTAAGGTCAAAGGTCAAGGTTACAAATAAGGTCAATATTTCGTATTTTTTAGTTTTTACTCAAATGTCTTCATTTTTACTATACAAGTTACTGGTAACCTTGATATCGTTTTGACCAAATTATGAATATATATTCTAAAGGGTAAGGTCAAAGGTCAAGGTCAAAAGTCAAAATAATTTGTTTACTAGTATTTCTTATACTAAGTGTTAGATTCTCACTAGGCTTACCATGTATATTCGGTAATACCTAGGCCAAGGTCATACAAGAAATTATACAATTCCATATGAAAGGTCAAGGTCATAGTTCAAGGTCAAATATAAGGTCAATATGCTATTTTCTTTACTTTTCATGCAAACTTCACACAATTTGGTGAGATAGTTGCACTTTAAATGAAAAGGAAAATTATACATTTTGAGACACATATCATGAAGGTCAAGATAAAGGTCAAAGGTCAAGGTCAACTATTCTATTAATATATATGAAACTAACTGATGGGTTATAATGAAATTAGGTATGCTTATTTGATTTTCCTCGGCAATCTCAATGCACACACACAATTTACTCTTACATAAAGGCCAAGGTCACAGATTAAGGTCAAAAGTCAGCTTATATTATATATTTTTAGTTTTCTCAAATGTCTTCATTTTCACTATGCAAGTAATTGGTAACCTTGATATCATATTTCTCAAATTTTAAATAAATATTCTAAAGGGGAAGCTCAAAGGTCAAGGTAAAAATATGTTTTTTTACTAGTACCGGTATTTCTTATACTAACTTAGATTCTCACTAGGCATACCATGTTTATTCAGAATACCTAGGCCATAGTCATACAAGAAACTATACAATTCCTTATGAAAGGTCAAGGTCACAGGTCAAGGTCAAATATAAGGTCGATATGCTATTTTCTTTACTTTTCATGTAAACTTCACAAAATTTGGTGAGATAGTTGCACTTTAAATGATTTTTTTTGAGATATATAAAGGTCAAGATAAAGGTCAAAGGTCAAGGTAAACTATTCTATTTATATATATGCAACTAACTGATGGGTTTTAATGACATTAGGCATGCTTATTTGATTTTCATGGGCAAAGTCAATGCAAACAAAAATGTACTCTTACATATAGGTCAAGGTCACAGGTCAAGGTCAAAGGTAAAATTTTATTATTAATTAAGAAAGATTACTCAAATTTTGGAAAACTGGCAGTGTTAGTTGCTTATTACTTAAATAACATATACATCAAATTTCACATATATATTGTAATAGTTAGGGTCAAAGGTCAAGGTCAAAACAAGAATGTAATTTTCCCTAAACTCTTTCTAGACTGTTTAATTTATTGTCACCAAATTGTGCAGGCAAATTCAGTTGGTCAATGCGACGACCATTCAAATATATATTTATTATTTTTAGTCAAAGGTCAAGGTCACAGTATATGGTCAATATTTCTTATCTATAAGTGTTTATATGAATTACATTATATTTATAACGCTAGTTAATACTAACATTGGTGTTAAGCTAACTAAATTCTCGATAAGAATTTCTTAGGTCGAAAGTCAAGGTCAAAGGTCAAAATAAGATTTGTATTATATTTCATATTTACTGCACAATTCTTACTAGGCATATCATGTATGTTCAGAATACCTAGGCCAAGGTCATACACGAATAAACATAATTACATTTGATAGTCAAGGTCACAGGTCAAGGTCAAATAGAAGGTCAATATGCTAATTTCTTTACTATTCATGTAAACTCCAGAAAATTAGCTGAGACAGTTGTGCTTTAAATGAACATTAAAATGTTAAATTTTCAGACATGAAGGTCAAGATGAAGGTCAAAGGTCAAGGTCAACTAATCCGTTAGATAAGTTTGATGATCTTATAATGACATTTGGCACACTTATTTGATTTGCCAGGCTTACATCAAAGCAAACAAAAATTTTAATCCTACATAAAGGTAAAGGTATATGGCCAAGGTCAAAAGTTAACCATCATAAAAACAATACTAAATTTTCGATAAGCTGACTCTTAGTGGCATTTTACTTAACCCTTAATTAGAGGCTCACCACATAAGTCGAGTTAAATAAAGCTGGACTATGTGGCGGCGCTCGACATAACTCGAGTGGCAATTTCAGCACGTAATGTTGCTGAGAGAGAGAGACAAGTGGTGGCAGGAGACTAGCGAGCGTATGACTGCTCCAGACCACCGCGGCGAACCTACCGACACGAATCTCAGCTCCCTCCTCCCTCTCTCACTCGCTACATACTGAATTATATGGGGAAAGTACCGAATTACATGCTTTTTGCACTCGCGTTGCACGGTTATTGAAAGAAAACTAGCCATCATAAAAGGATCGTTATGGTGTCATTCGAAAGCTCTGTTTATGCCCTTTCAGGGATAGGTACTTGTTTTACGTTCTGGGTCTTATTTAGATATGAAAATGATCACGTAAACAGCCCTATTTTGGCTAAAAACACCCCGCTGGGCGGTACATATAAATAAACCGCATAGGCCGCTCGTAAGGTGTTAAATAACATACTGTATATACAGTATATATATATATTATTAACTCTTGTTTTGGTCCTTGACCTTGTCCTTTAACCTTAAGTATTATAATGTATATATATATATATATACTGTATATATATATATATATATATATATATATATATATATATATATATATATATATATTATAATACTTAAAGTTAAAGGTCAAGATCAAGGCTAAAAACAGGAGTTAATAATTTTCCCTAAATGATTTTTATTGTTTTCTAGCTATAATTAGACAATTTTGTGGAGCTTACGAATGATCTGTGGTAGTAAAATGGGTTAATTAAGATAGTTGAAAGCCTGATAGTAATGGTGATGGTGTTAGCAGTAGTGATGATGGTGATGGTTGTAGTTATGATGATAGCAGTAGTGATGATGGTGATAGTAGTAGCAATAATGGTTGTAATAGTAGTAATAATGGTAACCCATCTCAGAGTTGGGTATGCCGTTTTGATTTTGGGAAAAGCGGCACTTCTACTTTATTATTATTAATTATTTTCTTATTAATGCTGTTTATTTTCTTATGTTTTTCCTCCATGCGTGTTCCTTATGTCATCCACAAATATATACTGGATATGAGAAAACATTGACTCGGGCGTGTGTCTAAAGGGGAGGTACTCGCTTTTTCTGGATCCCCTTCTCCATCATGATTAGCATATTAGTTTTGAAATTTTAAGTCGTTCGTTCCATTAGTTTGGTGATTTAGAGACCTTTTTCCCCATTTCTCTGTCAATATTAAGACCTTTCGTGTCATTTAGGTGTGAATTTTTTCCCGGCGAACGATACCGAGCCTGTAATTTTAAAAGGAATCGGCCTTCGGTCGGGACATTTTTCTACCGAAAAATGTACAAATGTATCTTGACAGGGGGTCTAGGGGTGTTTTTTTAAGCTTAATGAAGGTCTAGCGAGGAAACTCAAAAATAAATTAAGAAAATAATACATAGACCAAAAAACCATGCACTATCCCCTTAAAGGAAATGTCTCAACATATGTCACCAGCATGTCAGAATTACGTTATTTAACCCTCTCCGACATATGATGCGATTTTGAGCCAATTGGGGATACTTTAATGCCTTTGTTACCATCAGGGGTATTTAGAAACCTTTAGTTTAGTTACTTCAACCTCTGCAGTTATCTTTGAGTTAGCTGTGGGCAGAAAACTAATTTTGGAGAGGTAATTATAATTGAGGAGTGAGAGAACTCTATTTCTTAGTGCTAATCTGGCAACCTCTGCGTCATAAATGCGTGAAAGGGTTAATATAATGTGTACAGTTGTCCACATAAGTTCTGTTTCTCGTCGTGATCTTATGTATGAAAGTCAAATAGTATGAATGAATTCCGAGTGTTGTTTTGTATATATATATATATATATATATATATATATATATATATTTTTTTTTTTTTTTTTTTTTTCTATATTCCAACTTACTCCCTCTCGGGCATAGGCTGACAGCCTGGACATTCACAGCTGTACAATGAGCAGTGAAGCCAGTGAGGTCTTGTTCCAGTCTAGGGAGTGAGGCATGTGAAGCACGTAGAGTACAACGAGCACCTGCCATCTTGCCTTCACATGAGGCACGGTGCTCACTCATGGCCCGAAGCGACCCCATCTCTGAAGCCACCTCGTTCCCGTGCTTTACTGTCTCACCCCCTACACTCGGACACTCACTCTTACACACACACACACACAGCGCCACCTGTTGAGTAGCTAACTCACCAGGCATTGCACCCCTATAGCATATTTTGAATATGGGAATATTCATACAGTGCTATTTAATCAGGGAACAAAGAGGGTATTTTATTAGTGTTTCGGTGGGCTTTGTGTAATGCACTGATACTAGGTACAGCACAAATTCCATCCCAATAATATCTTCCCATTGATACATCGGGATTTGAACCCGGGACCTTTGGATTACCAGGCCAGTGGCAAGACCACTCCACCACACCTCCCCTATATATACTGTATATGATGACTAATCAGAGGAGTTAACCACTGCATAAGAAACTACACTCTTAACCCCTTCAGCACGATGACGTAATTTCCATCATATTCTGGTTACCATTAGACTATATTATTTCGTTTATAATCTACCTCTAGAACTCAAAGAGGTAAATATTATATCAATAAACCCTCCGAATAGTGTAGGTTCTTCTTACTCTGCATAAAATCGTCTAATATTAGCCAGATTCAAGGGTTAAAAGACGTAATCGTGTTGAAGGGGTAAAATCAATCATGCCCATTACATTTCCATAAGATCACAGAGAGGAACAGAACGTATTTGGTTAACTGTACGGTCACCTGCTCATATAACTGCTCTACTACTATATGATAAACTTGAGACAGTGAATATTGATTGAGGGAAAACACCAACTCGGGAATGTATTTGAGGGGAATGTTTCAAAATATATCATCAGCGTGTCACATATGTTCAATAGTATGTGTGCAGTCACTTATAAAAATGCGTAGACCCCCAATGTTGTTCTTTATGCTATTATAACTATATGAATTGGTTTATGGATGAAACTTGCGTGTCAATATATAGTATATATTGTTTGGTAGTTGATGTATGAAACGTATATTCATAAATTTGTTTCCCGTGTTATATTTTCATACTTAGAAATAGGTGAGGTCCACGAATTTGGATGAGTGATTGTACACCCGGATACCATAGTCTCACTCTTTAGAATTCGTGGACCCCTTATGTTTTTCTTTATGCAATTATAACTATCAGGATTTATTTTTGGTTAGAACTTGCTTATCAATAAATAGTATATATAGTTTTCTAGTTGATGAACAGAAAACATTATTCATAAATTCGTTTCCAGATATATACTTCCATAATTAGAAATAGGTGAGGTCCACGAAAGTTTATGAGTGATTGTACCACCTTCCACCTTAGGCGATTTGAGTCACCCATTGAGTCAGTATCGAACGCAAACGAGACAATGCAATAC
Organism: Paralithodes platypus; assembly: GCA_032716605.1. Classification (NCBI taxonomy): domain Eukaryota; kingdom Metazoa; phylum Arthropoda; class Malacostraca; order Decapoda; family Lithodidae; genus Paralithodes; species Paralithodes platypus. The sequence continues at coordinate 50,511,068 of CM064492.1, forward strand.
ATTATTATAGCTAGGATGTTTCAGAACTTAATGGGGTAATAGTAGCTTTTTTCGGACCACCTTCTCCCTCATGTTTAGCATATTAGTTTTGAGATATTAAGCCGTTCGGTCCGTTAGTTTGGCGATTTTAACACTTTTAGCTCCATTTCATTGTCACCTTTAATTAAGAGCTATCGGGCCATTTAGGTGTAGAATTTTTTCCTGGAGAGCGACAGCAAGCCTGAAATTATAAGAGGAACCCGGCCTTTGGTCGGGACATTTTTCTACCGAAATATGTGTACATTTATCTTGCTGCGGGTGTAGTGGGTGTTTTTCTATGTTTGAGGGAGATCTAGCGAGGAAACTAACAAAAACAAAATTAATACAATAATCAATAGACCATAAAAACAACCACTAGCCCCTTAAAGGTTCAAGGATTCGAACTGGTGTAACTTTATATGGCTTCACATAATGGATGTATGGTAAACAAGGGACTGGAGTTCTCGAAAGGGGGCTCCAAGGGATTAGGGTTCTCGAAAAGGGGCTCAAGTCCTGACGCTATTCTTGACTTGCAGTGTGCTGGCTTAATAATTCAGAAGGGTTAATAGCCTCTGAAGTCCTATTTTAACTAAAACAGTGTGCTGGCTAAATAATCCAGATGGGTTGATAGCCTCTGAAGTCCTATTTTAACTAAGTATTTTAAAGATGTATTAATACTGTAAATATGTAACCGAACATGTCTTGCTTATTTATTTAATTGTCATCACCAACATATGCCTCCCCCCACATTCCCATTTACAAATTGTGCAATTGTGCGAGGGTAGAAAATATTCCTGCAAAAATTGATGCATGATTTAGGCCCGTTGTTCAATTAGCAATAATGAGCAATGCGTGTTGCAATATGGGGACGTAAATGGTAAATTCTTGTTTACAGGAATATTTACTTATATGAAAATATTTTGTTATGTAATTCACCTTTAACATATATTGCTAGGGACACTAAATGTATTTCCATTGGGCACATGAATGGCAACAATATTTGTTGTAAATTAATAACGTTTGGTATATATATATATATATATTTTTTTTTTTCTTCTATATTCCAACTTACTTCCTCTCGGGCATAGGCTGAGAGCCTTAACATTCACCGCTTTACAATGAACAGTGAAGCCCGTGAGGTCTTGTTCCAGTCTAGGGAGTGAGACATGTGAAGCACGCAGAGTACAACGAGCACCTGCCATCTTGCCTTCACATGAGGCACGGTGCTCACTCATGGCCCGAAACGACCCAATCTCTGAAGCCACCTCGTTCCCGTGCTTCACTGTCTCACCCCTTACACTCGGACTCTCACACCTACACACACACAACGCCACCTGTTGAGCAGATAACTCACCAGGCATTGCATCCCTATAGCATATTTTGAATATGGGAATATTCATACAGTGCTATTTAATCAGGGAACAATGAGGGTATTTTATTGACGTTTCGGTGGGCTTGTGGTAATGCACTGATACTAGGTACAGCACAAATTCCATCCCAATAATATCTTCCCATTGATACATCGGGATTTGAACCCGGGACCTTTGGATTACCAGGCCAGTGGCAAGACCACTCCACCACACCTCTTGTCTTATATATATATATATACAGTATATATATATATATAAATATATATAAATATATATAATGTATATATCACCCTTACAGTTCGCAATATAGAAATTCTCAAACCTTCTACTCTACAGAAAAATATTAAAATTCCCCACATAGTTCGAGTTCTCTGCCCCAATGTGTCTCACTAGGCAACGCTCAGTCTCCTATATATTGAAAAATACGAATCACTATCTGTTTACACAAATCGTGCAAACAAGTGGAAAAAGCCTAGACACTGCTCGGTCCTGTTCTTGTCCTTATTCTTGGATAGATTAAGAAATGGATGAATTAGGTGGAAGGGACACACAAGAAAGAGCTTGAATTATTTATTCCTCTTTCGTTTCGGGATACTCAGAAACCATCTTCAGAAAGATTGCTCTGCGTAGCCTGAAACGCAAAATGAATACAAAAGTCAAACTCTTTCCCGTGTTTCCCTTCCGCCTAATTCATCCACTTGTCATAATGGATCAGATTAAGACATTTTTGGATAAAAAAAGCACTTTTTGAAAAACGTATCGCATATGGTTTCTTCAGGAGACGATATGGAAATCATTGTCAATAAAGTACTCCTCCTCATATGGCAGAAGGATACGAACCCTCGACACCCAAGTTAGTATGTTCAAACGCAGGGTACTAAGTGCGCTTGGTCGCCACGAGCATTTGTATCTGAGAGAGAGAGAGAGAACGCCACCCAAAACCATAATTATAAATCAAAGAGAAAACAAATTGTTTGAGTTTCTATCACAGAGTCTTTTACCCCCTCCCTGTTACGAAAAACGCTAAGATTCTCTCTCTCTCTCTTAAATGTTTTTATTCGAGAATAATTATATTCAAGGCAGTAGTTCCTAGGTAGTCACTGTATTTACACATATTTGGGAGATAATTGTTCAAGGGGCAGGTACTTGTTTTTTTGGACCCCTTCTTCCTCATGCTTAGCCCCATTAGTTTTGAGATTTTAAGACGCCCATTAGTTTGGCGATTTTAACACCTTTCGCCCTATTTCGTTGTAAAAAAAAAAATCGTGCCATTTAGGTGTCGATTTTTTCCTGGCGAGCGAGAGCTAGCCTGTAATTTTAAGAGGAACCGGCCTTCGGCCGGGACATTTTTCTACCGAAAGATTTACACATTTATCTTGAAGTGGGTCTAGGGGGTGTTTTTCTAAGCTTGATGGAGGTCTAGTGAGGAAACTAACAAATAAATGAATAAATAAATGAATAGGTAAAAAAAAAAAAAAAAAAAACAGCCACTAGCCCCTTAACCCCAACGCAGCAATATCTATAACACTATTGCACGGAATAACATTATTAGGATAACTGTGTTCTTTGGGTATATTATACAGTATACCTCACTACCTTTTGTAATCAATACCTATAATGTTTCTCTATGTATGCATGTCTGTGTGTTTGTTTGTCTGTGCGCACAATATTTCGAGAATGAATGAATGTATTTCGATCACACTTGGACAGCCCTTTCATTTGGTACCCGAATAGATCCCCCAAACCTTAGAATAACAATAAGTAACCCCAATCCTCCCTTCTTGGACCCCGTACAATACCACCCTGACGAGTTCCCATGTGTCGTGGAATTTTTTAAGGGGGGATGGGCGTATTTATTTGCTCATTTATATATCTTTATAATATTTGTTTACTTTCCTCCCTAGACCTCCATCAAACTTATAAAAACAGCCGCCCAAGACCCTCCTTCAAGGTAAATTTGTAAACGAACGTATAGAAATTTTTTCCGGCCAAAGGCCGGTTCCTCTGAAAATGACACGAAAAGTCATACTATTGACAAAGAAATTGGGCGAAAGGTCTCAAAATCGCCAAACTAATGGGCCGAACGTCTAAAAAATTGAAAACTAATCGGGCTAAACATGAGGAAGAAGGGGGACCAAAATTTACGAGCCATCTCACCTTAAGAAATTACGGAAATGATTAAATGGCCCTAATGGGGATTGGGAGGCTTGGATTCCATATATTTAATACCATTGCATTGGATAACGCGATATTTGGTGCCTATATTCCTTGGGTCATTATACCTGCCTCATTAACCCTCTGAGGATCATGTCGCGTTTTGACAGTTTATTCTGGATAACATTAGACAATTTTATGCAGCTTAGGAAGGATTTGTTGGAATGCAAAGGGTAATAACTATCTCAATTAACCCTCTGACTTCCATATACCCTTACTAATCTGAATAAAATCGTCTACTAATAGCAAGTAAAAACTGTCCAAAAGCGTCATAAAGCTCAAGGGGCTTGACTTCTCTAATTGAATAAATATGAACACCATATGAGGAGGAACACTGTATTGACAACATATCGCAGATAGCTTCTTCAGGTCACTAACAGAAGAAGCTATTTGCGAAACGTTGTCAATAAAGTGCTTCTCCTCATATGGTGTTTATATTCATTCTGTCAACTTTTCTAAGTTATTTCAACATTCTATAATTGACTCGTTCGGAGCGGAAGTCTGTATGTGAGTCACTCTTTCTGTTCGCACACTAGCTGGAGAATGAATGAAAGTATTTCCACGAGTAACGTCATTTGGTATCAGATTAACTTTTGGTAAACGTTGGATTAACCTCCACCAGACATTGCCTGCAAACGTTCGAAGATTCAGATGGAGGTACCCTTCTAATGGCTCATGACTATACAGATGGTCCGAAATGTGATGCCTAAAATAATTGGGTGCCCTGACTACGAAACAGAGCTGTTGTTGCTTGCTTTCCTGTACTTCTAATGGCTTACGACTGTACGAATGGTCCGAATTGGGTCACCTACAATAATTGGGTGCCCTGGACTACGAAAAAGAGCTGTTGTTGCTCGCCTTCCTCTACTTCTAATGGCTCCCGAATGCACGAATGATCAGAAATGTATTGATTAAGATTAACGGGTGCCCGGGACTACGAACTAGATCTGTTGTTTGCTTGTTTTCCTTTAATATTAAAGGATTTTTCACTGGTATCGGAAACTATAGTCCATTCATTATAGGTTTGCCAGAAATCGTGACCCCTCCTCTCGAGCCCGATGCGCCAACCCGCCAACAGCACTTCGCTCTCGCTGCTCGAAATTTGACCATAACTTGAGTACTCCATTACTCATCCCCTTATTTGTTTGCATGAGCTGTAGCTAAGCTCTAGCTTAACTGCCCTGTAGTTGCTTTGCATGTAATTTTGCTGTGTTTTTGACTGATAAACGTTTGTCTATCGAGACTGCTTTTGTTTACATTTGTACCGGTTAGTGACGACCGACGCTCTAAAGTAAACAAACTACTTTCTTGTTTCATATTATAAAGTTCTAGCACTTATTGTAGATATTTTAGCCCTCACTGTAGTTAAGTGCTTAGCAAACCACCCAGTAGTTATCTTGCATGACATTGTACTGTAGTTTTGACTGATAAACGTGTTTTTCAAAATTCTATTTGTCAAGTTAGTAGAGACGCCGCCGATCCCAGCGCCACTTGTGTACGCATAAACAAACCCTCTTCTTGTATTTTATATATCAAAGTCTAGCCAATACTGTACTTGGTTGAACATTTTATCTTGGTTATCTATATAAATTGCACACACTAACATTTGTCAAGATAGTTTTAATATTGGGGTAGAATAATTTAGTTACTGTAATACTTTTTGATAGCCTATTTATTAATCGCATTTCAGATACTTGTCACCATTTTAATAGTCCTCTCACACTCTTGCCAGGGATATTACTAACTCCATTATTATTATTATTATTGTTGACCACTGTATAAACTAATATACAGGCTTTAGCCTAACTGTGTCATACTGCTAACATAATTTTATTTTTATTTTCAGGCATAAAATTGTGTTCTATTGCTAACATATTCTTTTTGTGATTAACATATTCTTTTTGTGATTTACAGGCATTAATTGTACCATATTGCTAACCAATATTTTTGTTACTGTACTGTATACTGCTTTCCAGTTTTCTCACTAGGCTAAATTAACCCTCTCCCACTTTTTTTCCAGTAAATTTTTTAACAAATTACTAGTCTATTTGCAATTTTCAGGCTTTAACTGTGTCATACTGCTAACATCAATTTTTGTTTTATTTTCAGGCATAAATTGTGTTCTATTGCTAACATATTTTTTGTGATTTACAGGCATAATATTCTTTTTGTGATTAACATATTCTTTTTGTGATTTACAGGCATTAATTGTACCATATTGCTAACAAATACTTGTTGTTACTGTACTGTATACTGTTTTCCAGTTTTCTCACTAGGCTACATTAACCCTCTCCCATTTTTTTTCCAGTAAATTTTGTAACAAATTTCTAGTCCATTTGTGATTTTCAGGCTTTAACTGTGTCATACTGCTAACATAAATTTTTTGTTTTATTTCAAGCATAAATTGTGTTCTATTGCTAACATATTTTTTGTGATTTACAGGCATATTAATTTTATCATATTGCTAACAAAATTTTGTGTGATTTTCAGGAATTAATTGTATCACATTGCTAACATACATTTTTTGTGATTTTCAGGCTTTAATTGTACCATTTTGCTAACATAAATTTGTGTGATTTTCAGGCATATTGTGATTAATATCGTCATGGTGCCGCAAAGAACCTGCACGAGTTGTTCCGGTAAATTTGGCCCTACCATGTTTGTTGATACTGATGTCCAAATTTGTAGATTTTGCCAGCTCCGAGAGAAGATTGCGGATGAATTGAATGCAGCTCACCGCAAGATCGATGCCCTGACTACGAAGCTTGAATCCCTTCAAGAATTTGCCACACTCAACGTAGGAGTGCCCTCGGCCCAAGAAACCACTACGATGTCAACCGCCATTCCAGTGCATACAGTACCGGTACCGGTACCCACACCAGCAGCTACCTTAGATGTTGCAGAAAATTATAATGACTCTACTCTCACTCCCCCCCAGGACAACTTTCAGTTAGTGAGAAACAATGTGCATCCCAGTACCAGTACCAGGAAGGTCATCCCGACAACATGCCAAAACCGCTTCAAAATTCTTGCTATTGACGAGGAAGAGGAAACGGAAGAAGTTCGGCTTGTGGGCGACTCCATGGTCCGTGGCCAACTAACCGAGTTCTGCGCTAGGGCACCCAGGACCAGAAAGCGATTCTGAATCCCAGGTGGCGGCGTGGACGACATTGTTGCGGCTGTGGAAGAGGTTTCCAGGCTCACCCCCGCAAGCACTACGTACGTCGTCCACGTTGGATCTAACGATGTCCAACGGACGTGGTCAGAGGAAGTACTTTGCAAGTACCGGCGGCTGATCAGGTCCTTCAAGGAAATATCTAATAGAATCTTAATTTCAGGAATTGTTCCCCGGATTGATGTAGAAAACCGATTCTACAACATAGCTAGCAGTACAAATCGCCGACTAGCCAAACTCTGCAGGGAGGAGGACATCGGCTTTGTCGACACGTTGGATCATTTTACTATCATAAATCTTTGTTTTCAGGAGATGGTGTACATCTCAATGAAGTAGGAGCTGCACGTCTTGGTCGTCTGCTGAATGATGCAGTCAAGGATTTCCGTTCAAAAAACGAGGTCAACTGGAGGTAGTGTAAGTCAAATACGAACTGAAAATTCAGACAATGTGCAATCAGTAACATCCAACTCTAATACTCTTAAGGTGTTTTATGTAAATGCTCGTAGCATACGCAATAAATTTTCAGATCTAGAGGAAATCGTGTTTACAGAACATTATGATATAATCGGCATTACAGAATCTTGGTTAAATACGGAAGACAGAGACTTTTTAGCCGAATATACGCTTCCTGGTTATACAATGTTTGAGAAAAGTCGGATCAATAGAAATGGAGGAGGAGTTCTGTTTTTTATAAAGGAAAGTCTTAATCCCGTCTTAATGTCAAAACCTCAAATTGCGAATATAGACATATCTTAAGTACTATTAAAAAATAAACGAGGAACTAAAATAACACTAGCTTTATTATACAGACCCCCAGCTCAATCTGTGCAAACTGACAGTGAAATTTATGAACAAATTGCAGAAATAACTAACATACAAGATACCGTAATTCTTGGCGATTTCAACTTACCCGTGACTAAATGGTGCGATATTCTTACTTCACACTCTGGACACGACCTCTATGCTAACTTGCAGGAGAGTTCACTTTTTCAATTTGTACAATCTCCGACCCGTGGTAATAATGTGCTTGACCTTCTACTCGCAACAAAAGAAGAATTAATAGAGAATTTGAATGTTGGTGATGAATTCAGTAACAGCGACCATCGTACGATAACTTTCACTTTAAAGTTTACTAGTAACAAATCAAATAGCAGCATTGAGAAAGTCCCTAATTTCAAGAAAGCACATTTTCATAAACTTAAATCAAAGCTTAAAGAAACTGACTGGAGCTTTCTGACTAACAATAACGACATAAATACATCCTGGGAGTGTTTCACAACCACTTACCTTAAGGCAGTGCAAGACTGCATACCATCGAAAATACGGCGTCCAGGCCATAATGATAGCCCAAATGGTGGAATAGAGATATGTCAGACTGTCTGCTTGCTAAAAAATTTGCTAATGATAGATAAAATTCCTCACAAAATGACGAAGAACGGGTGAAATTTGTAGAGCTACGACGCAAAGCCAAAAAGTTAATTAAGCAAAGTAAAAAGACCCTGGAGTTACATGTTGCGAATCAAAGTAAAACAAACCTGAAAGAATTCTATAGTTATATCCGAAAGAAAAAAGTAGTTACTTCAACTGTTGGACCGTTAGTCGATGAAAATGGAGAATACACCAAAGATGAAGTACAAATGAGTCATGCCCTCAATACCTTCTTTGCATCAGTTTTTACAACCGAAGACCTCAGTGATATCCCCACACCATCGCCGATTCAGATTGATCATTCAGATGTTCTAAGCAATATCACCGTTACAGAGAGAGAAGTATTGAATTGTTTAGATAAACTCAAGGTAAATAAAACGCCTGGACCTGATACAATCTCGCCTAGAGTTCTAAAGGAAGCTAAGGATGAGCTCTCCAAACCACTGACATTGTTATTCAATGAATCCTTGCAGTCTGGGACTATGGCTGATCAGTGGAAGCTAGCCAACGTAACACCGATATTAAAAAAAGGCAGCAAATCCCTACCCTGTAACTATCGTCCAATTAGCTTAACCTCAATTGTATGTAAAATGCTAGAAACGGTCATAAGAGACAGACTCGTAAATCACTTAGAGGCAAATAACTTACTTAAAGATAGTCAACACGGCTTTCGTAAAAAACGTTCCTGTTTAACAAACCTCTTAGACTTCTTCCACGATATCCTCAACCTCTATGATGAGAGTAAAGCTGTAGATATTATATACCTTGATTTTCAAAAGGCCTTTGACAAAGTTCCCCACAAACGTTTACTGCTAAAACTAAAAGCGCATGGAATACAAGACGGTGTGTTGAAATGGATAGAAAATTGGCTCAGCGACAGAAAGCAAGGCGTAGTCATAAACGGTAAGGCATCTAAATGGACCAATGTAAGTAGCGGGGTACCCCAGGGATCGATACTAGGACCAATTCTCTTTCTAATTTACATCAACGACATAGATGAGGGTCTCACCTGTACAATCTCAAAATTTGCTGACGATACAAAAATTGCAAATATCGTACTCTCAAAAGAACAAGTTGACGATATGCAACACAATCTAGATAAATTGTCATGTTGGGCCCAAATTTGGCAAATGAGTTTCAATGCAGATAAATGTAAAGTACTACATATCGGATACCTAAATGAGAAAGCAAACTATTCGATGAATGGCACTCAGCTTAAGAATGTAAACAGAGAAACCGATCTGGGAGTAACAATATCGAGTAACCTAAAACCGAGTCAACAATGTTCAGAAGTTGTTAAGAAGGCAAACAAAATAATTGGCTTTATAGGCAGGTCATTTGAGCATAAATCCAAAGAAGTTATCCTAACCCTTTACAATTCCTTAGTCCGCCCTCTTCTGGAATACTGCGTTCAATCCTGGTGCCCTTATTACCAAAAAGATATAAACAAGGTAGAACGAGTTCAACGTAGAGTTACCAAAATGATACCTAGCCTAAAGAACAAACCATGCGAAGAGCGTCTTAGAGAATTAAATCTATTTCCTTTAACCCAGCGCAGATTAAGAGGTGATTTAATTTAAGTGTTCAAAATAATCAAAGGCATCGACAATATGAACTGTAGTAAGTACTTCACTATCGACCAATCTAATTACACGCGGGGAAACGGTTGCAAAATTATTGGTAAATCTTTTAACTCACACGAATCTAAGAATTTCTTCTTCAATCGAGTTGTCAACTTGTGGAATGGGCTTCCCCGAGACGTTATAGACTGCAGCACCGTTGATTAATTTAAACTCCTCTTAGACAAATATCTCGCATCTGTAACTCAAAAATATTTTCCTATCTTTTTTTGTAGTGATATTTGTCTGATTTAGTGGTATATTGGTGTCTGTATAGAGTTATAATGCATTGTGAAAGTTACCTCTGAATCTCTGACTTGGTAACAGTTTGGTATGTGTAACCCTGCTTTCTTTGAGTACTACACGGCAAGAGAAGCTTTCGGTTCTGTCATTACTGTTCAAGGTAAACAGCAACTGCTAAATTCGACATCATGTTCAAATAATATGTAATAGCATTGTCTATGGTTGTATTAGACAACAATCGTGATAGGTTTCTATTTTATGTGGATAAATAGTATTAACCTGAATAAACTAAATACCGAATGTTCACTAGAGTGGTTGTGGATACATTTGCTAGATATGAGGGAGGAATGAGGTAGGAAGGAAGGGCTAGGCAGTGTTGCCAGTTGTATCGCTACATATCACCGCTAGATGTAGAGCTATTTACTTCAATTTAGAAGCCATTTTTTCATATCTAGAGAGATTTACTAGGGATAATTTAAAAATTTCAGACATTCTAGTCATATTACATTGTAAAATTTGCAAAACAAACAAACCAAAACTCTTTAGAAATTGCAGCATTATTCTAACATTGTTTGACTATGTAGCAACATGCTAGCGACTTTTGAGAAAGGATCTAGCGGTATTTTGTGGAGACATACTGGGAGGGTGGGAGGGAGGTGGTGGTTGCAGTGTTGCCAGTTGTAAAGCTACATATTACCGCTAAATGTAGAGGTATTTACTTCAATCTAGCAGCCATTTCTTTTATATCTAGAGACATTTACTAGGGATAATTTGAAAATTTCAGACATTCTAGTCATACTACATTGTAAAATTTGCAAAACAAACAAACCAAAACTCTTTAGAAATTGCAGCATTATCCTAACATTGTTTGGCTATGTAGCAATATGCTAGCGACTTTTGAGAAAGGATCTAGCGGTATTTCGTGGTAACACTTTAGGAGGGTTAAAATACGAGTCACACGGGCAATTGCCAAAACTTTAAATGTCCATATCATTGTTATTAAACTAAGCATTTGGCATAGGGAGGAATTGTTAAAAACCTTAGCTAATACTCTGTCATTCACCAAAAATAAATTTGAATTATCATTATTATTTGGTAGGGTAGGTATGTATAGGTAGGTTGGCTAAATAATTGCTGTAAATTGTAGGGACTCGAACTGTTTTGAGAGATTTAAATAAACAAAAATTATAGATCTGAATAATAAAGAGATTATGTTATTAAGCAAAACTGGGGGATGCATGGAAGCCTATAGACTGTAGACGGTAAACTCTGTGTGGGTAGCGAATTCGGTTTTAAAGTAATTTAAGAATAGACAGTTTTCAATGCTGCGGCCAAACTATTCCACCCATTTATATTTTTTTGGTATCAAAACGTTCGGAATCGCGAGCCTCACCCAACTATGCAAGCATGGCTTTGATCATCGGCGTAGTTTTTAAGATGTAGAATTTTAAGTGGAATTCGAGGTTTTTTCAAGATTGCCGGAAAAAAACCCACGTGCAAAAGCAAAACCTTCTCTATAAAATTTGCGGAGCATTAGTAGGGGAGTGCATATGCCAAAGCCCAGTCGTTTCTTGTGAGTGGGAGAGACGGTATTTAGGCGTCAAGTTTTTCGGGAAATCGGCTGCCACGGACCTGTTTGGCCGCCATGCCGGATGTTTAGCATATCAAAAGTTGCCCAATACAAAAACGCACCTCTTGTGAAAGTTTGATCCCGATCCAAAAAGCGGTTCTGGAGTTATTGCGTCGAAACCGGCGCGTAAGAAGAATTTGGATGAAATTCCAGGTTTAATGATTACAATAGGGGTTCCCCGTAGGGGACGAACCCCTAATTAAAGTTGCAAGCAACGTTGTCTGGGCTTCGAGCGGTTTTGCACGCAGGGTATTGTGTTGGATACAAGAGCTGTGTCACAGATATCAAAAGATAATTTAACTTATCGGGCATGGAGAAACTACAGAAGGAACAGATTGTAGCCATTTTGGCTGTGGACATTTATGAGTGTAGCTCTTTTGGTTGTGGTCGTTGATGAATGTAGCTGTTTTATGGTTGTGGCCATGTATAAGTGTGGCCATGAATGTTGTGTTATTTTATAATTCTGACTTTTGTTTTAGCTTTTGTGGCATTGTCTTTATATAATTAGGTTATTACTTCAGCATTACTAAATACTACAATGTACTGTACTTTATTATATGTTTTGAGCACTTTCCTAAAGTAACCTAGATATTGTTTGATTATCCAGGAGACATCTTAGAAATAAGCTGACATGGAGGTGATTCACTCATGTAGATATATTATTGGGCTAGGAATAGCTATAGTATGGCCTAGATGTAAAAAATATGATCATGTATATAGAAAAGTAGTATAATTTGATCATTACTATATATTGAAAAGCACTTAAATTTAAGTAAAGTACATAAAATAAATAATATATAATTATATGGAGGTGACACATTCGTGTATATATTTTATGGCGTAGGTGTAGATAGTTAGGGCAAGCTAACGATTAAGAGTGAATATGAAATATGTGGCCGTTTTAGTTGTGGCCATTAACCCTCCTGGCCCGGGCAGGCTCTCAAAATGACAGTGTGGGCTACCCGGGCGATCTGGCCGAAAAATGCCTAGGCCTAGGCTACTGTATTTTTGTTTAGTTTAACTGCTAGAAATTTCCCACGCATCTATAAATGTAGTGCGGTTTCCAATCTGTAGACTGGCATTGAGTAGAGCTCTCTATGTCAACTGGTTCAGTTGTGATGACGATTTCAGTGGAGAGCACTTGCAGGCGATGTTAGCAATAGGACGATCTTTTCACTATTGAAACAACGACATACAGACATACAATAACAAACGAGTCTTCTCTTTCTTGTTTTCGGAGGTGCGGTGACGTAACGATCGGCTTTGTTTACATGCGTCGGACGCACGGCGTTCAGACCAAGCTGAATAGGCTTTCAAGCTTACAGATTTTAAAATGACACCTGGGCTCCTGCCCTTAATTCGTGGTGTCATTTTAAAATGACAACCAGGCCAGGAGGGTTAAGGAGTGTGGTCATTTTGGTTGTGGCTGTTTATGAGTGTGGCCGTTTTGGTCATAAAGAAATGTGATCACTTTAGCTGTCTTTAAAGAGTGTGACTGTTTTACAGGGTGTTTTAAAGAGCGTAGCCGGTTTGGTTGTGACCGTTAAGGAGTGTGAGCATTTTAGAGTGTGGTCGGATATGTTTTGTTTAAGAGACTGGCTGTTATGGAGTGTAGCCATTTTGCTTGTGACTTTTAAGGTGTGTGGCCTTCTTGGTTGTGACCGTTAAGGAGTGTAGTCTTTTAAGAGTGTGGACATTTTGGTTGCTAACCTAGTTGATAAAGAAGGGGGCAGTTAGGACATGGCGAGGATGGAAGATGTTTATGCATGGTTGTGGTATGCCTCTTCCCCTCTCCGTAACTTAAAGGGAGGATTGTTTTGTGTTTTTTTCTGGACCCACTTCTCCCTCATGTTTAGTCTCATTATTTTTCAGATTTTAAGAATTTCATCCCATTACTGTAGCAATTTTAAGAAATGTTTCTCAATTATTTGTCAATTTTAAGATTTGTTGTGCCATTTGAGTGTCAATTTATTCCTGGCAAGCAATAGCGAGCCTGCAATTAACCCCTTCTGTACCGGCGACGTCTCTTTATTTGTTTTCTTGCTACTATTAGACGATTTTATTCAGTTTAAAAATGGCCTCCAGCAACTAACAGACTTCGAATTATCTCAATTAACCCTTTTACTACCATAGATCCTTCTTAAACTGCACAATATCGTATAAATATAATATATATGACGATCAGACTAAAACACACTCATTAATAGGAAAAATCACAACCAATTAGTTTGCCAATGATCCATTTTCAGCCGATGAAGATTAGCATTGTAGTATTTCTTTTCTTTTATCTACTGTACTACTTATGTGGGGGATAAATCGACAGTCATTTAGAAGTTTGTATACTTTATTTAACAAAACTTCCTAACTACTCTAATAACTGTTTCTCTGTTCTGGCCGAGATGAGTTCAAGACATGGATTGAATATTACGTCGATGCACGATAGGTTGTACTTTGGAACCCTAGAGCTCCCGTTACTCCTTAGCTGAATTCCCGTTATTCAGGTATTGACTCAAGTCGACTTCGATCCAAAGGCACGTTATTAGTTTCTAACCTAATATAGTTTATGCCGAGCCCTGCTGTGTCTACTGTGGAGACCAGGGCCTAATAAATCAAATGTTATTTACCTATTTTAAACAAAAGTGATATTCTTTATCTATCCTTAAGAATTAACCACGTCCACTGGGCCTATTGTGTCTACTCCCGAGACCAAGGCATTAATACATATAATCTCTTTACTACTATTTCCTACATCTTACATTAACTCATATAGCAAAGACGTCATTACAACAAGGGTACCTTAACACGCTCTGAATAAACAATAGATTCCTACAAATGAACCGGCCGGAATTACAAGTTAGTTAGATTTTCTTCTCAAATACAATCTTGAATTCTATTACACAGTTACTTAAATAAACAGGTTGTTTACACTCTTTACCTTGATAAATCTAATTGATAACATCTTCTGCTTATACGCTCACGCAATCCTATTACAAATAAGCTATATTCACAATACACACTTAATCAATAATATTTCTTACATGGGTAAACTATACCTCAAGACCTCTACATGGAAAAGTGTCACGGTTATAATCCTTCATATAACTTCTTATGAATACATTACTATAGTGGACGAGACGTCCTTAACTCTCCCTCAAAACTATCCCAATTGTCCTCCCAAATGATAATGGATATAGTTTCCTTTTTAACAAAGAGTTTGTTATTTATGATGACGAGTGTCCTTTCCTATCTATAACTGACCTATCGGGCAACTTACCCAAAACTGGTTTCCCCTGAGACTATCGGTTGCCCCTGTCTTTAAGAAATTATTTTCCCCCCCCCCTTTTGATTTTATACTTAAATCTTTCCTCTCAGATCCTATCTAATTACAATTCTCGGCATTACGCCTTTACTAACAAAAATAACTATTCATAACACATCATCCCTTTATATACAGTATATATATAAGTCTAGATCTTTCTCTTTAGTCTGTCCTATAAGGACACATCAAATATTATATCTGGTGGCCACTGGGTTAGTTCTGCAGTCTCTCTCTTTCTTTATATCAACTGGAAATCTTTGCTCCCCCTCTACTATCTGCCGTCCTCTTGAATCGCTTGGCTATAGGTATTCAAGCCTGCGATGCGACGACAGGCGGCCGGATACTAAAGGTGTATCTGCCTTAGTAGGAAAGAGCTGATAATAGGCCTGAGGTGTGCCTTCTGGAACAAAGGGCGAGGGCTAGGAGGCTGAAGCCGAGTTCCCGTGGGTGCCCAAGCAAGAGAGAGTAAGTAGGTTGCGGGAAGCTAACCCAGTGCCGTCCGAGCGGCGAATGACTCTTCAATTTTTTTTTTTTTTTTTAGTTCCCCTAGCGGGGGAAGGGGGAGGAAAAGTAGAGGTTTGGTCAGGAAGGTAAAGTAGGAAATTATGAAAGAAAGTAGTAGATTAAAAGTTAGTGGGCATACCACCTTGCTTTATTAAGGTTAGGGCAACTGTAATACACCAAAGGTATTACTATATTACATTATTTTAATGAAGTTAAGTTATTATTTGAGTCTATTCTGTATTTAAAAGTTTATTTTGAGTCTATTTAACATTTCAGTTGAAATATAGTGTTGGCTATCATTGTGTGTTATATTCTATATGGGGGAGGTTATTAATTTGGCAGTATTTATTGATGTCATATTTTTCCTTCATCTCCACCCATCTCCAGTTATCGTTGGGTTTCTTTGTTCTTGCTACATTGCGAAAAGCCGTGAAGAAGTAGCCTGTTGTTTCTGTTTCCATACTTCTGATGCACTCATAGACGTCTGGAGTTATTCGTTTTTCATCTTCTTTTGTAAGGATGCTTTTGAGGTTCTTGAAGTCCAGGTGATCAGTGTTTGGTAGGTTCTTTGGGTATTCTTGTTTTTTCTCTGTATTCTTCATTCGTGATCTGGTGTTTTTCGGAGATGGAACAGGAGTTGGAGTGTGTTCTTCTTCCTCCTCTTCTTCGTATTCATCTTCTTCTACTTCATTTTCATCTTCTTCTGCATAGTCCTGGAGGTCCACTTCTGTCTCGTCTTCTTCTTGTTCTTCTTGAATAGTTGGCTTGTTCTCCTTCCTTGGTGTTTTATTCTTTCTTCCATGTTGAGTGGGAGGTTTCAGAGCTTCAAGAGGGATCTTGATTGTTGGCAGGTCATTGTGGTGAAGTATCAGTGGAATTATCCGACTCAATTGATGTTTATTTGAGCCAGCAATTGCCACTGCAGCTTGAACGCATGCATAAATTTTTGCATTAATGTCATGTTCTACATTTCTGCTGTATTGTTTCTTGGGTGTTTTGATGGTAGATCCCTGTGTCCTGCTGCCAGTTGGTCCTGTGACTTCGTTTGCTTCTTGGCCTTTTCTTCCGCTTCTGACGATGAACTCCACCTTTTCGCCATCTTCCAGGGATCTTTTAGTGTTATGTTGGTGTTTAATTCCCGAAAAATGGACAAAAATGTCCTGTTCACTGTCATCACGAGTTATGTAGCCAAAACCACGTTGATGATTGTACCACTTCACAGTCCCGGTGTTTTTGGTGTTCATGGTGTTAGGTGTTAGCAGCAAGCATCTTGAATGAATGAAAACTCTGCAACATGATGAATGAATGAATATAGAAAAGGTGGGTGAGGGTGAAAGAAGGGAAGTTTTTATTGGTTAAGTAGGAGAGACAGTGATAATAGTGGGAGAAATAGGGTGTCGGGGCTTGACCCAACGTGCGTGAGTTGAATAATTGAGCTGGGGTTGAGTTGATTTAGTTGGAGAAGTTACTTTAGTGATTCAGGATGGCTTGCCAAGAAGGGGGCAAGGGATGGGGAGCAAGTTAATTTTGGATGGTATAAGATCGAAAGTGCTTGCATGTTTTGGGGTTGTATTTTTGGGTGGTAGTAATTCGAAAATGGTATAAAGGGGGAGGTAATTTTGGGTGGCATGGAGTCAAAAGGGGTACTGCTGGGGAAGTCTGTCAGTGGCAGAACCTGTAAGAAGGCTGTACTGTTATTATTATAGAAGTTACGTTAAAAGGTTGTTGTCTTGTACTTTGTCTGTGAAATTATACATTTTAATGGGAAGTGAAGCTAGGAATCTAGGTCAAGAGTGGTAGGGAGGCTGGACTGTGGACGAGCCGGCATGACCCACCTCCTCTACCAATCCTGATTTTAAGTGAATATTGGAATGGGTGCCTCTCTGTTGTTGGGGTGAAGGAGGTTTGACAAGGGGCGGGGGGGATATAAAATTCTGTTGAAAATTTGGATGAAGTTATCATGAAAGGTCTCAAGTTTTATAATTTGTTTTTCTGCTAATTGCTGCCAATAAGTATTTAGAGGGGGGATGTGGGCTAGATTGTGAAGATGTTGTGCCGTCTGGAACTCATACCACTGAGTCCCGAACATCCACCTCAGTGCTTTATTTTGTATTTTTTGATATTTTAGTTGGTTGGTAGGGGCCGAAAGTGAAATGCTGAGTGGGACGTAGCACAAAAGAGGTCTTATAAGTGCTTTGTATAAGTGAAGCTTGGTTTTTATTGAGGCATTTCTGAATCGATAGATGGTTTGTAGTGATTTAGATGGAATGGCAATGGAAGTTTGTGCTTGTTTGTGGAATCGGATGTTTTTGTCGAATGTGAGGCCGAGTACTTTGTTTGTGGGAGAGACATTTATTTGTGTGCGGTTAGGGACAGGTGCTTGGGAGTTCTGGAATAAGGGTCTTGGGCGGGGATGTCCTTTGGCAAAGTATGTGACGTGTGTTTTTTGAGGATGAGCCTGAATCCGCCATTTTTGCTCCCATTGTGCTACTTTGTCAAGTTCTCTTTGAGCTCTGTTTGTCAATGCGTCTATTGTGCCTGCACTTATTATTTGCGTCACGTCGTCTGCGTACATTACTGTGAGAGAGTCATTGTGAGTGGGGTTGGGAAAGTCATTTGTGTATAGGATGTAGAGGGTAGGAGATGAATGAATGAATGAATATAGAAAAGGTGGGTGAGGGTGAAAGAAGGGAAGTTTTTATTGGTGTAGTAAGAGAGAAAGTGAAAAAGTAGGAGCATAAAGAGTGTCGGGGCTTAACCCAACTTGCGTGAGTTGTTGATTTTAGTTTGAGGGTTTAGGGGAGGCACTGTTGGTATTGAGACACATTTTCCGAGGGCCTCAGTATGGCACGTCAAGAAGGCTTGGAGATAAAACAATGGGTGGTAGGGCAAAAGATAATTAATTTGGGTGGTAAAAGTTAATTTGGTGAAGTGAGATTCAGAAGCTCTGATCGGTCAAAAGTGGCATGGAGGCTGGGCTGTGGACGAGCCGGCATGCCCCACCGCCTCTACCAGTCTGGACGAATCAGATGAGTCTGGGTGAATTGAATATAAAATTTGGTAATGGAGAATGTTTTAATGATGGTCTGGCAATTTGGATGGTAAGGGTCTAAAGTGGGGCAGCAAGGAATGGTTGTCAACTGCAGTCTAGAGAAGATTACACTGTCTTATGAAGAGCTTAATTTTCTTTAGTGTTTATTGTGTATTTGTGAAAGAATTCGAAATTTTGGCTGGTAGGTGAGTAAAAGGAATGGTGAGAATTGAGTGTGAGTTTGTGGTGTAACAAAGTTATTATGTGAATAGGGGATTGGGAGCCTCTCTGTTGATTGGATGCAAGAGGTTCGACCAGGGACGGATGGGTTGAGTGATATTATTAAAAATTTGGACAAAGTTATTAAAGGTCTCAAGTTTTTCAAGTTGTTTATTAGCCAGAAAGTTGTTGTAGACATTAAGTGGAGGGATGCGGGAGAGTTCATGCAAGTGTTCCGATGTTTGGAACTCATACCACCGAGTTCCATGGATCCACCTCAGTGCTCTGTTCTGGATTCTTTGAAGTTTAATTTTGTGGGAGTTTGCCAAAAGAGTGCTGGTCAGTGGGGCATATGAAAGTAGCGGTCTAATTAGGGCTTTGTACAAATGGGTTTTAGTTTTGATGGAGGCATTTTGAAAACGGAAAAGTGATTGAAGTGATTTTGAAGCAATGGGGATAATCTGATTTGCATGACGATGAAAGAGAAGTTTTTTGTCAAAGGTTAGGCCGAGTACTTTGTTGGTGGGTGAGACAGTTACTGGGATGCGATCGGGAGGAGGTGTGCGGGAGTTGAGGAATAGTGGTCTAGGACGTAGGTAACCAGTGGATATGTAGGTGATAAAGGATTTTCGAGGATGAGCCTGAATCCGCCATTTCTGTTCCCATTGTGCTGTTCGGTCAAGCTCTCTCTTGGCTTTGTTCGTCAAACCGTCTATGGTAGTTGCCCTAACAAGTTGCGTCACGTCGTCAGCGTAGGAAATTGTGAGAGAGTCATTATTGATTGGATCTGGCATGTCATTAGTGTAGAGAATGTACAGTGTAGGTGCGAGCACGGAGCCCTGAGGTACGCCTGCATGGAGTGGAAATGAGTCTGAATAGAAATTTGAAAATTTAATTTTGGCTGATCTGTTATCTAAGAAGTTGCAGAGAAGTTTTTTAATTGGTAAGGGGAAATTGAAGTTTTCGCAGATTTTGTACTTCAGGCCTACGTGCCATACAGTGTCAAATGCTTTTTTGATGTCTTTTGTGATGAGTGCTGTTTGTGTCCTCGTCTGGAGTGTTTGTTAATGTGAATGTAGTTGGTGATTATGTTAAGTGCTTCCTGGGAGGATCTGCGGGGTCTAAAACCAAACTGTTTGTCAGTGAGAAGTCCTTCGTCTTCGAGGTACAGTCTGAGTCGGCGATTTATGATTGTTTCAAAAGTCTTCCCAAGAGTCTCAAGTAGACTAATGGGTCTGTAGTTCAGTGGGTCTTTGCTATTTTGATTTTCTTGGGAATAAGGATGATTGTTGCGGTCTTAAAGCAGACGGGGAAGTAGCCTGATGCCAGGATGGCGTTGTATAAGCAAGTGAGTGCATTAATAAATGTGTTTGGGAGGTGCTTTACAATGTGATGGTTTATTCCTGTGGCACCAGGCGCCTTCCTCCGCGTTTTAGAGAGAATGAGCTTAACTTCGTCAGGCACAATGGGAGCAGTGAGGTAGTTGTCGGGGTTAAGTGAGTCTGTGTTGATGTGTGTGTCGTGGGAGATGTTGTCTGCAATATTATTAACATGTTGTTCGATGTTTCGAATGTGTTGTTGGGCGGGTCTTTCAGGAGGGTGTGGGTGGTATACTTGGGCCCATGTGTCTTTGAAGATGTCTGTGATTTCCCTGGGATCGGTGATGGTGTTACCGTTTACAATGAGTGAAGATGTTGTAGGTTTATTGTGGCCTTTTAAACGGTTTATGTGTCTCCAAAATTCCCAGGGTTTAGTTTTTCTGTGTTGTTCAGCAGTGCGTATGAGTGTAGGAGAATGAATGAATGAATGAATATAGAAAAGGTGGGTGAGGGTGAAAGAAGGGAAGTTTTTATTGGTTAAGTAGGAGAGACAGTGATAATAGTGGGAGAAATAGGGTGTCGGGGCTTGACCCAACGTGCGTGAGTTGAATAATTGAGCTGGGGTTGAGTTGATTTAGTTGGAGAAGTTACTTTAATGAGATTCAGGATGGCTTGCCAAGAAGGGGGCAAGGGATGGGGAGCAAGTTAATTTTTGGGTGGTATAAAATCGAAAGTGCTTGCATGTTTTGGGGTTGTATTTTTGGGTGGTAGTATTCGAAAATGGTATAGGGGGAGGTAATTTTGGGTGGCATTGAGTCAAAAAGGGTACTGCTGGGGAAGTCTGTCAGTGGCAGAACCTGTAAGAAGGCTGTACTGTTATTATTATAGGAGTTACGTTAAAAGGTTGTTGTCTTGTACTTTGTCTGTGAAATTATACATTTTAATGGGAAGTGAAGCTAGGAATCTAGGTCAGGAGTGGTAGGGAGGCTGGACTGTGGACGAGCCGGCATGACCCACCTCCTCTACCAATCCTGATTTTAAGTGAATATTGGAATGGGTGCCTCTCTGTTGTTGGGGTGAAGGAGGTTTGACAAGGGGCGGTGTAAAATTATGTTGAAAATTTGGATGAAGTTATCATGAAAGGTCTCAAGTTTTATAATTTGTTTTTCTGCTAATTGCTGCCAATAAGTATTTAGAGGGGGATGTGGGCTAGATTGTGAAGATGTTGTGCCGTCTGGAACTCATACCACTGAGTCCCGAACATCCACCTCAGTGCTTTATATTGTATTCTTTGATATTTTAGTTGGTTGGTAGGGGCCGAAAGTGAAATGTTGAGTGGGACGTAGCACAAAAGAGGTCTTATAAGTGCTTTGTATAAGTGAAGCTTGGTTTTTATTGAGGCATTTCTGAAACGATAGATGGTTTGTAGTGATTTTGATGCAATGGCAATGGAAGTTTGTGCTTGTTTGTGGAATCGGATGTTTTTGTCGAATGTGAGGCCGAGTACTTTGTTTGTGGGAGAGACATTTATTTGTGTGCGGTTAGGGACAGGTGCTCGGGAGTTCTGGAATAAGGGTCTTGGGCGGAGATGTCCCTTGGCAAAGTATGTGACGTGTGATTTTTGAGGATGAGCCTGAATCCGCCATTTTTGCTCCCATTGTGCTACTTTGTCAAGTTCTAGGAGCCTCCCCCCCTTCCCTTTATAGTCCTGCCCCGCTCTCCCGCGCTGTGATTGGCTGAGCGGCACGCGCGGCAGCCCGCTCGCTCTGAGTTCTCGCCTTCTCCACCTCCACTCTCTTCTCTTCAAAATAAGTTCCTAGAAGCTGGTTGCAAACATTTTTCAGTGGCTTACGGGAGTATAGGGCTCCCACCGAAGTATTAGATCTATTGTAACCAGAGGAAACTGTCCGGGAAGAGAATGAAAGCTACTTTTGAGGTGAGGTGGGAAGTTCAGTTCTGTGTTCCGAAAATGGAGGCCGCTGATTGGCTGGCTGGGAAGGTGTGGCGTTTTGATGCTTAGAACTGTCAAAATCAGCTGGCGAGGCAAGCAAATAGAAGGGAGCGCAGTGATTGGTGGAGGGCTTTTCTACTTTAAGCATATTACCCAGTTTTATACAAATAAGTTATTTTGCAAATAGAGTAGCAAAATATGGGAGTGATCATGAAAACGTGAATTACCCTTGAGATTTATGTCGCCTTTTTATTTATTCTGGCTGTCATTAGACGATCTAATACAGCTTAGGAAGGATCTGTGGGAGTTGAAATGCTTAAGACTTTCGAATAACCGTCTGACTTCCATATATCCTTCCTAATCTGAATAAAATTGCATCACAATAGACGAAATACACTGTAAAGTGCATCATGATCTTCAAGGAGTTTACATAATGATGATAGAAGACAATCATGTATTTACCAGGAGGTAGAGATAAATTAGTTACTAAGGGATTTAATTTATCGTCAGTTAAATATGGACACTCATTAAACGATTATTTAAAATATAGAGTAAATGGTCTATGTTTAGCCTACTATTCTTATTGACTATTTAAAGCTATTTAAGAACGGAATCAGCCAAGGATGGATTGATTGCTTGGCTCTTCCCGCCCAAAATATTCCGACGGGAAGGTCTAAGTTGAGCGGGCGGGATCGTCTGGTCGGAATGTTCTAAGGGCGGGAAAGCCTTGCTCCCTTACTCATCACTGATGACACGTATGTAGGGGAATAAGGAGGGAACCAGGGAGTATGAATGACACACTGCGCATGCAGACAAGGAGACTCGCTCTCAACTCCCTCCACCCCTCCGGAGGGCCTCTGACGATATAATTTTCCCATTTTTACTTCATACTTAATTTACAATACTTTGTTATATTTTTCAAACTTCAGTTATCTTACACTAGCAAATAACCAGTGCTTAACTATTATGATCATGCACACCGTTTTAAAGGGCTTTGTAATGAAATGTGTTAGATTTAATGTATACATTCCAGTAGGGAGGTATATGGCGGTATTTGGCAATATAATCTGGCCAGTGTCTGGCCTGCCTCTCACTATCTGAGTTTGACGTCTATGGGTATCGCCCATCTCTTCTTATTACACACCTTTTCAGTTCCCTCCACTCAATATTTTGCCCGTTAGGGCGAGTTATAATGAGTGCAAATATGCTTGCGTATTAGGCCCAGAGAGAGAGAGAGTGAGAGCATGGAGATAGAGAGGGGAGGGGAGGGAATGGAGAGAGAGAGGAGGGAAGGATATAGTGACATGAAGGCAACGAAAAGGAATTCTCTCTCTCTCTCTCTCTCTCTTTAGAACAGAGCAAATATTTATACCTACCATTTGTGCAAGCATTATATTTCAGCTTTCCGAAGGCAAATAAGTACTTCCAATAAATATTCATCCTTGTATTTAAATAATGAATCCTGTTAAATATCATTACTTAATAGAGGCACATGGAAGGCTTACAATTATACACAGGATAAGATAAGGAAATATAAACTTCAGACCATAATTATTGGGCGATGAGAGGGAGGGAAGTGGGTGCTGTCTTGGGAGGGGGAGGAGGTGGTTGACTTTGCAGTGCTGCCAGTGTTACCGCTACATTACCGCTAGATGTAGAGCTGGTATTTACTTCAATATAGCAGATTTTTGTGTTTATATCTAGAGACATTTACTAGGGATAATTTGAAAATGTCAGACATTCTAGTCATATTACATTGTACAATTTTCAAAACAAACAAACCAAAACTCTTTAGAAATTGCAGCATTATTCTAGCATTGGTTGACTATGTAGCAACATGCTAGCGACTTTTGAGAAAGGATCTAGCGGTATGTTGTGGTAACACTTAACTTAGGGTTGAAGGAAGAGGGTTAAAATACGAGTCACACAGGCAATTGTCAAAACTTTGAAGGTCTAGAACGTTGTTATTCAAGTAAGCATTTGGCAAAGCAAGGAATTGTTGAAAACCTTAGCCAATACTCTGCTATTCACCATAAATAAATTTCAATTATCATTATTATTTGGTAGGGTAGGTATGCATAGGTAGGTTGGCTAAATAATTGGTGGAATTCGTAGGGACTCAAACTATTTTGAGAGAGTTAAATTTAAAAAAAAAATATGGATCTGAATGATTAATCCATTAAATTAATAAGCAAAACTAGGGGATGCGTGGAAGCCTATAGACTGAAAACTGAAAATGTTGTGTGGGTCCCAAATACGGTTTTAAAGTAATTTAAGAAAAGACAGTTTTCAATGCTGCGGACAAACTATTTCACCAATTTATATTTTTTGGTATCAAAACGTTCGGAATTGCGAGCCTCATCCAACGTTGAAAAATGGCTTTGATCATGGGCTTCGTTTCAAAGATGTTGATTTTTAAGTGGAATTCGGGGTTTTTTCAAGATTGCCGAAAAAAAAAACATGTGCAAAGCAAAACATTTTCCATAACATTTGCGGAGCATTAGTAGTGGAGTCCATATACCAAAGCCCAATCATTTTCGTTGAGTGGGAGAGATGGTAATTAAGTTTTATTTTTTTTTGGAAAAACGGCTGCCACGGACTTGTTTGGCCGCCCTTTTGAATGTTTAGCATATCAAAAGCTGCCCAATACAAAAACGCACCTTGTGTGAAAGTTGGGTCCCGATCCGAAAAGTGGTTCTGGAGTTATTGCATATAAACCGGCGTGGACAAATAATTTGGACGAATAAGAAGATTTAATGATTAAAATAGGGGTTCCCCATAGGGGTTGAACCCCAAATAATAATTATAATAGGTGTTCAAAGTGTAACCAAATATATCGAACTTGTGCATAAAGTGTTCTTCTAGGGTGCTGAAAGTGTTCCAAGATCGTAACTTGTGTTTACATTTCCTTGGTGTATTAATACTGTCGTGTAAAAATTGTCTTTAAGGTGTGTAAGTTGCTAGTGATGTGCAAATATTGCCTTCATCACAATATAAGGGAGCAGACCAGCAGAAAATATGATACCTAAAATATTGAGAGAACGTGAAAGGTTGATTTGTAGGTTGTTGAAGAATGCTTTATATATATATATACTGTATATATATACTGTATAAACATATATATATATATATATATATATATATATATATATATATATATATACTGTATATATATATTTTTGTTTTATTTTATTTGTTTTCTTCTATATTCCAACTACTCCAAAATAGGCTGATAGCCTTTACACTCTACCGCTGAACACAGTGAGGCTCGTGAGGTCTTGTTCCAGCCTAGGGAGTGAGACATGCTAAGCACCTATTCACGGCTCGAACCCAACTCCATCTCTGAAGCTGCTTCGCCTCTGTGCCTCACAGTCTCACTCCCCAGGCTCGGACCCTCATTCTCAGAACGCCACCTATTGAGTAATTAACTCACTAGGCATTGCCCCCCTGTAGCATATTTTGTATATGGGAATATTCATACAGTGCTATTTAATCAGGGAAAAATGAGGGTATTTTGTTTTGGCATTTCGTTGTGCTGTGGTAATGCACTGAAACTAGGTACAGCACAAATTCCATCCCAATAATATCTTACAATATAATATCTTATATATATATACTGTATATATACACACACACACACACAATATAGAGCACTTTCAGTTTGTTTGTTTCTTCACGATCTACTCCCTCAGTTTTCAAGATGGAGAGCCCATACTTGGCATACATACTGAGACGGAGCCAAAAATTGGCTTTAAGTTAAAACAATAATCGCCCCTCACCCCCTAGGGGAATGGGGATGAATCCCCCCCTCGGAGATAGGCAGCCCATATTGTACACATAGAATATGTAGATATATTATTATGAGATAGTCCATACTGTGCGTGGGCGGTAGTAGTGGGTGGCTGGTAGTGGTTGATAGTAATAGGTGGATGGTGGTGGTTGGTTAGTAGTGATTGAACTGTATTAGTAGGTAGGTGGGTGGGTGGGTGGGTAGGAGTGGGATTATGGTAGTAATGGGTGGGCGTGTAATAGTGGGTGGGTGGTTATATTATTTTTATTTTCCCCAGCCAGTGCCGGGTATATATACACAAACATACATACACACACACACACACACACACACACACACACACAATATATATATATATATATATATATATATATATATATATATATATATATATATAGATACTATTCAAGGACACTAGTGCGACGTTATGAGAAACAATTTATTAGGGAAAAGAGGCACCAATAGATTCGCCATATTTTTCTCCATATAATCCACATGGATAATTTTCGTTATCAACAAATTGAAAAATACCCACTTCACAGAAAAATACACCAAAAATCAAAGTCAAAGCGGGGGTGTGAGGGCGGCAGCCCCCACCTATAATACTAGGATAGGTTAGGTAAGGTTGTTAGGTTAGGCTAATGTCCTTTCAAAGGGGTATAGGCTAGTAAACACTAGGATAGCCTATACCCGGTCAGAGGTAAGAAGAAGAAGAGTCCTGCAGTAGTCTCCTTGAATGCTAACTATATATATATATATATTACACTAATATGCCATCTACTAGCTGAGGTGCCGAGCACTGCTTCCGGGAAGCCTTATAATAAATCTACGCACCCACCCACTATCATTCACTATCACCCACTCACTTACACCCACCCACCCACCCACTACTACCACTCATTACCACCCACCCACCTGCTACTATCACCCACCCGCCATCCACCACTACCACCCACCCATCTCCACGTACCTGCCACTAACACACACCCACCCACCCACCCACCACTACCCACTACTACCACCCAGGCCTGGGCCTCGAACCTCCCTGAAATACATCACAACACCCTATAGACCATACAGAACAAAGCGCTCAAAATAATTACTGGTTGCACAGCTACCACACCTACAGACCACCTACACCAGGAAACTTAAATCTTGAAAATCAAGGATCACCTTGATATGAGAGGCACGCAATTCCTTGCCGCAGCCTCCACAAACCAACACCATCCAATACACTACATATAGAACATCCACACACACCCAGAAATATCAAAGTAACACCTAAAACTCGCTATCATACACAAATACCGTTTTCTCTCCCCCCTTGCCAACCCCAACCCAGCCTTCAGAAGCATATCCATACTCAAATCACCCACCGATCCATCCAATCACTCAATGACAACACTCAGCTACATGCACGGCCCCCTGAAATCCATCCCTCAGAATCCCTTCTTTCCCGTGAGTACATAATCCACCTGGCTAGACTGCGATATGGGCACCATCCAGCCCTTCTGAGTTATCAAAAGAGGCTGGATGCCTCCGTCCAGGACACCTGTCCGGGTTGTAACACATCACCGCACACTATCAAACACATTATGGAAGACTGCATAACACACAACTAACGCCAACAACACATCACACACTCCTTGAGAGCTTTGTAGGAAAACTCGGTGTCAGCCATGGCCTTCCTTAGGAGCTCGGGACTGTTCAGCCAGGCAGCCATTTTTTTTTTTTTTTTTTTTTAATATGTGAGTGAGGGAGACAAAAGGCAGAACTGCCTGTAGCAAGTGCCTCCCCCAGAGTTGAAAGAGTGACAGAGCCAAAATCAAGAGACGTTCGAGCCAAAATGCCTGGACACACAGAGGTTGAAGCAAATTAAGTCATAGGAAGAGGGAAAGACTGATTCTGGGAGAGAGTTCCAGAGCTCAGCTGTTGAATAGAAGAAAAACAGAGTAACATTTCACTCTTGGGTTGGAGAGTTGCACATAGTAGGGGTGGGATTGTGTTGCAAGACAGGTACCACGTACCCTACGTAGAGGAGGTGGTATATACTGGGAGAGCTCTGAGGAGCACTGATTATTGTAGTAGTGATAGAATAGCGAGAGAGATGCAACATTGCGGCAAAGAGAGAGAGATTGGAGAGAGTTGGTGAGTGGACGTGTTAATGATACGAAAGGCTTTCCTTTCCACTTTGTCTAGGAGTGCGGTGTGAGAGGATCCACCCCACACATGTGAACAATACTCAATACAAGGACGCATTGTGCCCCTATACGGAGCAAGAAGCTGTGCAGGGGTAAAGAACCCTTTGAGGCGATTGAGCAGACCCAGCTTCTGGGAGGCTACCTTAGCAAGATTGGTAATATGGTCTTTCCAACTGAGAGCAGAAGAAAAAGAGACACCAAGAATGTTGCGAGAAGATGAAGGATTGATTTTTGTATTGTTGAAGAATAAGGGATAGTCCTCTGGGAGTTCCCGACGGGTAGTAAAATGGAGAAATTGGGTTTTGGAAGCATTAAAAGTAACTAGGTTTTCTCTGCCCCAATTGGAAATAGTAGTTGGATCAGAGGATAAGTGTTGTATGGCTTCATTACGCTTGTCTTAGAGGGATTGCTGGCTGGGGCGTTCTGAAAAACTAAGTGAGTAGTGTAAAGTAGAGTCATCTGCGTATGAAT
The DNA here is from genome assembly GCA_032716605.1 of Paralithodes platypus. Lineage (NCBI taxonomy): Eukaryota > Metazoa > Arthropoda > Malacostraca > Decapoda > Lithodidae > Paralithodes > Paralithodes platypus. The sequence goes on from CM064492.1 coordinate 50,539,570, forward strand.
GGATGGGACTGGAAATACAGTTGAGAAGATCATTTATGAAAATTAGAAGGAGAATGGGAGATAGGACAAAGCCCTGAGGAACACCGGAGTTGATAGCATGAGGAAGTGAGCGATGGCCGTCCACAACCGCAGCTATGGAATGGCCGGAAAGGAAATTAGAGACAAAGGACAGATGGAGGGATAGAAACTGAAGGAGGGTAGTTTAGAAATTAAAGATTTGTGCCAGACTCTATCAAAGGCCTTCGATATATCTAGCGCAATAGAAAAGGTTTCACCGAAGTCACGAAAGGAGGATGACCAAGAGTTAGTAAGATATGAAAGAAGATCACCAGTAGAGCGACCCTTAAGGAAGCCATACTGGCGATCTGAGAGTAGATAATGGGATGAGAAATGCTTAAGAAATTTGGAAGCAAGAATAGTTTCGAAAACTTTAGAGATAAAAGAGATGAGAGCAATTGGACGATAGTTGGAGGGTTGAGAGCGGTCACCCTTCTTTGGGACAGGTTGAATGAGAGCAAACTTCCAGCTAGAAGGGTAGACGTTAGAGGAGAGACAGAGACGAAAGAGTTTGCCTAGGCAGGGAGTCAGCACGGAAGCACAGTTTTTTAGTACAACAGGAGGAACACCGTCTGGGACCGTATGCCTTCTTTGTATTAAGCCCAGAGAGGGTAGAAAGTATATCTTTAGAAGAGATTAAGATATTAGGCATAAGTAGGAGAGAGGGGGGTGGAGAGGGAGGAATAGCACCGGAATCATCCAAGGTGGAGTTTCTAGCGAAAGTTTGAGCGAAGAGTTAGGCTTTGTCGGAGGAAGAAGTGATGGTTGTGCCATCAGAGTGGATGAGGGGAGGGAAAGACGAGGAAGAAAAATTGTTAGAGACGTTTTTGGCTAGATGCCAGAAAGCTTGGGAAGAGCTAGAGTTGAACAGTTCAGTGCATTTATTATTGATGAAAGAGTGCTTGGCAAGTCGAACGACTAGGGAACGACTACTACTACTACTACTCACCCACTAAATGTGAGAGTGTATTTGCGATTTCTGCTGAACCTCTCTATCCTTGTGTGGGAGTATGGGTGGGCTGCTGACTGACTGACTTTCGTAAACACGTGTAAGGTAAGTCGAGAAAAAAATGCGCTCGAGCGGATTTTGACAGCCATTTTATGCACATAAGTGTGCACTATAAACACTGTAAGTGTTTCTAGTGTCTCTAGCGTCTTTAATAAATCATTATTTGACAAGGTATTTAACATTTTTATTTGACGAATCTCACATAGTATGACCTATTATAAGTAAGACACATTCTAAATATATTATCACGATTGGTAACACATATGCTACGATAATAATATGCATATGAATAGAGAATAGAGTTCTATTGCTATTAGTTATATTTCTCGTCACATATCCAAAATTCATAATATTTCATCAATAAATAATGCAATGGGAAGAGTTTTGTTTTGAACGTTTGTTTGGGCGGCACCAGTAGTCCTCGTCGCGTAGAACTCACCTAGATTTTTTTTTTACCAGAAGTCTAACATCATTTTTATAATTGGGAGATGTATTGGAGTAATTTTATGTATCTGATAGATTTTAATAAGGGAAACACTGTGGTGCAATTTATTTAAACATAACTCTACAAATAACGTAATTATTGAATATCAATACATTCAACCGATTAAAAGTCTCCTATTATCGAGGCCAATGCGTGATTTTTTTATGTAAAGTACATCTAAATCACAATTAAAATTTTATAAGGTATACCAGCTGTCAAGAAGATACGATTTTATATATATTTCGATTTACTAAGTTTAATACTTCTATTCAAGTTAAGCACACTCTCGTTATAATTATAATAATAATAATTATAAACAATTAAAATAATGATAATCATAAACAATAATAATAATAAAAGAAGGTAATTATCATCTTGCGAGCGAGGAAAACAAAAACCAAAAAAGAGGAATGTGGTATGAAAACAAATAAGACAAGCAGCTCACAGGAAGCAACGAACTCGGATAAGTAATTGAGTTTATGTTTTTTTATAACGAGCATGAAAGCGGAGGATAACTCAGTGGTGATTAATAGAAATTAAGGGGGGATGGGCGTATTTATTTGCTCATTTATATATGTTTGTATTTGTTATTTTTAGTTTCCTCCCTAGACCTCCATCAAACTTAAAAAAAAAAAAAACAAGACCCACCCTTCAAGATAAATTGGTAAGTTTTCGATACAAAAAAAAAATCCCAGCCAAATGCCGGTTCCTCTTAAATTACAGGCTCGCTGTCACTCGCCAGGAAAATGTCGATACCTATGTGACATGAAAAGTGTTAATATTGACTAAACAATGGGACGAAAGGTCTTAAAATCGCCAAACTAATGGAGCTAAACATGAGGGAGAAGGGTGTCCAGAAAAAAAGACCCATCTCCTCTTAAAGAAAACATCAAAGGAATAACACGGAAGTGGTTATATAAAGAACACAAGACAAGGCATAACAAACAGAACAAATACTATAACAAATATAAGGTAATAATGACGTTAGACGAAGGTGTTTTTGCGGCGAATATTAATGGGTAATTATTATGGTGTGACTATTTCTAAATAATGATATCTGGAACCATGGAGCATGAAGTCCTAGGCAGGGGGAAAGATAGATTGAGGGAGAAAGTTCCAGAGTATATTGATTGAGTGGAAGACAAACTGCGAGAATCGGATCGCTCGTGGGTAAGAGAGTTGGACCAACACGGGATTGCAATGTGTTAAAAGGCTGGTGCCACCTACTCTCCGTAAGGGGGGAGGTATACAAGTTAGTTCTGAATAATATTGTTTATTATAATAGAGATAAATAAGAGAAACAGATGCAACATTGTGGCAAGTGGAAAAAGTTTGGATTTAGTTAGAGGAGGAGAGTTGATGATATGAACAGCTTATGCATCTATCATTTCAGCAAGTACGATCAATATTAAATTGAATTATATGACCCGTTTTATGATCTACATATCTCTCTATTTATTTATTTATTTATTTATTTATGTATCTATCTATCTATTTATCCATCTATCTATATATCTATGTGGGTCTGAAAACAAATATTGAGTCTGAGTGAGTCTATCCTACAGTCTTAGTTTATCTATTGTTATATTTGTTTTATATATCTATTTGTCTGTGTGTATATCTCATGTACTGTGTATTAGATCAGTCGTGTATCCATCTATCAACCTTTATCAATCTCTCTCTATCTATCTATCTATCCATTTATTTACCTACTTACCTACCTACCTACCTACCTATCCTATCTATCTATCTACCTACCTATCTCTCGTCTTTGCCCCCCCCCCCTCCTCATTCCATTCTCCCAGTAGCGTTCCTTCAATATTAATTCCCCCTCACCAGATGCTCCACCAATCTGTCTGTCTGTCTGTCTGTCTATCTGTCTATCTATCTATCTATCTATATATTTACCGGTATCTATATATACAGCATATATATATCTGTCAGTCTATTAATCTTAATCTATACAGCTATCCTTATATTTGTTTATGTATCTATTTGTCTGTCTATCTCTTTAATGCTCCATTTTTTTTTTTTTGTATACTTATCTTTTCTTTTCTATGTTGTGGATGAGGGAGACAAAAGGTAAAAATGTCTGTGACAAGTGCCTCCCCCAGAGTTGAAAGAGTGACAGGACCAAAATCAAGGAATATTCGAGACAAAATGCCTGGACACATGGAGTATGACGCAATTTAAGTCATAGGGTGAGGGAAAGATGGATTCAGGGAGAGATTTTCAGAGCTCAGTTTTTGAATAGAAGAAAGACTGGACTGGGAATGTCTATCTATCTATCTATCCATATTAATATATCCATCTACCTACCTCCCTATCTCTCGTATTTGATCTATCTCCCCCCCCCCCCCCCTTGTCATACCCCTACCAACTATCTCGTCCCCACTCCTTCCCTTCATTCTCCCAGTATATATCAAGCTATATATATCTACCTACCAATCAATACTTAGCTATTTACGTACCTATCTCTCTACCCTTGTACATGTTTACCCCCCCCCCCATCTCTCTCTCTCTATCACTGCCAGATAAAGATGTACAGTAATGCAATTGACACATTGCAAAAGAGGCTACCTATTAATTTCGTGGAGGTTGGAGTATTATAGGCAAACAATAAATAAATAAATAAATACAAAACACAATTTAAAGGTAAAACAAACAAAAAACACACTCACACACACAAAGTTTAGTTAACTATCAGTAGTACACAGTATTTTTATTAACTAAAATTCATGCCGTGGGATAGTTGGGTGGGGAGAGAGCCTTCTGCTTTACCGCCTTTACCTTCCACGTTGGACCAAATCTCATGTTAGATTTAAGTCCAGACTGCCTAGTAGGAACCGGAAGGTCTGTGTATCTGTGTAACTCACTCTCTCTGTCACTCACTCTCACTCCCTCACTCTCTCTCTCCACTCATTTATCCCTCCCTCTACCCATCTCTCCTCCCCCCACCCACCCCTCCCTCCGCCCCCTTCTAGCCAGTACCTCTCCTACAATATTCATTCGTTCCACACCAGATGCTCCTAAAACTTGGTCATTTAACTTTGGTCGCCATTAGTGCTCCTTCTCCTTAACGACGGCAGGGAGCACCCACCAACCCTATAGAGATTCTGGTGGTATGAGAGAGTGGCCATCTGTTATTTTTGACCTGTACCATAACTATTGCACGAATAAAAAACAAATAATTTTTGATTGACCGTCGCACTTACCCACAAAATGTTTGTGTGAAGTTTGGTGCAAGTCCGCCGAACGGTCTAGGAGGACTTTCGGATCAGACAGACAGACAGACGGACGACAGACATTTTGGCCGGCATTGTACACCATAGGGGTGGGAGGGGGGGAGGGGGGGAATAACACTCTGCTTACGAAAAACAAATCTATATAACCTAAAAAAAAAAAAAAAAAAAAAAAAAAAAAAAAAAAATAATAATACCCCCTTAAGAAAGATAGCCACATTGTTTTCTCTTTGGAAGTTATTTTGGTGCTCTAATTTTCTAACGTCTGGCAGAGCGTAGGACAGGTAGGTCCTTACTAAGTTAACTCTATCTCTATGACTATACCCTGTGCATTATAGGTAGGCCAGATATCGTGACTCTCCTTCTTAACCCCTTCTGTACCAGCGACGCCGTTTTAATTATATTCTAGCTATAGTTAGACGATTTTTAGAAGGACCTGTGGTAGTAAAAAGGAGTAAGTGAGGTAGTTCGAAGCCTGTTAATTGCTGGAGGCCCTTTTCAAACTGAATATAATCGTCTAACAGTAGCCAGAATAAAGTTTGAAGTTTTCCCACAGGGAAAACTGCTACTGCTACTGCCTCGCACACTACTCATCCTTGAACCTCTTAAGGGAGGTCACCTGTTTTGTTTTATTTTTCTCTCCTTTTCTCTCTTTATCTGGCTTGTATCCATTCGGCCCAATTCAGTCAACTGTTTGAAGACGTTTATCCCCATCCAGGTGTCGATTTCTTCCTGGCGAGCGATAGCGAGCCAGCATTGAATGGAGAAATCCGGTTTCGCTGGAGACATTTTTCTATTGAAAAATGTACAAATTTAGTTTGCTGTCAAAACAAAAATACATATATGCTGGCTCGGTACCGCTCACCAGAAAAATATTGACACCTAGATGGGGTTAAAATTCTTAAACCAGTAGGCTGAATGGGGCCGAATGGATACAAGCCAAAGGGAGAGAGAGAGAAAGAGAAAACAAGCGAGGTGGGCTCCCTTAAGATGAAATCCGGGGGGATAACATTTTTATATTTTTTTTATATTTAATTCATAGCTTCACTGTAGCAACAACATGTCTGTGGTCGGTAGCAAAGACCTCGGCACTCCTATAACGTCATGGTAAAATATAATGGCGAAAAGTACCACAGATCCTTCCTGGACTGCATATATTCATCTAAATATAGCTATAATATAATGTATATGACGTCGCCGGTACAGGAAGGGTTAATGGAGGTAGCTTACAGAACCTTAGCTCTCTTAGTATGCGATCAGATCTCATAATTGTATTCTGTTCTGATTATCACTCGATGATTTTATTTAGGCTCAGGAAGGATATCTATGAATCACAAGTGCACAATTTATCCTCTTACTGCCACAGATCCTTTTGAATCTGAATACAATGGTCTCAGGGTAAAAGGCCATCTGTCTACTATGCTTCAATGTTAATTTTGTTAATGTTCCCCTCTCTCAACAATATAAAGTCATGGTAAAATATAATGTTAAAAATACTTGCTAAATCCCCGTCTTCTAATGGCGCTCTATGATGGTGGCTCGGATACTCAGGAGTTTTACAAGGAGGCGGAGATGTTAAAAAAAAAAAAAAAAAAAAAAAAAAAAAAAAAAAAAAAAGCGAGACCACTGGGAGATCTAGAATTGTCCCCCAAATTCTTCCGTGTCCTTTTAACAATCGTTATTTTTCTTCTAGTGTTCCCTTAAGTTAAAGAAAGAGAGAAAGAGAAAAAATCTACGATATTCGTGTTATATAATCTCTTCTCTACCTCCGCCATCTCTTTCTCTCTCTCTCTCAGATAGTATTCTGCACACTCTGCAATAACAGTACTACATTATAAAGTATCCCTTTATAATTACCACCAAGAGCATATCTCCTTGGAATGTATCACAAAGTCTATGAATAACTATCTGTTTCGCGTAAGGTCCTGTAACTCTCTCTCTCTCTCTCTCACACACATACACGCAAGTACAAACACTTCCTCACTCACTCATTATCACTCTCCCCCCTCCCACTTCTCACTCTCTGTTGGATCGTAAGGTCTGTATGGTCAGTGTATCCATGTAAATCTCTCACTCTCGCTCTCTCTCTCACTTTCACTCGCACTACTCTTTCTCCCCCTTTCTCTCCCACACACTCACACTCACTCTTACTTTCACACACATACACACGCTCTCTCTCTCTCTCCCCCCCCCCCCCTCTCTCTCTCTCTCACACTTTCACTCACCCTACTCTCTCTCTCTCTCCCCCCACCCCTCTCTCTCTCTCACACTTTCACTCACCCTACTCTCTCTCTCTCTCTCTCACCCCCCCTCTCTCTCTCTCTCTCTCTCTCTCTCTCCCCCCTTTTTTACTAGCTTGTCGGGTTGGTTCGGAGGGGCCCCACTGCGACTTCCGAAGGGCCATTGAACGACTCTTGTCAACTTGATGATTTACTTCGGCGACCCTTATAGTTTTTGCTACTTGGGCAGGGGGAGGAGGTGGTGTATAGGTTGTTCTGAGAGGGGAGGGGGTGGGTAGGGGTGAGAGGGGATAGGTGAGGGAAGGGAGAGGGGAGGGGAGAAGGGATAGGTGAGGGAAGGAGAGGGGAGAAGAAAAGAGAGGAAGGGAGATGGGAGAGTAGAGAAGAAGTGAGGAAAGGGAAGACATAAGAGTAATCCATAGGATAGAAGGGGAGGGGAGAGCGGAAAGGGGGGGGGGGAATTAAGAAGGGAGAGAGGGGATGGAAATGGGGAGAAGAGGTGAGGGAAGGGAAGGAAGAAGAAACAAATTATAGCGTAGAGGTTATCAAAGAAGTGAGGAAATAAGGTGGTGGGAAAGCAGAACAACGGGGAGAGGGAGGGGGGGGGGGGGAGGGGAAAGAGGGAAGGGAAGAAGTGAGGAAAGGAAAGACAGAAGAATAAACGGTAGGATAGATGGGAGAGTAGAGAAGAAGTGAGGCGAGAGGGGGAATGGGACCCGGGATAGCAGAACAGTGGGATGGGGAGAGGGAAGGAAGAGAGGTGGGTAGATGGGTGGGTAGAGGGGAGAGAGAGATAGGTACATGGGTGGGAAGAGGGTAGGGAGAGAGGTGGGTAGAGGGGTGGGGAGAGAGATTGGTAGATGGTTGGGGAGAGGGGGGGAGAGAGGTTGGTAGATGGGTGGGGAGAGATATAGGTAGATGGTTGGGGAAAGAGGTGGGGAGATGGGTAGGTAGATGGGTGGGGAGAGAGATAGGTAGATGAGTGGGGAGAGGGGGAGGAGAGATAGGTAGATAGTTGGGGAGAGGGAGGGGAGAGAGGTGAGTAGAAGGGTAGGGAGAGGGAGGGGAGAGAGGTGGGTAGAGCAAGGGTGAGAAAGGGGGCATAGGTGGGTAGAGGGGTGGGGAGAGAGAGAGGAGAGAGGGGGGTAGTTGGGTGGGGAGAGGGAGGAGAGAGAGGGGTAGATGAGTAGGGAGAGAGGGGGGTAGAGAATGGGAGGGGGGGTCATAGGTGGGGAGAGGGGGGGTGGATGTTTGGGGAGAGAGGTGGTAGATGGGTTGGGAGAGGGAGGGGACAGAGGGGGTTAGATGGGTGGGGAGAGGGAGGGGGTAGATGGATGAGTAGATGAGTGGGAAGAGAGGGGGTAGATGAGTGGGGAGAGAGAAGGGTAGATGGGTTGGGAGAGAGAGGCGGTAGATGGGTGAGTAGATGAGTGAGGAGAGAGGGGGTAGATGAGTGGGGAGAGGGGGTAGATGAGTGGGGAGAGAGAAGGGTAGAGGGGTTGGGAGGAGAGGGGTAGATGGGTGTGTAGATGAGTGGAGAGGGGGGAGATTGTTGGGAGAGGTGGGTACATGGTTAGGGAGAGGGATAGATGGGTGGGGAGAGGGAGAGGGGGGGAAAAGGGGTAGATGGGTGGGGAGAGAGGTGAGTAGATGGGTGGGGAGAGGGAGGGGAGAAATGTGAGTAGATGGGTGGGGAGAGGGGGGGTTGAAAGGGGGTAGATGGTTAGGGAGAGAGGGGGTAGATGGGTGGGGAGGGAGGGGAGATAGGGGGGTAGATGGATGGGGAGAGAGATGGGGTAGATGGGTTGGGAGAGGTAGGGAGATGGTTAGGGAGAGAGGGTTTTAGAGGGGTGGGGAGAGGTGGGGAGATGGTTAGGGAGAGAGGGGGTTAGATGGGTGGGGAGAGGTGGGGAGATGGTTAGGGAAGAGGGGTAGATGGTTGGGGAGAGGTGGGGAGATGGTTAGGGAGAGAGGGGGTTAGATGGGTGGGGAGAGGTGGGGAGATTGTTAGGGAGAGAGGGGGTTAGATGGGTGGGGAGAGGTGGGAGATGGTTAGGGAGAGAGGGGGTTAGATGGGGAGAGGTGGGGAGATTGTTAGGGAGAGAGGGGGTTAGATGGGTGGGGAGAGGTTGGTAGAATGGGGGTAGATGGTTAGGGGATAGAAGGGGTAGATGGGTGGGGAGTGGAAGGAGAGAGAGGTTGGTAGAGCGAGGGGAGATACGGGGTAGAGGAGGGGGAGGGGGGGGAGAGAGATGGGTAGATGGGTGGGGAGAGAGGGTAGAGAGATGGGTAGATGGGTGGGGAGAGGAAAAGGAGGGGTGGGGAGAGGGATAGGGAGAGAAGGAGTAGATGGGTTGGGAGAGGAAGGAGAGATAGGGGGGTAGATGGGTGGGGAGAGGAAGGGAAGAGAGGGGGTAGATGGGTGGGGAGAGAGGTGGGGAGATGATTGGTGAGAGGGAGGAGAGAGAGGTGGGGAGAAAGGGGGATAGATGGGTGGGGAAAGGAAGGGGAGAGAGGTGAGTAGATGGGTGGGGAGAGGGAGGGGGAGAGATGGGTAGATGGGTGGGGAGGAGAGAGCTACCTAAAACAGGGTAGAGGGGAGGAAAGCCAGACAAGTTACTTTTATCTCACAAACTTTGTGTGTGTGTGTGTGTGTGTATATGTGTGTGTTATTTTATGTATGTGTGTACTGTATGTGTGTGTTTATGTATGTGTGTGTGTGTGTGTGTGTGTGTGTGTGTATTTATGTGTGTGTGTGTGTGTCAATCATCTAGGCAGCATAAGAAGAAGAGGTCAGATATTCTTCACTGTTAACCCTATTTGGTTCAAGGGAGGTCTTTTTGGGCCTCCCCTGTTTTGCTCCATTAGTTTGGAGATCCAAGACGTTTCATCCCATTAACTGTACGTAATAATCAAGGTCAAAGATCAAGATTAGTAATGAAGTCCTTTCATACGAAATGTATGCTAATTCAATTACATATGCCTCGTTAGTAGCTCTTTACATATACTGTACATATTATTGATAGTCTCGAACGTTTGAGGCCCCATTCGTTGCTCTTTCCTCTCACTAAAACATTAGCTTGTCCATAATGCAGTTGGGTCTAAGTACGTACATGATTAGATTGATATCCAGAATTCAAAAATGGATATTAATCGTGATCGTGTACTTAGCCTTTAACTGTTTTGGTGGTGTATTGGTTTAGATGCTTATGTTCTGGGTGTGGCGTTCCGAGTTCGAATCCCAGGAGGATCATATGCTTTCATTAATTTATTCAAGTGCATTGGGGTTTGTAATGGAGATATGCCTGGTGTTCCATTACGTAAAGGTTAAGGTAAATAAATTATCTTGTTTACAATATATTCTTATTTCATCAAATTCCTTGTTAAGGGGAGATGGGTCGTTTTTCTGAACCCCTTTCTCCCTCGTGTTTAGCCCCATTAGTTGTGAAAATTTAAGATGTTCGGCCCATTAGTTTGGCAATTTTAACACCTTTACCACCATTTCGTTGTCAATTTCAAGACCTATCGTGCCATTTAGGTGTTGATTTGTTCCTGGCGAGCGATAGCGAGCATGTAATTATAAGATGAATCGGCCTTCGGCCGGGGCATTATTCTACCGAAAAAAGTACAAATTTATCTTGAGGAGTCTAGGGGGGGTGTTTTTAAGTTTGAGGGAGTTCTAGCGAGGAAACTAAAACATAAATGAATAATTGAATTAATAGACCAAAACAATAGCCACTGTCACCTGAGAGGGGGGGGGGGGGGGGGGGTCTATTTATTGGTCGATATATTATTGTTTTATTGACTATTATTTTATAGTTTCTTCTCTAGACCTCCATCAAGCTTAAGGGGAGATATCTACTTGAGATATTTTTTTCTTGACTCCTTTCTCCCTCATGTTTAGCCCAATTGTTTTCCTAATGTTAAGACGTTCGCCCCATTATTTTGACGATTTTAAGAACTTGCAACCCATTTCTGTAAATTTTAAGACCTTTCGTGCCATTTAGGTGTCGATTTTATCCTGGCGATCGATAGCGAGCGTGTAGTTTAAGAGGAACCGGCTTTCAGCCGGGACATTTTTCTACCGAAAAATGTACAAATTTATCTTGAAAGGGGCTCAAGAGGGTGTAATCTTAAGCTTGAAGGATATCTACGGACCAAACTAAAAACCTCCCCTTAACAAAACATCCCCGAGACCCCAATCGAGATAGATTTGTAAATTTTTCGGTAGAAAAGTGTCCATGCCGAAGGCCAGTCCTCCTCAATTACAGGCTCTCTATCGTTCGCCAGGACATAATTGACACCTAAATAGCATACAAGATCTTAAAATCACCAAACTAATGGAGCGAACATCTTAATATCTCGAAACTAATGGGGTTAAGCACGAGGGAGAAGGGAGGCCAGAAAGAAAAAAACTATCTCCCCCCCATTTATCCTCAACACTCGTCTGGCAGCTTATGAGGTAAACTTATTAAATAATGTTGTCACATTAATAAATATGCTATGATTTTATAAAAAAGTGGAAAGAGGTGTCATCAAGGCTAATGTGGGTGAGAATGTGGTTTAAGGGTGAAAGGTGGGTTTTTGTAAGTGCGTATGGACCAGGAAGTGAAAGAGAGTTAGACGAGGTAGAGGGTTTCTGGGAGGATTTGAGAGATTGTCTATAAGGGTTTGATGAAAATGAAAATGTTATAGTTTTAGGGGACCTAAATGCTAGGGTAGGAAATGAGCCTGTTGAGGGAGTCATCGGTAGTTTTGGTGTGGATGGTGTAAACGAGAGTGGAGAAAGACTGAAAAATGTATGTGAAGAGTGTAGATTGAGTAGGTAATACGTTCTTCAATAAAAGGCGTATTACACAAGTACATCTGGCATAGACTTGTGAGGGGAGAGATTGTAGAGAGGGCATTGATGGATTATGTGCTGGTGACAAGGGAGAGATTGTGTAGACTGCTGGATGTGAATGTGATGAGAGGTGAGGCGGAGGGTATGTCAGATCATTACCTGGTGGAGGGAAAGCTAAGAGTTAAGAGTTACAGGAGAATAAGAGACAAGCGTGAAGTAAGAGAGGTAATAAAAGTTAGTGAGTTAGAGAAGAGTGAAAAAGAGAGGGAGTACAAGGAAAGAATAAATGAAAAGTGGATGGAAGTGAGAGAGATGGAAGAGAGAGAAGTAGAGGTTGAATGGCAACAGTTTAAGGAAGGAGTGAAAGCAAGTGCAGAGGTAGTATGCGGAAAAAGGAAAGTAGGAGGCAGAGGAATCAGGAAGGGAAGCGAGTGGTGGAATGATACGGTGAGAAAGGCAGTTGAGGAGAAGAGACAGTGTTTTGAGAGGGTTTTACAGGATGGTAGTGTTGAGGTATGGGAGAGGTACAAGGAGAAAAGAAGAGAGGCAAAACGGAAAATTAGAGAAGTGAAAATAGATGCAAACGAAAGGTGGGGTCAAAGGCTGAGTGAGAATTTTGAAGAACGAAAGAGGATGTTCTGGAAGGAGGTAAATAAAGTAAGGAAAGGAGGACAAAAGAGGGAAGAGTCAGTGAAAGATGACAATGGAGAATTACTAGTGGAACCAGTTGAAGTGAGGAAAAGATATGCCGAGTATTTTGAATCTTTGTTAAATACAAGAGATGGAAGAGAAGCAGTGATTGAAGCAGAGGTGGATGGAGATAGGTTACCCAGGCCACCCAGGTGGCAGGGAATGAATGAAAGGATTGAGGAAAATAAGGTAAGAAGCAGTGAAACAAATGAGAGCGGGAAAAGCAGAAGGTTTGGATGGTATTGCTGTGGAGTGTATAAAGAAGGGTGGAGATGTGATAATAGATTGGTTGGTGAAACTTTTCAATGTGTGCTTTGCTGTGTCAATGGTACCAATAGACTGGAAGAGTGCATGTATTGTGCCGTTGTACAAGGGGAAGGGAGATCGGCAGGAGTGTTCAAGTTATAGAGGTATTAGTTTATTATCAGTGGTTGGAAAGCTGTATGGCAGGGTGTTGATAGAGAGGATAATAAAGTGTACGGAAGTTGCAATAGGAGAAGAACAGTGCGGTTTTAGGAGGGGAAGAGGGGGCGTGGATCAGATGTTTGCAGTAAGACAGTTATGCAGAAGTATTTAGAGAAGCATAAGGAGATATTTTGGGCTTTTATGGACTTGGAAAAAGCGTATGATCGTGTGGACCGTGAAGCAATGTGGAAGGTGTTAAGGATTTATGAAATAGGAGGAAATTTGTTAGAAGCAGGTAAGAGTTTTTATGAAGGGAGCAGAGCATGTGTGAGAGTAGGAAATGGTGAGTTGAGTGAATGGTTTGAGGTAAAGGTAGGTTTGCGACAGGGTTGTGTAATGTCACCATGGCTGTTTAATATCTTTATGGATGGTGTGGTGAGGGAGGTGAAAAGGAGAACTATGGGAAGAGGATTGGGTTTAGTAGGAAAGAATGGTAGAGATTGGGAGTTGAATCAGTTGCTGTTCGCTGATGACACAGCATTGGTGGCGGATTTTGATGAGAAACTGCAGCGAGTAGTCAAAGAGTTTGGTGTGGTTTGTGGAAGGAGGAAACTGAAGGTGAACGTCAATAAAAGTAAAGTAATGGTGTGTAATAGGGGAGAGCATAGGGTGAACAGTAAGGGTGTGAAAGATAAGAATGGGACAATGCTAGCCGAGAAGCAAGAGAGAGTCGAAAGATGGAGGGAGTACTTCAGTGAGTTGCTAAATGAAAGGAATGAAGAGCCAGCAAACATAGCTGGATATGGTATGGGAGGGAGAAGAAGAGAAGTAGTGGAGGAGGAGGTGGGGAAATGGGAAGTGTGTGGAAGCCCAGAAAGAGTGAAGTTGGGGAAAGCACCAGGAACAGATGGAGTATGTGGGGAAATGTTGAGGTATGGTGGTGAGATAGTGATAGAATGGGTATGGAAAATGTGCAAACTAGCATGGGAGAAGGGAGTGCACCCGATGACTGGAAGACTGGCATAATAGTCCCCCTATATAAGGGCAAAGGGGAAAGAGGAGTTCTGTGGTAACCACCGAGGAATATGTCTTTCTAAGCGTAGTAGGGAAGGTATACAGTAGGGTAGTGATTGAGAGAGTGAGAGTGAGAACGGAGAAATGGATAGGCGACGAGCAGGGCGGTTTTAGGAAGAGAAGAGGATGTGTAGATCAGATTTTTACCCTGAATTGTGTTGTGGAGAAGTATCTGGAGAAGAAACAAAAGGTGTGTGTTGCCTTTATGGACTTGGAGAAGGCCTATGACAGAGTGGCTAGAGAAGGTTTGTGGAAAGTACTTAGAATATACGGAGTAGAGGGCAAGTTGCTGAAAGCAGTGAAGAGCATGTATGAGGGTGCAAAGGCGGCAGTACGTGTGGAGAGTGAGCAGAGCGAGTTCTTTGACCTGAATGTTGGTTTGAAACAGGGGTGTGTGATGTCCCCGTGGTTGTTTACTGTATATATGGATGGAGTTATGAAAGAAATACTATCAAGAGCAGTGGATGTTGGTGTATCGCTGAAAGGGAGGGAATTGAGTGGAAGCTACCTATACTGCTGTTTGCGGATGATACAGTTCTGATGAGTGATAATGAATGGGAGTTGCAGGTCTGGTAAATGAGTTTGGAACAGTGTGCGAAAAACGGAATTTGAAGGTAAATACGGGGAAGAGCAAGGTTATGGTCTTCGAAAGGGGTGAAGTCACAGAGTGTGAGGTGAAGCGAAACGGTCAGGCTATGGAGATCGTCAACTCTTTTAAGTATCTGGGCAGTGTGTTGAGTAAAGATGGGACTATGGATGAAGAGGTGCGGGAGAGGGTACAACAGGGGAAGAGGGTTGTAGGAACGCTAAAAGCAGTAACAAGAAATAGGGTGGTCAGTATGGAAGTGAAGAAGTCCTTGCATGACAGTGTGGTAATCCCGACACTGACTTACGGAAGCGAAGCATGGACGTTGGTTGAGACTCAGACCAAGAGTGAGAGCAGTGGAAATGAATTACTTAAGGAGTGCGTGCGGAGTTACATGGAGGGATAGACAGACTAATGAAGTAAGAAGGAGGTGTGGTGTGGAGGTAGATGTGCTGGAAAGTGTGAAAAGGAACAACTTGAGATGGTTCGGCCATATGGAACGTATGGAAAGCGAGAGAATGACTAAGAGGGTGTATGAGAGCGAGGTGGAGGACAGAGGGGAGAGGTAGACCGAATATGAGGTGTGGATGGAGTGAGGAAGTACATGAACGAAGGGTGCTGGTTGGGGGAGGGCGTCGACTGACTGGGGACAGAGGTGCATGGGGGCGGTTCGTTCGTGGCCACCCCTTCGGGGATCACGGCGTCAGGCAATAGATAGATAGATAGATGGGTGAATCTAGATGTTTGGAGTTAATATTGAAAGTAGAGGGTTTTAATATCTAGGAGGAACGATAAGCAGGAGTGGAGGTATGGAAGTGGAGGTAAAACAGAGAGTGTGTGAAGGAAGGAAGGTTTTCGGAGTAATGGGAAGTATGTGGAAGACGAGAAATCTCGGAGTGAAAGTAAAAAGTGCACTGTATCAAGGAATTGTTGTGCCAACAGTGATGTATGGGGCTGAGACATGGGCTCTGAAGAAAAAGGAGAAAAGAGGGCTGGATGTGATGGAGATGAGCTGCTTGAAGAGTATGTGTGGAGTTACTCGTAGAGACAGATTGAGGAATGAAGAGATACGTAGGAGAGTGGGGCAGCAGGAACATTTGTCAGCCAGAGTGGACAGAAGGGTGCTGAGCTGGTATGGTCATGTTGAACGAATGGGAGATGAAAGGCTTACAAAGAGAATATGTGAGTCAGGTACAAGGGGAGATAGAAGGGCAGGAAGACCCCCATTGAGATGGAAAGACTGTGTAAGAAAGGCTTTGGATGATAGAGGAATAACTATAGATCAGGCAGGGGAAGTGGTGGTGGACAGGAGTGAATGGAGAATGCTTGTGAATAGTTGAGTGAACACTGGTCATTTGGAGTAATGGGTCGGGCGCAAGTTGGACTAGATAATAGTCCATCAGGCGCCTGGCCCGGGGAGACGATTAATATGAAGGGTGCGCCTGGAATTGTGGTGGGAGGGCTTGTGGCTTTGGCTCCACTGCATGTCTGCCTGCCGAGATCGGAACCTCTCCGGGTGGTCGGGGGCCGGGGGAGTGCTGGAGCGACCTTGGTGACCCTGGTCTCTGGGTCTGTGTGAGTTTGTGCTTTTTATCTGTGTTTATTTTTTGTTTTATGTTTTTTTGTGTTTTCCCTGTTCTTACTCTGTCTTGAGTCGGCTACCCCCAATATGGGGATTGAGCCTGAGCATATAGATAGATAGATAGATAGATGATTTTAGTGTCCAATACCAACGCAAAATATCCCCCCATCATCGAATGGTATTATATATATATATATATATATCTATATATATAATATATATATATATACAGTATATATATATATATATATATATATATATATATATATATATATATATATATATATATGAACACGTCCGCACACGTTCATGCAAAACACACCTTCCATACACACCGCCCTCCCACCCACGCACACCCACACAAATACACACACACAAAGACACCCAGCCTAGTTTCCATCCCCCCCCCCCCCATCTCCACCATCAGAAGTGTTGCATCATTTTACGAGGGAATCTGAGTCTGGCCTCCCCCCTCCCTTCACTCACCCAGCTCCCCCCCCCCCCTTTCCTTCTCCCAGGCCCCTCCCCCCCCCCCCCTCCCAACTACCCCTTCCTAGCTTATGGTCTTATCGTTTTAGTTTCCTTTCGTTCACGAGCCTTTTGTAGGCAACGCTAGACGCCAGAATTGTACTCCTTCTGAAGTCGGTTACGTTAGACCTATTTATTTGAGGTTGAGCTTACAGTAGTTTAGGCCAGGATAGGTTTCATCAGGTTAGGTAAAGATAGGCTAGACTATGATAGATTAGATTTAGCATGGGTTAGCTTAGGTCAGATTATATTTTATTAGGTTAGGTAAGGTTGTGTTATGGTAGGATACATTAGGTTTACCATAGGTTAGCTTAGGTCAGGTTAGGTTTTTAATAAATTAGGTAAGTTTTGGCTATATTAGGACACACTATGATAGACTAGATTTAGCATAGGTTAGCTTAGGTCAGGTTAGGTTTTACTAGGTTAGGTAAGGTTGGGCTTAGGTAGGCTTGACTATGATATAATATGTTTAGCACAGGTTAGCTTAGGTTAATCATTTTGGATTTTACTAGATTAGGTAAGGTTGGGTTATGGTAGGTTTGAGCAGGTTAGCTTAGGTCAGGTTAGGTTTTATTAGGTTAGGTAAGGTGTTATAGGCTAAGCAATGATAGATTATATTTAGCACAGGTTACCTTAGGTCAGGTTAGGTTTTGTCAGGTTAGGTAAGGTTGGGTTATGGAAGGACAGATCTAGCATAGGTTACTTTAGTTGAAGCTGGTTAACCCTTTGAAGATTAGGGTGCATTTTCACAGTTTACTTGGGCTTTTATTAGACGATTTGATACAGCTTAGAAAGGATCTGTGGGATTGTTTAGGGTAAAAACTATCTCAATTAACCCTCTGACTTCCATATACCCATCCTCATCTGAATACAACTATATAATAATAGCCAGAAGACAGAAAAGAAATGGGTAATCGGATCTTGAAAGAGTTTTTATGTTGAATAGACAATAGTTACCGAATAGTGTGGCTTAGTCGGATAACTTGATTTATCCGATTAAGGGGACCGACCTACTATTTCTCTCTGGATTTTATCCATTCGGCCCCATTCAGCCTACTGTTTTAAAACGTTTCTCCCCATTTCCCATTAAGCGAATAGACTTGCGAACGAAGACTTCGAACATCCAAACCCTCCTCACCCTGTATACTGTAAGTGAATAGACGTGGAAACGAAGACAACGAACATCCAAACCCCCCTCACCTATAATAGATATGGACACGAAGAAAACGAGAACATCCAAGCCCCCCTCCCCCAAAAAAAAACCCACACAAAAACAAAAACGAACATCCAAGCTCTCCTCCCTGTATACTGTAAGCGAATAGACATGGACACGAAGGAAACGAACATCCAAGCCCCCTCTGCCTGCTCCCTCACCTTTCCCCCTCCCCCTCCCCATGCCCTCGACGCCAGCAGCAGTCAGGTCACGGGGCGCCATTAAACACAACTTTTAGCTCTCCCCTGTCCATGCCGGATGAGGCGGGTGTCGGTGTTGTAGCTAGACCCGGGGCGACAACTGTGAGAGAGAGAGAGAGAGAGAGAGAGAGAGAGAGAGAGCGAGAGAGAGAGAGAGAGAGAGCGAGAGAGAGAGAGAGCGAGAGCGAGAGCGAGAGCGAGAGATAGCGAGAGAGAGAGAGAGTGAGTGAGTGAGTGAGTGATATAGAGAGAGAGAGAGAGAGATAGCGAGAGAGCGAGAGAGAGAGTGAGTGAGTGAGATAGAAAGAGAGAGAGAGAGAGAGAGAGAGAGAGAGAGAGAGAGAGAGAGAGAGAGAGAGAGAGAGATAACAAAGGAGTACAAAGGAAATCAAGCAACAACATATCTAGTGACCCTTCTAGGCTGCTTGTCCTCCAAAACACTGAGGATCAAGTGTCCAAACAGTGGTTTAGAGTGGGTAAGGGAACATTGGAAAGGGAACTACTGCCCTAGAACTAATGTCCGTGGCAGGATTAGGAAGTTAGTAGGGGACAGATGGGTTAGTAACTGAGGGGGGGATAACATAAAGTTATTCATTTACATAACGAGAGAGAGTGAGTGAGTGAGAGAGAAAGAGAGTGAGAGTGAGTGAAAGAGAGAGAGAGTGAGTGAGAGAGAAAACAAAGAGAGAGAGCGAGAGTGAAAGAAAGTGAGTGAGAGAGAGTGAGTGGGTGAGCGAGTGAATGTGTATGTGTGTGTGGAAAAAGTTACCATATTCACCATACTAACCAAATTACATACACACAAAAATGACCTAAGTTAATCCAATAGACTAATTATCGAGAATATTAATGCGATATGTTTTCCAAATAATTTATGAGCCAACAAAGTGACGGAGCAGCATTAAAAGGAAATATTAGATTATGTTGGAACGATTATTTTTAAAAGTCGTAAATATGCCTGTGTTAAGAGGAGATGGGTCGTTTCTTCTGGTCCCCTTTCTTCCTTATGTTTATCCCCATTAATTTTGAGATTTTAAGACGTTTGCCCCATTCTTTTTTAGATTTTAATTCCTTTCGCCCAATTCTTTGCCAATATTAATACATTTCGTGCCCTTTAAGTGTCGATTTGTTTTCCTGGCGAGCGACAGCGAGCCTGTAATTGTGGGAAACCGGGTTTCGGCAAAACAAAATCTACCGAAAAATTTACAAATTAATCTCGTAGGGGGATCTAATGGATGTTTTTTTAAAGTTTAATGGAGGTCTAGGGAGGAAACTAAAAAATATATGAATATATAAATACATAGACCCCCCAAAATGACCACTGTCCCTCTTAAGCAGATATATGTATGTTGTTTAAATTTATTATGAATCAACCCTTTCAGTACCGGTGGTCTTTTATCGGTTGATTTTAGCTAAATTTTGATGATTTTATGAAGCTTAGGAAGAATATACTGTAGATAAAAGGATGAATTGTGATAGTATGTAGCCTTTTAATGTGTAGACGTCCTTTCCAAGCTGAGTAAACTTGTCTAATAGATGCCAGACTATAAGGAGAAGGAAGTCACCGGCACAGAACGGGTAAATATTCTACCCATTTATAAACTTCTTGAGGATTAGGACGCATTTTAACAGATTACTTTCGCTAACATTAGACGACTTAACTCAGTTTTAGAGTCTTCGGAGAATCAAAGGGATAGAGTCTATCCTAATTAACCTTCTGATGTGTGTGTGTGTGTGTGTGTGTGTGTGTGTGTGTGTGTGTGTGTGTGTGTGTGTGTGTGTGTGTGTGTGTGTGTGTGTGTGAGTGAGACAGAGACTTTTATAGGGCAATATTAAATGGGGCAACATCAGCTCATCATAATTCCTTCCTAAACAGAACAAAATCGTATCCTAATAGCCAGAACAATTTGCTAACACGCTTCATGATTTTCAAAAGGTTAACGGTGATAGTATTGATTAATTTACCAATACTAAATGAAGAGGTTGTAGATTAACAATAATCTCCAACAGATAAAATGTTTGTATATACAAGAAGAACTGGGTGTAAAATACATAAATGAGAGAGAGAGAGTACATTTATGCTTCATATTTCAAATGTGTTCTGCAATTAATGACATATTTATGAAACATTCTGAAGTATATTCCACGTATTGCTCTTGTAATGTGTGCCAGTTTCATTACAGTATAGGTGTTGAAATCATACATAACACTGTACTTCCCTGAAAAAGCCATTCAGAGAGAGCGAATAAAAGCAACACTCACTACAGATTAAATGAGCTGTAGAATCCATTTTCAGAAATAGGCATTATACTCTGTTTTATTTCATCTGACGGTAAATTGAATCCATTAGCAGCTGATTTATCAATACTTAATGGAACATTATGAAACCACTATGTCTCTGCATCATATTAAGACCAAGTTTATATAATTAGCACCATATGTCACTACAAAATCTTCAAAATAACTGAGAAATCTTGATGGAAACTTTGCAATTTACCGTCATTCAAAAAGAAACAGGGTATAGTTAATGTATATTCAATTTAGATAGTATCAACCATTGCAACACTTACCCTAAAACACACATAATAATATAAATGTAAGTTAAAGGTGCTAATAATAAAGCACATACATTCATCTATCTATCTATCTACATGCTCAGGCCCAATCCCCATTTTGGGGGTAGCCAACTCAAGACAGAGCAAGAACAGGGAAAACACAAAAACAACATAAAACAAAAAATAAACACAGATAAAAAACACAAACTCTCACACATCCAGGTCACCCAGGAGAAGACCCAGAGACCAGGGTTACCAAGGTCGTTCCAGCACTCTCCCTGCCCCTGACCACCAGGAGAGGTTCCGATCTCGGCAGGCAGACATGCAGTGGAGCCAAAGCGACAAGCCCTCCCACCACACTTCCAGGCACACCCTTCATATTAATCGTCTCCCCGGGCCAGGCGCCTGATGGACTATTATCTAGTCCAACTTGCGCCCGACCCCTTACTCCAAATGACCACGTGTTCACTCAACTATTCACAAGCATTCTCCATTCACTCCTGTCCACCACCACTTCCCCTGCCTGATCTATAGTCATTCCTCTATCATCCAAAGCCTTTCTTACACAGTCTCTCCATCTCAATGGGGGTCTTCCTGCCCTTCTATCTCCCCTTGTACCTGACTCACATATTCTCTTTGTAAGCCTTTCATCTCCCATTCGTTCAACATGACCATACCAGCTCAGCACCCTTCTGTCCACTCTGGCTGACAAATGTTCCTGCTGCCCCACTCTCCTACGTATCTCTTCATTTCTCAATCTGTCTCTACGAGTAACTCCACACATACTCCTCAAGCAGCTCATCTCCATCACATTCAGCCCTCTTTTCTCATTTTTCTTCAGAGCCCATGTCTCAGCCCCATACATCACTGTTGGCACAACAATTCCTTGATACAGTGCACTTTTTACTTTCACTCCGAGATTTCTCGTCTTCCACATACTTCCCATTGCTCCGAAAACTTTCCTTCCTTCACACACTCTCTGTTTTACCTCCACTTCCATACCTCCACTCCTGCTTATTGTTCCTCCTAGATATTTAAAACATTCTACTTGTTCCAATATTTCCCCATCCAGCCTCACATCTAGATTCACCCTATGCTCTCCCCTATTACACACCATTACTTTACTTTTATTGACGTTCACCTTCAGTTTCCTCCTTCCACAAACCACACCAATGGTTTCATAAATTACTCCAACTTATCCATCGAAAGAACAGGTATTGAATATTATATAAACACCTAACATATATGATAAAATAATCAACGCAGAAACAGGAAAAAAATAACAAAACCTAGTACACAACTAAACAATAGTAAATAGTAATAAACTAATACCTATTCAGCAACATTTTTCATTGAAGGAAGAAAAGTAGTAGCAATTAACCACTTGCGAGTTTCAGGCTATACGGAAGTTGGTGCCGTAAACATCGATTTTAAACGGAAATGCAATAATAATGTCTGTTTCTGATGGATAAAAAGTACTTTGAATTGGGTTTTATTAATTTATATATGTACTACAATCGAATTTTAGCTGGAAATTCTTCTAAATATCGATGTCTACAGCTTCAACTTCCTTATAGAACGAAACTCGCAAGTGGTCAATTCTAGAATCAATAATAATTCAAAATCCAATACAACACTTCCCCGAAAATGAACCCACCAAGAGTTATGAAATTATTACTATACTAAATGAGTTACTGGCTGAGCCCAGAAATCAAAATTTCATTTTTTTTTGTTCTTGTTCTATAATACTTCTTTCAACATAGGAGAATAGCATAGGAGGGAACAAAAAAACATATCGCATCCATAACCCCCCGGGCCGGGGGTTCGCCCTCGACCCCCAAAAAACTAAAAAAAAATCTTTCAGCCACCAAATTTTTTTGTTTGTGTCTTTTGTCTAAAGGGCAATAGAAATGATCATATGAGGGCATAAACACCCATATGACATCCCTAGGACCCCCTTGGGGGGGCCCCAATATCATGGATTTTGGTAAAAAATGGTCTTATAAATTCTGCCAAGCTTCCCCCTGACGAAAATTTTGTTTAGTTGGTCATAACACTCGATTTTCTATGAGTGTGCCATGATAGAAAACGAAAGCTAAGGAGGACTAACTATTATATCTCCCCCAAAATGGTTTTTGTCTGATGAAAATCTATGAATTTCAGTGGCCAGCGATCATATATTGGCACTTACGAGTGCATCTATAGTTTTATGTATTTCTCAAATGCATTCCCCTTCTAAATACTATATATATGGGCATATAGGAATGCCTGTACATTTAGATAAGTGCCGTTTTGCCGAAAATATCCGAGTTTTGACAATTTTGGAGTCAAAATCAGCTGTACCCCAAAATAATTATATAATATATTTTTTTCAGCACCTTCTATTATTCAATAGGGGTAAACGAAAACGCTACGTTATAGGGGATCCTTGTAGGATACGCCATGCAAAAATGCGGGAAATTTGAAAGATTTTGAGTGACTAGATGATTTTACAAATAGTGCAATGAAATTCTGCGCTCGCGCACTCGCGCGCGCACGTAGAGAGCTGATTTTTTTCAGCGCGTCTTAGTATTTCCATTGGTAATAAGATGGTATAATGCCAGAAACACAATCTCTTATACAGGTTGACTTGGGGGTCAAAGGTTCAGCCTACCCATATTTATTAATTAAGGGGACAGTGATTATTTTTTTGGGTCTATTTATTTGTATAATTAGTGTTCTCCCTAGATCTCCATTAAGCTTTAACAAAAACGTCCATTAGATCCCCTTTTGAGATTAATGTGTACATTTTTCGATAGTCCTCCACAATTACAGGCTCGCTCTCGCTCGTCATGACAAAAATCGACACCTAAAGGGCACACAAGGTCTTAATATTGACAAAGAAATGGGGTGTAAGGTCTTTAAATCGACAAACTAATGGGGCAAACGTCTTAAAATCTCAAAAATAATAGGGATAAGCATGAGGAAGAAAGGGGACCAGAAAAACGGCCCATCTCCCCTTAACCAATGTGATTTAATTACATAAAATGGTATACATGATTTAATTTCCAATTAATTCACCGCAAAACACATATCAGACAGAGGATAGCAGAACGTTTGTACCAAAGGCATTAGGCAAAGTGATATAATTGAAAGCAAAGAGGCATACACCATTCTATTACCACTTACTGCAAGAAATATACAAATGTGTGTGTATATATATATATACCGGTATATATATATATATATATATATATATATATATATATATATATATATAATATTGAGTTCAATATGTGAGTAATACAGGGATGTCTTATGCCATCTTGACAGTTTATATAATAAATAAATAAATAGATGAAATGATCTAAAAATGGAGGGCAGGTTCAATGGGCATAGGAGCTAGACTAGGAAAGGAATGGAAGATGTTAGCATGCCTACTGTATATGCTCCAGAGGGTGGTCACAAATTTTGACTGTATGTGTCAGAGGAGCAAGTTAAAGGTCAATGGATTCTCGAACAAGTAGAATCATTTTGCCTCATCAACTCACTTCTCTCTTACTAGTTCCCTACAACCTCTTTCTACACGCCGCAATGTTTCATCTCTTTCACTCTTCTATCACTATTACAACATCAATTTTCTTCAGAGCTCTCTCAGTGCAGCGAGTGCGAGGCACCCGCCTTTCAACACAGTCCCACTCATATTCTGTCCAGCTCTCCAACCCAAGAATTGGCAAATTTTCTCGGTCTTTATTTTACTCAACAAGTGAAATCTGGAACTCTCTCCCTCAATCAATCTTTCCTTCATCCTATGACTTAAACTGCTTCAACTTCGTGTGTCCAAACATTTTTACTCCAACGTCCCTTGAATTAGGCTCTGTCACTCTTTTGGCTTTCGGGGAAACACTCGTTACAGGCAACCTGCGTTTTGTCTCCTTCATACACATTGAAACTGTAATGCTCTCGCAAAAATCCCGCAACCCAAATACTGTACTACCCGAGTTGACGTTTGGGATAGTGTAAAATAGTCGTTGATGGCGAAGTCTAAGAAACCCATCACGTGAATCATCACGAGACTATCCCTGTTTTTTTTCAAGGAGAACTAAGGTTACTATCCTATTAACGTCCGCGGTAGAGCAGTGGGTTAGCGCGCGGACCTGGGGTGACCTACAGTCACCTACTGAGGTCACTAAACCAGGGTTCGAATCCCGCGCCAGGCATCTCAAAATCTGGGGAGTTTTCGGGAGGGTTAAATTCCCTTCGTATACCCAGCATAACAGAAACCAAAATGGTGTTTCAGAAAAGGTTACGGGAAATTACACACTTAAAGAAAATAATACATATAATCAAGAATGAGCATGTGAAAAACTGTAAAATTAAATTGAGAAACAAGAAACTGAAAGGAATAACAAGATTCAAATATATAGGAGCTTTACTGTGCATTATATAATAATATTGGGAGTGAAATTTAAAACAGTAATATACGAGGGGGAAATATCATTGGTGAACATGATTGTATTCTGAAAGGGAGAAGGGTCAGTCAAGAAGGGAAACAAGTTACTGAGAAATTAGGGAAAAATCGACACCTAAATTACACGAAAAGTCTGAATATTGACAAAGAAATAGACGAAATGTCTTAAATCGCCAAACTAATGGGCCTAACGTCATAAAATCTGAAACTAATGAGGAAGAAGGGGGTCAAGAAAAACAACCCATCTCCCCTTAAGCCTGTATCACACGAGCACTTTCACCGTGCCGCGAATACCTGAATTAAAATATTATCTCCACATGACGGAAAAGGTTATTATTTTGATCGCACGACCGTTTCGACTCTCTTTGGAATCCTGGTTAGGTGTTGAAGAGGATTTTAGAGAGTCGAAACTGTTCTGTCATCAAAATTAATAAACTACAATTTTTCCAAATGTGTACTGCCTCCAACCGGAGGCAATTTTGTAGAACCGGAGCAATTTTGTTTGAAGACTTGAAAGACTGTTAATACAAGAAAGTTACCATGATAGAACATTGGTATGGCCATTTTGCCAATTTCAGAGACATAATTCAAACTGTTAACTACCCAAAATTTTATCTCTACATTTTTTTTTTTTTTTTTTTTTTTTTTCTATATTCCAACTACTCCCTCTCGGGCATAGGCTGAGAGCCTGTACATTCCACCGCTCAACACGGTGAAGCCCGTGAGGTCTTGTTCCAGTCTGGGGAGTGAGACATGTGAAGCATCCATCATGGCTCGAAGGAGCTCCATCTCTGAAGCGGCTGGTTGCTTCGCTCAAGTGCTTCACCGTCTCACCCTCCAGACTCAGACCCTCACTCTCAGAACGCCACCTATTGAGCAGTGAACTCACTAGGCATTGTCCCCCTGTAACATATTTTGAATATGGGAATATTCATACAGTGTTATTTAATCAGGGAACAATGAGGGTATTTTTTTGGCATTTCGGTGGGCTTTGTGGTAATGCACTGATACTAGGTACAGCACAAATTCAATCACAATAATATCTTCCCATTGACATATCGGGATTTGAACCCGGGTCCATTGGATTACCAATCCAGTGGCATGACCACTCCACCACACCTCCCCAATTTACAATAATAAAGACAAATATTATTGGATTCGCTTTTCGTTTAAGAGTGGTGACCTGCTATTTTATCTTTCTTGGTTGTATCCATTCAGCCCCATTCAGCCTACTGTGTTAAGACATTTATCCCCATCCAGGTGTCGATTCTTTCTTGGCGTGCGATAGCGAGCCAGCAAATTATAGAGAAATCCGGCTTTGCCGGAGACATTTTTTCTATCGAAAAATTAAATTTTTTAGCCACCTGTCTAACTTATTATCCAAAATATGGTGGCTCGCTATCACTCGCCAGGTATTAATTGACATCTGGATGGGGATAAATGTCTTAAAACAGTAGGCTGAATGGGGCAAAAATTGATACAACCCAGAGAGAGACAAAAAAAAGCAGGTCCCCCCCATGACCTCTAACTTCTGTAACACAAAAGGGGCTAGAGCAAATGAACAGTTAATTTCCACACCTATTCCCTAGCCAAGTCTTCTTATTTGGTAGAAATATGCGCTCGATTACTCTAGTCCTTTTTGAGTTATGAGAGGTTATAGGTTACGATTTCTGCCCAACCTAGAATGAACAGACTATAGTACCAGGCTAGCAGCTGGTGTCAACAGGCTAGTAGGAATAAGGAATAGGGAAGTGTAAGGTATTTTTTGGAATGGAAGAAAAAGCTTTAGGCATTGAATATTAAGGGGAGATGGGCTGTTTTTCTGGTCCCCTTTCTTGCTCATGCTTATCCCCATTAGTTTTGATATTCTAAGACGTTTGCCCCATTACTTTGTCGATTGTAAGACCTTTCGCCTATGTCTTAGTCAATATTAAGACCTTTCATGCCCTTCAGGTGTCGAATTTTTTCCCTGGCGAGCGATAGCGAGCCTGTAAATGTGGAGGAACCGGCCTTTGGTCGTGACCATTTTCTATCAAAAAATGCAAAAAAAAATCTCGAAGGGGGATGTAATGTATGTTTTTTTAAAGTTTGATGGAGGTCTAGGGAGGAAACTAAAAACATTAGTGAATATATAAATAAATAGACCCCAAAAATTAACCACTGTCCAAAACCCAACCAATACCAAACATCCAACAACCAATACAAAAAGTAAGTTCCAGGCCAACACTACTCCTCCCCCCCCCCCCCCACACACACACACGGGCTGAGTACAAAGCCATGTTGGGCGGGCGGAACACGGGCGGCGGCAGTATTGGGAAGAGGGCCGGGAAATATCTGGGGGCGGCCACCAGCTGTATATTGGACTATACCTTGTTCCAAAATGGTCGTCTAGAAATCGTGAACCCTAACCTCTACAGTACAACTCAAAAAAGGGTTTGACCAAAATGAATGGGGTTCAAATTTCCGTCCAGACATCGTGAACCATAACCTCTACAACTCAAAAAGGGCTAGGACAAAACTAATGGGTTCGAAATTTCCATCCTGTTCCTAATTGGTCGTCCAGAAATCTTGAACCATACCCTCTACAACTCAAAAAAGGAATTGACCAAAATTAATGGGCTTCAAATTTCCACCCTGTTCCAAATTGGAGAAATCGTGAACCCTAACCTCTACAACTCAAAAAAGGGCTATAACAAATGGGGTTCAAATTTCTACCCTGTTCCAAATTAGTAGTCTAGAAATCGTGAACCCTAACCTCTACAACTCAAAAAAAGGGCTAGAACAAATGGGCTGCAAATGTCCACACCTATTCCCTGGCTGACCCTTCCCAAATGGTAGAAATATTAGTTCGATTATTCTAGTCGTTTGTGAGTTATGGAGATTAATGTTCAAGAGTTTAGGACTGCTTACTTGGAACAGGTATACTTCACAAGAATAGTATGTGTATGTGTATATTTGTGAACAAAACCTGTAAGCATAACATATTTTAAACTTAGCAACAACCAAAAATACAAATAAGAAAGTAAATAAATAAATACAATACATTGTAATATACCGACTAGGTAAATCAATGTACAAAATACGATAACAGTAAAATCAGGAGAGTTGAGAGTTAAGGGGAAGTTTTTGTTTGTTTCAGGACTCAATTCTGCCTCATGTTTAGCCGCATTAGTTTGGCGATTTTATGATTGTTAGCCCCTTTCTTTGTCAATATTAAGACCATTCGCGCAATTTTGATGTCGATCTCTTCCTGGCGAGCGATAGCAAACCTAACAAACTTTAATGTAATATATTTAGGTTTCAAATAACGATACCGAACACATTTTTATAACATGCCAATCATTAGTTCTCAAGATACTTTGCGACCAAACAGACAGGCACACACAAGCACATTTGGGTAAAACTAAAAACACTACCATTACCCTTCACCCCTCCGGCGGCGCACAGGGTAAAACAAAGAGAAAACTGTGGAGGGAAAAGGATGGAAGGGAAGAACATACTAAAAACATGAACAATGAATGTAGTGGCCGGGTATGAGAGAGAGAGCGCGAGAGATAGATAGATAGATAGATAGAGATAGATAGATAGATAGATAGATAGATAGATATATTGATAGAGATATAGAGATAGATATAGATATAGAGATAGATAGATATATAGATAGATAGATAAATAGATAGAGAGAGAGAGAGAGAGAGCGCGAGTACAAAGGAGTACAAAGGAAATCAAGCAACAACAGTTCTAGTGACCCTTCTAGGCTGCTTGTCCTCCAAAACACTGAGGATCAAGTGTCCAAACAGTGGTTTAGAGTGGGTAAGGGAACATTGGAAAGGGAACTACTGCCCTGGAACTAATGTCCGTGGCAGGACTAGGAATTTAGTAGGGGACATATGGGTTAGTAACTGAGGGGAGGATAAAATAAAGTGATTCATTTACAAACGCAGTCAGTCGCGGGTTTGATGCGAGATATTTGTCTAAGCGGAGTTTAAATGAATCAACGGTGCTGCAGTCTATAACGTCTCGGGGAAGCCCATTCCACAAGTTGACAACTCGATTGAAGAAGAAATTCTTAGATTCGTGTGAATTAAAAGATTTACCAATAATTTTGCAACCGTTTCCCCGCGTGTAATTAGATTGGTCGATAGTGAAGTACTTACTACAGTTCATATTGTCGATGCCTTTGATGATTTTGAACACTTGAATTAAGTCACCTCTTAATCTGCGCTGGGTTAAAGGTAATAGATTTAATTCTCTAAGACGCTCTTCGTATGGTTTGTTCTTTAGGCTAGGTATCATTTTGGTAACTCTACGTTGAACTCATTCTAGCTTGTTTATGTCTTTTTGGTAATAAGAGCACCAGCATTGAACGCAGTATTCCAGAAGAGGGCGGACTAAGGAATTGTAAAGTGTTAGGATAACGTCTTTGGATTTATGCTCAAGTGACCTGCCTATAAAGCCAATTATTTTGTTTGCCTTCTTAACAACTTCTGAACATTGTTGACTCGGTTTTAGGTTACTCGATATTGTTACTCCCAGATCGGTTTCTCTGTTTACATTCTTAAGCTGAGTGCCATTCATCGAATAGTTTGCTTTCTCATTTAGGTATCCGATATGTAGTACTTTACATTTATCCGCATTGAAACTCATTTGCCAAATTTGGGCCCAATGTGACAATTTATCTAGATTGTGTTGCATATCGTCAACTTGATCTTTTGAGAGTACGCTATTTGCAATTTTTGTATCGTCAGCAAATTTTGAGATTGTACAGGTGAGACCCTCATCTATGTCGTTGATGTAAATTAGAAAGAGAATTGGTCCTAGTACCGATCCCTGGGGTACCCCGCTACTTACATTGATCCATTTAGATGCCTTACCGTTTATGACTACTCTTTGCTTTCTGTCGCTGAGCCAATTTTCTATCCATTTCAACACACCGTCTTGTATTCCATGCGCTTTTAGTTTTAGTAGTAAACGTTTGTGGGGAACTTTGTCAAAGGCCTTTTGAAAATCAAGGTATATAATATCTACAGCTTTACTCTCATCGTAGAGGTTGAGGATATCGTGGAAGAAGTCTAAGAGGTTTGTTAAACAGGAACGTTTTTTACGAAAGCCGTGTTGAGTATCTTTAAGTATGTTATTTTCCTCTAAGTGATTTACGAGTCTGTCTCTTATGACCGTTTCTAGCATTTTACATACAACTGAGGTTAAGCTAATTGGACGATAGTTACTGGGTAGGGATTTGCTGCCTTTTTTTAATATCGGTGTTACGTTGGCTATCTTCCACTGATCAGGCATAGTTCCAGACTGCAAGGATTTATTGAATAGTAATGTCAGTGGTTAGGAGAGCTCATCCTTAGCTTCCTTTAGAACTCTAGGCGAGATTGTATCAGGTCCAGGCGTTTTATTTACCTTGAGTTTATCTAAACAATTCAATACTTCTCTCTCTGTAACGGTGATATTGCTTAGAACATCTGAATTATCAATCTGAATTGGCGATGGTGTAGGGATATCACTGAGGTCTTCTGTTGTAAAAACTGATGCAAAGAAGGTATTGAGGGCATTACTCATTTGTACTTCGTCTTTGGTGTATTCTCCATTTTCATCGACTAACGGTCCAAGTAAAAGTTGAAGTAACTACTTTTTTCTTTCTGATATAACTATAGAATTCTTTCGAGTTTGTTTTACTTTGATTCGCAATATGTAACTCTAGGGTCTTTTTACTTTGCTTAATTAACTCTTTGGCTTTGCGTCGTAGCTCTACAAATTTCACCCGTTCTTCGTCATTTTGTGAGGATTTTAATCTATCATTAGCAAATTTTTTAGCAAGCAGGCAATTTGAAATATCTTTATTCCACCATTTGGGCTTATTATTAGGGCCTGGACGCCGTATTTTCGATGGTATGCAGTCTTGCACTGCTTTTAGGTAAGTGGTTTCGAATAACTTCCAAGATGTATATATGTCGTTATTGTTAATTAAAAAGCTCCAGTCAGTTTCTTTAAGCTTTGATTTAAGTTTTTGAAAGTTTGCTTTCTTGAAATTAGGGACTTTTTCGATGCTACTATTTGGTTCGTTACTAGTAAAGTTTAAAGTGAAAGTTATCGTACGATGGTCGCTGTTACTGAATTCATCACCAACATTCAAATTCTCTATTAATTCTTCTTGTGTTGCAAGTACAATGTCAAGAACATTATTACCACGGGTCGGTGTTCGAACAAATTGATAAAGCGAACTCTCTTGCAAGTTCATATACAAGTCATGTCCGGAGTGTGAAGTAAGAGTATCGCCCCACTTGGTCACAGCTAAATTAAAGTCGCCAAAAAATACGGTATCTTGTGAGTTACTTACATCTGCAATTTGTTCATAAATTTCTCGGTCAGTTTGCACTGATTGAGCTGGAGGTCTGTATATTAATGCAAGTATTATTTTTGTACCTTTATTATTCTTTATTAGCACAAAAGATGTGTCGACGTTCACAATTTGAGGTTTTGACAAGAGGGTCGGGTTAAGACTTTCTTTGATATAAAATAAAACGCTACCTCCATTTTTATTTATTCGGCTTTTCTCAAACATTACATAACCGGGAAGTGAATACTCTGCTAAAAAGTCTCTATCTTCTGTATTGAGCCAAGATTCTGTTATACCAATCACATCATAATTTTCAGTAAACACTAGTTCCTCTAAATCTGAAAATTTATTGCGTATGCTACGAGCGTTTGTATAGAAAACCTTTAAAGTTGCGGTTTTAGAACTCACAGAACGTTCTTTAATCAAATTTTTGGTTCTGGTCGGATCTACATTAAACATTCATGGCTGTCATCGGTCCTCGGTCGTTATCCCTGGCGGTTTTGAATTTGGGTCGTGTTGGTGGAGCTTTATCCAAATTCGCGGTTCTTGACAGATTAGCATTTAATTCCTTCGCAAGTTGCCGCCCTCGCTGTCTTCGGTCCTCCTTCCTGGTTGTCCTGTGCTGAGTCGATTTCTTCTCCGAAAATCCTTCACCGCATCGTTGAAAAGACGCCCAAAACGTGCTGCTCCCACCTGGTTCAGATGAACTTCATCGTCCGAAAACAAATAGTCATCGTAGTAGAAATTGTCCCAGGTATCGACGAATCCCACGTTTTCCTTCCTGCAGAGGTTTGCTAGACAACGATTTGTGCTGGTGGCTATGTTGTAAAATCGGCTCTCTACACCAAGCCGGGGGACAATTGCTGAGACGATGATCCTTGATGACTTCTCCTTAAACGACTTGATCAGCTGCTGGTACTTTAAAAGCAAATCTTCCGACTGGGTTCGCTGTACATCGTTGGATCCAACGTGGATGACGTACATTGTATTAGCAGGGGCCAGCTTAGATACTTCGTCAACTGCAGCAACTACGTCGTCCACACCACCACCAGGGATACAAAAACGCTTCCTGGTCGTAGGTGCTCTGGCGTAGAACTCTGTGAGCTGACTACTTATCATCGAGTCTCCCACGAGCCGGACTTCTTCTATTTCCGCTTCGTCATCTGAGTCTGTGAGTATCTGGAAGCGGTTTTGACACTCGGTAATCGGTATGGGTTTCCTTGTCTTGGGGCAAACGTTGTTCCTCACGACACGGAAGTTGTCTTGAGGGGGAAGAGAGTCACTATTTGTTTCTTGAGTATCGGAAACATCAGCTGAAATGGCTACTGCAGGCGTTGAATTGTTGGTGGAGTTGCGGTGACAATTGAAGTTTGTGGTACTCCAACGTTGAGTGTTACAAACTCTTGGAGTGATTCCAGCTTCATGGTGAGGACGTTGATCTTGTTGTAGGCTTCATCTAATTTCACTGTCAAATTCTCTCGTTGCTGGCAGAGACGGCAGACTTGAAGATTGACAGTAGCAAACATGGACTCACCAAACTACCGGCGCAGTTCATACAAGTGCGAGGCATGGTAACAGTCAGTTTCTTCAGATCACTTCACTCACTTTAAAACACTTAACTCACTTTAAAACACTTCACTCACTTTAGAAACACTTCAACTGAAAGCAAATATGTTGAAATACACAAAAATAGGTTATCAGGGGTGATAGCCTAACCGAAAACAAAAAATTTGAGATACACAGAATTAGGCTTCCAGGGGCGATAGCCTAACCAAAAGTTTTTAAAAAATTGAAATACGCACCAATAGGCTACCAGCGTTGAATAGCCTAACCGAAAATAATAAAATTGAAATACGCAGAAATAGTCTACCAGGTGTGATAACCTAACCTTAAACAAATATATATATATAACAGAATATGTAACTAAATATACAATCCACCAAATAGAGATTATATAAAAATAAAGTGTGACTGCACACAAAGGGTTAATATACTGTAGCAACAGATGGACCTGGTGTCACTGTAGCCTAGTAAAGCAGTAGCCTACTCTTTTTAGATAAAAAAAAAAAAATGTATCAGTCAAAGGTTACTACAAGATCGTGCAAGCAACAACTAAAATTACAGATATATATAGCTACAGTAGGATACTAAATACAATATCTACTAGAGTTAATAAGAACAACAGATTGGCTGGCTATAGGCTAGGCTAGGTTTGGATTAGGTTAAAAGTTTGGCAGGTTGGGTTAGGCTAGGTTAGTTTGTACAAATACCACCCTTAGCTTAAAGTAAAATTAGTCTGAGGAGAAAAAGTCAAGAATATATCTAGGGGAAAAAGATAAATGAATGCACTTAAATTTACTACAAAATTGGCTGGAATTTAATATGTATAATCCCCCCCAAAAAAGTTTGGGTCAATATTTACGAGTCACACCACAGCTGGAATCTCATTTCTAATGGTAGTTTTGGGTTCCTATCATTCTAGTTTCATCACTATATACTTTTTATCCACGGACTTTTTTTTTTTTTTTTTTTTTTTTTTTTTTTTTTTTTTTTAGCATTAACCTAACCTAAAAACCTAACCTAACCAAAATGTATTTGGGGGGTATTTGGGGCTATTAGGTTAGGTTAGGTTAGGTTAGGTTAGGTTAGGTTAGGTTAGGTTTTTTGGTTAGGTTAATGCTAGGCTAAAAAAAAAAAAAAGCCAAGAAAAAAAAAAAATTCCGGTGGATAAAAAGTATATAGCAATGAAGCATAGAATGATAGGAACCCAAAAACTACCGTTAAAAATGAGATCCCAGTTGTGGTGTGACTCGTAAATATTGACCAAAGTTTGTTTACAAAATGGCGTCGGCGTTCGTTCCTGTAGGCAGGTTAGTTAGTACACAATATTGTTTACTAGCAAATTAATATGCAAAGCTTTACTTACATACAAGGCAGTTAAATTGATACTTACTACAGTAGGTAATGGGTAAAACTAGGGGCTACGATTTTATATCAAATAAGAAGAGAGCGTTTGTTTACAAAACAAAACAAACAAAGAACAACAGATGGCGCTAGTGGCGCCCTGTCCGAGCAGGAGTCTTGTGATAAACACAAAGTTTATCAGTCAATACACTGCGAAATATCGTGCAGTGTTACTTACTAAGCTACAGGATGGTTAAACGTGCTCTTAACCACCTTTAATGCACAAGAATGAAGAGGATGAGTAGTTAATACTCAAATTATGATCGATATCGGGAGAGCGTTGACAGAGCGTCTGCAGCGTCTGGCGGTAGCGAGGTGAGAGAGAGAGAGAGAGAGAGAGAGAGAGAGAGAGAGAGAGAGAGAGAGAGAGAGAGATAAAGAGAGAGATAAACAGATAGTACAAAGGAGTACAAAGGAAATCAAGCAACAACAGATCTAGTGACCCTTCTAGGTTGCTTGTCCTCCAAAACACTGAGGATCAAGTGTCCAAACAGTGGTTTAGAGTGGGTAAGGGAACATTGGAAAGGGAATTACTGCCCTGGAACTAATGTCCGTGGCAGGATTAGGAAGTTAGTAGGGGACAGATGGGTTAGTAACTGAGGGGGGGATAAAATAAAGTTATTCATTTACAAACGCAGTCAGTCGCGGGTTTGATGCGAGATATTTGTCTAGGCGGAGTTTAAATGAATCAACGGTGATGCAGTCTATAACGTTTCGGGGAAGCCCATTCCACAAGTTGACAACTCGATTGAAGAAGAAATTCTTAGATTCGTGTGAGTTAAAAGATTTACCAATAATTTTGCAACCGTTTCCCCGCGTGTAATTAGATTGGTCGATAGCGAAGTACTTACTACAGTTCATATTGTCGATGCCTTTGATGATTTTGAACACTGAATTAAGTCACCTCTTAATCTGCGCTGGGTTAAAGGAAATAGATTTAATTCTCTAAGACGCTCTTCGTATGGTTTGTTCTTTAGGCTAGGTATCATTTTGGTAACTCTACGTTGAACTCGTTCTAGCTTGTTTATATCTTTTTGGTAATAAGGGCACCAGGATTGAACGCAGTATTCCAGAAGAGGGCGGACTAATGAATTGTAAAGGGTTAGGATAACTTCTTTGGATTTATGCTCAAATGACCTGCCTATAAAGCCAATTATTTTGTTTGCCTTCTTAACAACTTCTGAACATTGTTGACTCGGT
This sequence comes from Paralithodes platypus, assembly GCA_032716605.1. Taxonomy (NCBI): domain Eukaryota; kingdom Metazoa; phylum Arthropoda; class Malacostraca; order Decapoda; family Lithodidae; genus Paralithodes; species Paralithodes platypus. Next base: position 50,575,238 of record CM064492.1, read on the forward strand.
TTTAGGTTACTCGATATTGTTACTCCCAGATCGGTTTCTCTGTTTACATTCTTAAGCTGAGTGCCATTCATCGAATAGTTTGCTTTCTCATTTAGGTATCCGATATGTAGTACTTTACATTTATCCGCATTGAAACTCATTTGCCAAATTTGGGCCCAACATGACAATTTATCTAGATTGTGTTGCATATCGTCAACTTGTTCTTTTGAGAGTACGCTATTTGCAATTTTTGTATCGTCAGCAAATTTTGAGATTGTACAGGTGAGACCCTCATCTATGTCGTTGATGTAAATTAGAAAGAGAATTGGTCCTAGTACCGATCCCTGGGGTACCCCGCTACTTACATTGGTCCATTTTGATGCCTTACCGTTTATGACTACTCTTTGCTTTCTGTCGCTGAGCCAATTTTCTATCCATTTCAACACACCGTCTTGTATTCCATGCGCTTTTAGTTTTAGCAGTAAACGTTTGTGGGGAACTTTGTCAAAGGCCTTTTGAAAATCAAGGTATATAATATCTACAGCTTTACTCTCATCGTAGAGGTTGAGGATATCGTGGAAGAAGTCTAACAGGTTTGTTAAACAGGAATGTTTTTTACGAAAGCCGTGTTGAGTATCTTTAAGTATGTTATTTTCCTCTAAGTGATTTACGAGTCTGTCTCGTATGACCGTTTCTAGCATTTTACATACAACTGAGGTTAAGCTAATTGGACGATAGTTACTGGGTAGGGATTTGCTGCCTTTTTTGAATATCGGTGTTACGTTGGCTAGCTTCCACTGATCGGGCATAGTTCCAGACTGCAAGGATTTATTGAATAGTAATGTCAGTGGTTTAGAGAGCTCATCCTTAGCTTCCTTTAGAACTCTAGGCGAGATTGTATCAGGTCCTGGCGTTTTATTAACCTTGAGTTTATCTAAACAATTCAATACTTCTCTCTCTGTAACGGTGATATTGCTTAGAACATCTGAATTATCAATCTGAATCGGCGATGGTGTAGGGATATCACTGAGGTCTTCTGTTGTAAAAACTGATGCAAAGAAGGTATTGAGGGCATTACTCATTTGTTCTTCGTCTTTGGTGTATTCTCCATTTTCATCGACTAACGGTCCAACAGTTGAAGTAACGACTTTTTTCTTTCTGATATAACTATAGAATTCTTTCGGGTTTGTTTTACTTTGATTCGCAATATGTAACTCTAAGGTCTTTTTACTTTGCTTAATTAACTTTTTGGCTTTGCGTCGTAGCTCTACAAATTTCAGCCGTTCTTCGTCATTTTGTGAGGATTTTAATCTATCATTAGCAAATTTTTTAGCAAGCAGGCAGTTTGAAATATCTTTATTCCACCATTTGGGCTTATTATATGGCCTGGACGCCGAGTTTTCGATGGTATGCAGTCTTGCACTGCTTTTAGGTAAGTGGCTTCGAATAACTTCCAAGATGTATTTATGTCGTTATTGTGAATTAAAAAGCTCCAGTCAGTTTCTTTAAACATAGCTCTAAGTTTATGGAAGTTTGCTTTCTTGAAATTAGGGACTTTTTCGATGCTACTATTTGGTTCGTTACTAGTAAACTTTAAAGTGAAAGTTATCGTACGATGGTCGCTGTTACTGAATTCATCACCAACATTCAAATTCTCTATTAATTCTTCTTTTGTTGCAAGTACAATGTCAAGAACGTTATTACCACGGGTCGGCGTTCCAACAAATTGATAAAGCGAACTCTCTTGCAAGTTCGTATACAAGTCATGTCCGGAGTGTGAAGTAAGAGTATCGCCCCACTTGGTCACAGGTAAATTAAAGTCACCAAAAATTACGGTATCTTGTGAGTTACTTACATCTGCAATTTGTTCGTAAATTTCTCGGTCAGTTTGCACTGATTGAGCTGGAGGTCTGTATATTAATGCAAGTATTATTTTGGTACCTTTATTATTCTTTATTAGCACAAAAGATGCGTCGACGTTCACAATTTGAGGTTTTGACACGAGGGTAGGGTTAAGACTTTCTTTGATATAAAGTAAAACGCCACCTCCATTTCGATTTATTCGGCTTTTCTCAAACATTACATAACCGGGAAGTGAATACTCTGCTAAAAAGTCTCTATCTTCTGTATTGAGCCAAGATTCTGTTATGCCAATCACATCATAATTTTCTGTAAACACTAGCTCCTCTAAATCTGAAAATTTATTGCGTATGCTACGAGCGTTTGCATAGAAAACCTTTAAATTTGTTATTTTAGAACTCACGGAACGCTCTTTAATAATATTTTTGGTTCTTGTCGGATCTACATTTATGTTCATGGCTGTCCTCGGTCCTCGCTGTCTTCGGTCCTTATCGCTGGTGGTCCTCGGTTTCCTCTGTTTTTTTCTTGGCGTTGGATGATTTATGTCACTGCTGCTTCTTCTCGGATGGCGTTTTTTGATCCATGGCTGCGGACTGCTTCGTGTAGGAGACGACCCATGCGTGCTGAACCCACAGGGTTTAGATGAGTGCCATCCTTGCGGAACAGAGTAGGCTGGTTGTAGAAGTTGTCCCAGAGGTTGATGAATTCAACTTCTTCCCTCAGACACAAATGTTTTAGTCGGCTATTTGTGCTGAAAGCCTTGTCGTAGAATTTGTCAGGTGCGTCGATCTTGGGGAGAATGCCTGAGATGATGATATGCCTTGACTTGTTTTTGTAGTGCTGGATCATCTTGCGATATTTCTCCATCAACTCTTCGGATTTGGTGCGCATGACGTCATTTGAACCAGCATGGATGACAAAAAGGGTATTTTCATTTGCATCCTTTGTGGTATCTTCGAAGGCTTCCACAATGTCGTCCAGTCCAGCTCCTGGGATGCAAAATCTTTTTCGTCGATTTGGGACTCTGTCGCAGAACTCTTCGACCTGTCCTCGTAGGATGGAATCCCCAACGAGCCTGGTCTCTTCTGGTTCGTCTTCCATCTCTACCAATATCTCAAATCTGTTGGACATTGTGACTGGTAGATGAGACCTTTTCTGCGTTGGCCGTGCACCGTTCCTCACTGGTGTAAATCCGGAAACCTGTGGTGGCGGGACTCTACGTACAGGTCGGGGAGAGGAGTGGTTAGAACGGGGGCGAGGGGTTGGTACTGTTCGTGCTAGCAGGCTTCTTGCACGAGGAGTGGGGGAGAGACTAAGGTGAACAGGGCGGCTGTCCTGGTTTGATGTCGGCTCAGGTTCATCAGAAGCATCTGCTGCAGGTGTTGGATTGTTGGCAGATGACGTTGGGGCGGTGGTGGATGCTGGAGTTGAAACAATTTGAGTTAGTGATACTCCAACGTTGAGTGTTACAAACTCTTGGAGTGATTCCAGCTTCCTGGTGAGGGCGTTGATCTTGTTGAGGGCTTCATCCAATTTTGCTGTCAAATCCCCTCGTTGCTGGCAGAGTCGGCAGACTTGTGGATCGGCAGGAGCAAACATGGAAGCACCAAACCTACCGGCGCAGTTCGTACAGGCACGAGGCATGGTGACGATCACTTTCTTCAGTTCACTTCACTCACTTAAAAACACTTAACTCACTTTAAAAACACTAAACTCACTTTAAAAACACTAAACTCACTTTAAAAACACTTCACTCCCTTCAGGTCGCTTCACTTACTTAAATAGGCCTAACCGAAAACAAAAATTTTGAAATACACACAAATAGGTTATCAGCGGTGATAGCCTAACCAAAAATTAAAACAAAACAAAATTAAATTTGAATACGCAGTGATAGCCGAACCGAAAACAATTTTATGTTTATTTAAACAGAAATAGGCCACCAGGGGTTATAGCCTATCCTAACCGAAAACAAAAATTATGAAATACCGGTACGCAGAAATAGGTCACCAGCGGTGATAGCCTAACTGAAAATTTAAAAATTGAAGTACGCAGAAATAGGCCACCAGGGATGATAGCCTAGACTAACCGAAAACAAAAATAACCGAAAACAAAAATTATGAAATACCGGTACGCAGAAATAGGCCACCAGCGGTGATAGCCTAGGACTAACCGAAAACAAAAATAACCGAAAACAAAAATTATGAAATACTGGTACGCAGAAATAGGCCACCAGCGGTGATAGCCTAACTGAAAATTTAAAAATTGAAGTACGCAGAAATAGGCCACCAGGGATGATAGCCTAGACTAACCGAAAACAAAATTAACCGAAAACAAAAATTATGAAATACCGGTACGCAGAAATAGGCCACCAGCGGTGATAGCCTAACTGAAAATTTAAAAATTGAAGTACCGTACGCAGAAATAGGCCACCAGGGATGATAGCCTAGACTAACCGAAAACAAAAATAACCACAAACAAAAAAGTATGAAATATGCAGAAGTAGGCTACCAGGGGTGATAACCTACCTAAAAAAGCAAAACAAATATATATATATATATATATATATATATATATATATATATATATATAATAGAATATGTGACTAAATATACAATTCACCAAATAGAGATTATATAAAAATAAAGTGTAACTGCACACAAGGGGTTAATATACTGTATCAACAGATGGCGCTGGTGTCACTGTAGGCTAGTCGAGCAGGATTATATTTAGATAAACAAAGTTATCAGTCAAAGGTTACTACAGTACAAGATCATGCAAGCAACAACTAAAATTACAGATATATATAGCTACAGTAGGATACTGAATACGATAACTACTAGAGTTAATAAGAAAATACAAAGCTAGGTCGATTTAGAGGTGCGCGTGCGTCGTCTGCTACAAGCTAGGATAACAAATGTAAACAACAATGTTTATCAGTCAGAAAAGCAATAAAATAACATGCACGGCAACTACAGAACTATGTGGAGGTTAAACAAGCACTTAACTACTGTTCATGCAATGAATAAAGGGAATTGGGATATGAAATACTCAAATTAGGATAGAGTTTTCTCAGTGGCGATGCGGAGCTGTAGGCGGTGCTGAAGCCGGCGGGTGAATGAGATAATGAGTGAATGAGATGATAGATAGATAGAGAACCAGAGCTAGACCTAGACACCATGCATCATCCCACGACAATCAGCAAGTTAAGTGTCAGGCCCGGGTAGTCAGCTGGTGTGTGTGTGTGTGTGTGTGTGTGTGCTGTGTGTGTGCTGTGTGTGTGCTGTGTGTGTGTTGTGTGTGTGTTGTGGGTGTGTGTGTGTGTGTGTGTGTGTATGTGTGGGTGTGTGTGTGTGTGTGTGTGTGTGTGTGTGTGTGTGTGTGTGTGTGTGTGTGTGTGTGTGTGTGTGTGTGTGTGTGTGTGTGTGTGTGTGGTGTGTGTGTGTGTGTGTGTGTGTGTGTGTGTGTGTGTTGGTGTGTGGTTGTATGTGTGGGTGGGTGGGTGTGGATGTGTGTATGTGTGGGTGGGTGGGTGTGGATGTGTGTATGTGTGTGTGTGTGTAGGTGTGGGTGGGTTTGTGGGTGTGGGTGTGTGTGTGTGTGTGTGTACTGTATGTGTATGAAAAGGTAGCGGAGTGGGTAAAGGAAGTGAAAACCCTGGTAGACATTGCGAAATCTGAACCGCATGCTGCATATACTGCCTTCACATATGGTGTTAAGCACAGATGGACATTTCTTATGAGAACAGTACCTGGCATTAGACAGATGCTCCAACCGCTGGAAGAAGCAATCAGAGGAACATTCATACCGGCCTTAACAGAGATGGAAGGCGTCACGCAAGAGCTAAGAGATCTATTAGCTCTTCCGCCAAGGTTCGGAGGTATGGGGATCATAAACCCAGTGGAGGCGGCACTACATGAGTACCAAAATTCCCTTAAACTTACTACGTCTCTGACAGAAAAAATACGGGAGCAAAATAAAAATGATGAGGTGGACGAAGAGGAACAACGAAATGCAAGACAGGAAATTACAAAGAGCAGAGAAGAGAGACAGAAACATAGCCTAGAACAAATTAAGACCAGATGTAGGATAGAACTGAAAATGAGAGTTGAGATGGCACAAGACACGGGGGCTTCAAATTGGCTCACATCATTACCAATAAAGGAGAAAGGCTTCAGCTTAAATAAACAAGAATTTAATGATGCCGTAGCCTTGAGGTATGGGTGGCCAGTTTCGAACCTGCCGCTGAAATGTGCATGCGGTGAAATAAACAACCCAGACCACTGTATGACCTGTAAGAAAGGAGGATTCATCTGTATCCGGCATGATGAAGTACGAGACATCACTGCACAAATGCTGGACGAGGTGTGCCATGATGTCAGAATCGAACCGGAACTTCTGCCTATGGACGGACAGCGCTTGGCCCACAATACTGCAAATACTTCAAATGAAGCAAGAGTGGACGTAAGTGCTCGAGGTTTTGGACGAGGGGACAACAGGCTTTTTTCGACATCAGAATCTTCAACCCAAGAGCACAAACATATCGTGAGCGAGGACACAAGGCGGCATACTTGAGAAACGAAAGTGAGAAAAAACGCGCTTATGAAGAAAGAATTTTGAACAGGGATCAAGGAAGCTTTACTCCTCTGGTCTTCTTATCGTCGGGAGGTATGGGACCTTCTGCAAGTGTCTTCTATGCCAGATTAGCTGAACAAATATCGGAGAAAAAACGCCAGCATAGAAGCCAAGTCATAACTTGGATGAGATGCCGGCTCTCTTTCTCTCTTCTCAGGTCTGCACTCCTATGTCTCCGGGGTACAAGGTCCTCCCCGCTACAGAGGACAAGAGTGAGAGACTTGGACTTTGAAATGGTCGTGGCAGAGGGACGAATTGGGGAACAACTAGGTTGATTGTAGGGAGTTACTGGTACAATAAGATAAACTACAATGTAACTATAATAAGATAGATTGTACACCACTTTGTAACTGTATGTGTATGTGTGTGTGTGTGTGTCTGTGTGTGTAATAATAATAACATAATAATCGGTTTATTTCAAGCCGGCAGCCAATGGGGCTGAAAATACACAGACTTAACCTAGATCTTATCTTAAGGGATCAACAGATTGATCCTGGCTGCTAATGAGGGCGCCTACAATCCTACATACCCCTGACGGAGTAGGACGTGGGCAGGATACTTTGTGGGTCCCCCGAGACGGACCGTCCGTCCAGACCTTGCCTTCACGGCCAGGGAAAGTTTTTGAGAGAACCTCCCCTGCCGGCACGTGGGATCGAACCCCAGACAACGGAGCTAGAGCTCCCAATACAGTGTACTAAGCGCGCTCGGCCACCGTGACCGTATGTGTGTGTGTGTGTATGTGGGTGTGGGTGTGTGTGTGTGTGTGTGTGTGTGTGTGGGTGGGTGTCATTCAACAACAATAAATTTGAACTAATTGGGTATGGAACCAACATCAATGTAAACGCCAACTATACTGCACACGACGGTTCCCTAATACAACGCAATAACCATATGCTAGACCTGGGTGTTCTAATGAGTCATGATGCTACCTTCAGCAAGCACATCCAAGCAGTGGTTCAAAAGGCAAGAGGCTGGCTGGATACTGCGCACCTTTAAAACACGAGAGGTGGAACCTATGCTTACCCTGTACTGTACAAGGACTTGGTGATACACATTTGAGAATACTGCTGACAGTTATGGAGTCCCTGGTAATCTGAGGAGAAACCAGCCTGGGAGGGGATCCAGCGCTCCTTCACCAACAAAATTACATTTTTAAAGGATCAGGACTACTGGGAGAGATTGAAAACATTACAACTATACTCTCTCGAGAGACGCAGAGAAAGATACTTAATCCTATACACTTGGACAATTCTTAATAACATGGCTCCAAATCTGAAAGTTGAAGATAAAGTGATCATCACATACAAAGAACATAAACGGTTAGAATGTGCGATATCAGACCCATCAAATCAAGAGCGCTAACCAGAGTAAAGACGCTAAGGGAACATTCTTTCGCTACTCATGGTCCTAAGGGGTATAACGAATTACCCCAAGAAATTAGAAATAAAGACTACCCAAAACTGGAAATATTTAAGAAGGATTTGGATCACTTCCTTGCCTCAATAGACGACCAACTAACTCCACCTCACTATCACCTCCGTGCTGCCAGCAACAGCATCATTGACCAGCTGGGGCAGAGGAGGGCAGATGGGACGTACAGTGGCGGCGCCACAACGGCGTGGACCACGGGGTGATAGATATCAGCCCTCAACTACACCCACAGAAACCACAGGTGTGTGTGTGAGAGAGTGTGTGAGAGTGTGTGTGTGGACAAGCGGTGGTGTGTTTAAAGGTACAAAATTGACGAAATATGTAGGTTGGGGCTACAGATGGGACCATTCAGTAAACACACACTATACTCTCTCTTGGTATTATTAAGGGGGGTGGTTCCTTTTATTGGCTAATAGTTCATGTATTCATTATATTTTTATTTCCTCTCTAGATCTCCATCAAACTTGAAAAAATAAGACCCCATAGACCCCATTTTAAAACAAATGTGCACATTTTTCAGTAGACAAATTTCCCGGTCAAATGCTTAAATTATTGGCTCGCTATCGCTTGCCAGGAAAAACAATCGACATCTAATAGGCATACAAGGTCTAAACATTTACAGAACTAATGGGGCGAACGTCTTAAAATCTCAAAAGCAATGGGGCTAAACATGAGGGAGAAGGGGGACCATAATAACTACCCATCTCCCCTTAAATGTCAGGGCCCCGGTAGTCAGCTGGTGGTATAGGAGGGGGGAAGGGGGCGCCTACAGGAGGGAACCCTTCAGTAAACAAACAATTATACTCTCTCTTGGTATTATTAACCCTTTCTGTACTGGTAACGTCTTTTTCATGATATTTTGGCAACTATTTAATTCAGTTGAAGAAGGGCCTCCAGCACTTAACAAGCTTCTAACTATCTCACCTGACCCTTTTTACTGCCACAGATATCCTTCTTATACTGCACACAATCGTCTAAATATAGCTTGTATACATCTACAAAGACGTTGCCGGTACAGAAGGGGTTAAACCTTTCAGTATGCCTCCACGCATTCCAGTATTTTTTCTGGCTATCGTTGAACGATTTTCTCGTCATAGGTGTCTCTCCCTTATAAAACAACGAAAACAAACAAATCGGCTTCTCTCCCTTAAAACAGAAAAAACTAAAAAAGGAACTAGACCCTTTTATTTATTCAGGTATTTCCACGCTTACCCCGACAATGCCAATTCGAGAGTACTCATATCATTACAATTGCTACATTTGTCACAACAAAGCATCTTTACTTTATCTTTTGTGATTAATCACAACGATGCAAGCTGATTACAAACTTCCAAAATTATACTGCTAGATTTCTTTTAAATTCACATTATAAAAAGACGAGTAGCACAAGTTTCAAGTCTTGGGTCGCTCTCAAGTCGGGCTCAGAAATCACAGGCAGAATCTGAAATGCACAAATATCTCCACGAGCTTCCACCACTGCCTTCTCTCCATTGATTGCACTGGCTGGTTCGAGTTGTGTTCCTGTCGCCATTAATTCAACGCGCCAGTTCCATTATTTAGCGGAGGGTTCACACGAGCGCTTTTTCCGTCAACTTTTTCGTGCAATTATGGTCTGTCAGCTTCAAAATTGCCGCTTTATTGTAATTCAGCCAGTTAACATGATCTGTCTTAAGTCTGTCCTTCCATACCAGTGCAAAAAAAGTATCAAAATAATACAATAATATTAAATTGCTCATGGAAAATTGCCGGAAAATGTGCTCTCGTGTGACACCCCCTGTAACAGCAGCGGAATACATCGAGGTCAAAGGTTGCGAGAGCGAGGTCAAAGGGTGGGAGAGCGAGGTCAAAGGGTGGGAGAGCGAGGTCAAAGGCTGCGAGAGTGAGGTCAAAGGCTGCGAGAGCGAGGTCAAAGGCTGCGAGAGTGAGTTCAAAGGCTGCGAGAGCAAGGTCAAAGGCTGTGAGAGCGAGGTCAAGGCTGAGAGAGCGAGGTCAAAGGCTGAGAGAGCGAGGTCAAAGGCTGCGAGAGCGAGGTCAAGGCTGAGAGAGCGAGGCCAAAGGCTGCGAGAGCAAGGTAAAGGCAGCGAGAGCAAGGTCAAAGACCGCAAGAGCGAGGTCAAAGGCTGCGAGAGCAGGTAAAGGCAGCGAGAGCGAGGTCAAAGACCGCGAGAGCGAGGTGATGCATAAAGAGTCCCCGGGGATGAAAACAGGGGTCGGTAAATAAAGGTGAGCGGACAAATCAACCACTATAGTCTGTTCATTATAAGTTGGGCAGAGAGCGTAACCTCTAACCTCTCATAACTCAAAAAGGACTAGAGTAATCGAGCTAATACGTCTACCAAATAGGAAGACTTGCCTAGGGAATATGTGCATAAATTGACGGCTCATTTGCTCTAGCCCTTTTTGAGTTACAGAGGTTAGACCTTTAGAGGTTACGATTTCTGCCCCACCTACTGTAGAATGAACGAACTATAGACCATTTCAACCAGTAACTCTCAACCAGAGGTAACTCAACCAATGCATTTAGGTTAGGTAGGGTTAGGTAATTAGGACTCTTACAACGTGTACTGATTTAAGGGGAGATGGGTCAGTTTTTCTCGTCCCCCTTCTTCCTCATGTTTACCCTAATTAGTTTTCAGATTTTAAGACGTTCGGGCCATTAATTTGGCGATTGTAAGACCTTTCGTCCCATTTTGTTGTCAATATTAGGACTTTTCGTGTCCTATAGGTGTCGATATTTTACCTAGCGAGAGATAGCGAGTCTGTATTTTAGGATGAATTGGCCTTGGGCCGGGACATTTTTCTATCGAAAAACGTACACATACTGATTATCTTGAAGGATTTTTTTTTTTTTTTTTTTAAAGCTTTATGGAGGTCTAGGGAGGAAACTATAAAATTAAATAAAATGAACAAATAAACAAAGCCCATCCCGCCTTAAATAGCCCTGGATGATTTGGCCTTGGTTGAGATCTACTGGTTTAACCCATACAGTACCGGTGACATCCTTTTCATTATATTGTGGCAACTATTAGACGATTTTATTCAGATTAGGAAGGACGTCTAGCAATAATAAGGCGGCAAACTATCTCAACCAACGCTTTTAACTACCGCAGACCCTTCCTAAGCTGCATAATATCGTCTAAATATAGTTAGAAAAAAATGAAAACACACGTCGCTGGTACTCAAAGGGTTAAATGGTATTATACTGGTGGAGTTGGCCGGCTCCCGTACATATACATTATTTGTTGTTGTTGTTGTTGTTTTTCCCCAAGCTGCCTGGCCGAACAGCCCCAAGGCCCCGAGCAAGGCCACAACCGAGCGCCCCCACAGAACCCTCCCCGCCGACCACAATAAAGCCTGGGTGACCGAAGCCACTCCACGGCGGGGAGCTGAGGAGGGTGCGGAAACGCCCGGGAAACCAAAGCCCCACCCAGGGCCCTGTGCCCCTCAGCAATTATGAAGAGAAAGTTGAGGGGCAAAGGAAAGATGTGACGCTTTGGCTTCCAATCTTGGTAGATTAGGAGGTCAATCCACGCAAGAGACGCCGTCACTTGAGATCTAGAAAATATATAAGTAAAAGGAACAGTCAGAGTAAGCTATGGGTATGGCAGAGATCGCTCAGTTCTCACTCTGATAGACCAGCCCATCACCACATTACATTATTTGTAATACTCTCTGGCTGTTGTTGTTGTTGTTGTTGTTGTTGTTGTTGTTGAAAGTAAAGGTTGGAGGCTAATTATTGTGCTGAACGTTTGGTGGTTTGTTTCATAACCCATTTATTATTATTATTATTATGTTATCATTATTATTATTATTACTATTATTATTATTATTATTATTATTATTATTATTATTATTATTTGTGTTTATTATTATTATTTTTATTTTTATTATTAGTACTATTGTTTTTATTTTTCATTTTATTTTTGGGCTGTACTCGACATAAAACATTAATTGTTGGGGTCATTTGGTTGACAGAGCAACGATAAGGTAAAACTATCTAGATATTAGTTAGATGTTGTAAGGCTTGCTTCACAAATATTGCACTAGGAAATTAATATTAACAACCACACATTCGGTACAATGTTTAAAGTTGACTTTTGACTTTAATTTCTGCGTATTTAATTATTGTCACATGTTGTGTTTCTTTGTTTATTGTCATTATTCCTTAAAAACAAATATATATATATATATATATATATATATATATATATATACAGTATATATATATATATATATATATATATATATATATATATATATATACAGTATATATATATATATATATATATATATATATATATATATATATATATATATATATATATATATATATATATATTTCTGATTATGGTTTCCGGCCTGTCTTTTACCTTCGAATTCCGATAATGAGGCCGTAATTAGCAGTAGAAATGTCTACTGTCATTCAATGCGGTTACCGTTGAAACGTCCTTATTATCATATTCTGGCAACTATTAGACGATGTTATTCAGCATAGGAAGGACCTCTAGCAAAACAATTAAGGCTTCAAACTATCACAACCAACTCTTTTATCTACCACACAACCTTCTTAAGCTGCATAATATCTTCTAAATATAGCTACAACACAAATATAACACACGTCGCTGGTACAGTTGGCCAAATAAGTCGTGTCGCCGCTGTCATTACGTTTTGCTCGTTGTATGCTGTATCAATGTCTGTCAGATGTTGAATAGGGTGTGTAAAGATAGGAACATGTTTGTATATCTCACTCAAAATTATGAATTAATGCTTAGATAGTGATGATATCAATTATTGATCGAAATATACTTGGTGCCGCGACATCACTAATTTGGCCAACTGTACTCAAAGGGTTAAGTTGGTAATAATGGTGTCTGTGCTTTGGTTGTCAATATTATGGGATCCTTTTAACAGAGTCCAAGTGCCTGCACAAGAAGTTTCCTCCCTAGACCTCCATCAAATTATAAAAAAAAAACATCCATTAGATCCCCCTTCTAGATTAATTTGTACATTTTTTGGTAGAAAAATGTCCCGGCCAAAGGCCGATTCTTCCAACATTACAGGCTCACTATCGTTCGCCAGGGAAAAAATGTACACCTAAATAACACGAAAGGTCTAAATATCGACGTAGAAAAGGGGCGAAAGGTCTTCAAATCAACTAACTTATGGGGCAAACATCTTAACATCTGAAAAGTAATGGGGCTAAACATGAGGGAGAAAGTGGACCAGAAAACGGGCCCATCCCCCCTTAAAGGATGAGGATGACACTGCAAGATGAGGGAAAACACTAACTTTGGCAGGCTTTTAAAGTGGATGTTTTAAGGGGACATGGGCCGGTTTTCAGGACCACTTTCTCCCTCATGTTTAGCCCCATTAGTTTCCAGATGCTAAGAGGTTTGCCCCATTAGTTAGTCGATTTATGACCTTTCACCCAATTTCTTCGTCAATATTTATACCTTTCGTGCTATTTAGGTGTCGATTTTTTCCCTGGCGAACGATAGTGAGCCTGAAATGTTGGAAGAACCGGCCTTCGGCCAGGACATTGTTCTACCGAGAAGTGTACACATTAATCTAGAAGGGGGATCTAATGGATGTTTCTTTTAAATTTGATGGAGGTCTAAAAAGGAAACTAGAAAAATAATGAATACATGCAAACATCGCCCAAAAAGTGAACCATCCCCCCTTAAAATGATTTCATGAGTGTGTTATAAGAGCTCAATAAACTTTGCTCCAGTTTTCATTGCTGGCGAGTTGGCCAAATAAGTGATGTCGTAGCACCAAGTATATTTCGATCAATCATTGGTATCAGCACTATCTAAGCATGAATTCATCGTTTCGAGTGAGATATACAAACATGTTCCTATCTTTACACACCCTATCAACAACTGACAGACATAAATACAGCATACAGCGAGCCAAATATAATGACAGCGGAGACACGACTTATTTGGCCAACCGTACAATCGCCAGCAGCGAAGCTTTGTAAACATTTTATTGGATGATTCAGACACGCTGATGTGACCTTTTGAGTCATTCCCGATTCAATGTTTTCCATTAAGGGGGGATGGGCCGGTTTTCTGTACCACTTTCTCCCTAATGTTTAGCCACATATACATTTTCAGATGCAAAGATGTTTGCCCCATTAGTTAGTCGATTTTAAGACCTTTCGCCCCATTTCTTCGTTAATATTTAGACCTTTCGTTCTATTTAGGTGTCGATTTTCTCCCTGGCGAATGATAGTGAGCCTGTAATGTTGGAAAAACCGGACTTCGGCCGAGAAATTTACAAATTAATCTAGAAGGGGGATTTAATGGATGTTTTTTTTAATTTGATGGAGGTCTAGGGAGGAAACTAGAAAGAAAAAAAAATAATACATGCAAAAATCGCCCCAAAAGTTAACCATCTCCCCTTAAAGAATCCTTACTCTCTCAAGTTTATCATTCTTTCTATGTGTATGAAGGAGGCAAAAGGCAAGGCTGCCTGTAACAAGTGTACCCCTCACCCCCTGTCCCCCAAAGTTGAAAGAGTGAAAGAGAGCTATATTCAAGGTACGTTAGAGTAAATATATTTGTGCACACGGAACTATAAGCAATGTAAGTCGTAGGATGAGGGAAAGACAGATTGAAGGAGAGAGTTCCTGAGCTTACTTGTTGAGTGAAAGAAAGACTGGGAAAATCGGATCACTCTAGGGTTAACGAGTGAAGTAATGTACCAGTTACTAGGGCAGGCGATCGTATCCCAACTAAAATGCCCGTTCGTAGTGGCAACATAATTCATTGACCCCCCCCCCCCCCTCCCCCTGACTATTACGAGCGCTCATCAGTCAATACACATTTAAGGGGAGACTGGCCTGTTTTTGTTTGGTCTATTAATTAATTTATTCCTATATTTCTTAGTGTCCTTGCTAGACCTTCATCAAACTTAGAAACCCCCCCTAGACCATACTACAAGATAAATTTGTAAATTTTTCGGTAGAAAAATGTCCCGGCCGAAGGCAGCTTCCTCTTAAAATTTCAGGCTCGCTTTCGCTCGCCAGGAAAAACTCGACACCTAAATGGCTCGAAAGGCCTTAAAATTGACAATGAAATGGGGTGAAAGGTACTATAATCGCCAAACTAATGGGCCGAACGTCATAAAATCTGAAAACAAATGGGGCTAAGAAATGGGACCAGAAAAAAGTCCTGTCTCCCCTTAATGGCGTCCACAGAGTAATTGATGTATGCACTGCCTAATTAAAAATACACCCAGGCAGCATCAAACACACTACGTCAATTACCGGCACGCACACAGGCGGTATTAAAAAAAGGAAAGCAAGCAGAAACATGACACCATTATATATATATATATATATATATATATATATATATATATATATATACCCGGTATATATACTGTATATATATATATATATAAATGAATGAATGAATGAATGAATAAAATTAAAATATATATACTGATAATTACGGAACAAAGTTACAAAGACAAAGTCAAAATGAATTGTTCGCCTAAAACTTTGTATAATTTGACCTTTATATATTTGTTGTTAAACTTGTTAAACTTGGTGGACATTTTAGTCCATTATTTTATTGGTAACTAATGTAAAAACAAAGAACTACTATATCTTGTATCATGTTATTGCCAATATTTTCATAATTAACACAATATTTGGCTATAAAAAACGTCGTACTAGTTGGGTAATTAACTCTTTCAAGAACCAATTACGCATTTGTTTCTGTTTTCTGGCTATTATTGGACGATTATAGTCAGATTACGAAGGGTATATGAAAGTAAGAGAGTTAATTGAGATAGTATTTACCCATATAACTCCCTCTGATCCTTCCTAATTTGTATCATATCGTCTAATGTTAGCCAGAATAAACTGTCAAAATGAGTCATAATCTTCAAAGGGTTAATGGAGCCCACCTCTCTTTTTGTTTTCTCTTTCTCTCCCTCTCTCTTTGGCTTGTATCCATTCGGCCCCATTCAGCCTACTGTTTTAAGACACTTACCCCCATCCAGGTGTCAATATTTTCCTGGTGAGCGGTAGCGAGCCAGCATATATATATTTGTTTTGACAGCAAGCTAAATTTGTACATTTTTCGCTAGAAAAATGTCTCCGGTGAAGCCGGATTTCTCCATACAATGTTGTCTCGCTATCGCTCGCCAGGAAGAAATCGACACCTGGATGGGGATAAACGTCTTCAAACAGTTGGCTGAATGGGGCCGAATGGATACAAGCCAGGGAAAGAGAGAAAAGGAGACACAGATAAAAGAAAGCCGGTGACCCCCCTTTAGAGACTCCAATTATTCCTTCAAAGACCTAATGTGTTTATAATAGCCAATGCATTTATGACGTATAATTGTTTGAGTTATAATTATCAGTGAATGGTACCGTGTGGTTTATGACGTAGATGCATTAGTGTTACTATATAGCCAATTAATAGTACCGTGTGTTTTATGACGTCTAAATATTTGTTACTAAATAGCCAAATAATAGTACCATGTGTTTTATGACGTAGAAGTGATTTTTTTTTTTTTTTTTCTATATTCCAACTTACTTCCTCTCGGGCATAGGCTGAGAGCCTTAACATTCACCGCTTTACAATGAACAGTGAAGCCCGTGAGGTCTTGTTCCAGTCTAGGGAGTGAGACATGTGAAGCACGTAGAGTACAACGAGCACCTGCCATCTTGCCTTCACATGAGGCACGGTGCTCACTCATGGCCCGAAACGACCCAATCTCTGAAGCCACCTCGTTCCCGTGCTTCACTGTCTCACCCCCTACACTCGGACTCTCACACTTACACACACACAACGCCACCTGTTGAGCAGATAACTCACTAGGCATTGCACCCCTATAGCATATTTTGAATATGGGAATATTCATACAGTGCTATTTAATCAGGGAACAATGAGGGTATTTTATTGACGTTTCGGTGGGCTTGTGGTAATGCACTGATACCAGGTACAGCACAAATTCCATCCCAATAATATCTTCCCATTGATACATCGGGATTTGAACCCGGGACCTTTGGATTACCAGGCCAGTGGCAAGACCACTCTACCACACCTCCCCTTATAATAGCTAATAAATAGTACCGTGTGTTTTTTGACGTAGATGTATTTAAGTTATAATAGCCAATGAATAGTACAGTGTTTTATGACGTAGAAGGGTTTGCGTTATAATAGCTAATAAATAGTACCATGTGTTTTATGACGTAGAAGGGTTTGCGTTATAATAGCTAATAAATAGTACCATGTGTTTTATGACGTAGAAGGGTTTGCGTTATAATAGCTAATAAATAGTACCATGTGTTTTATGACGTAGAAGGGTTTGCGTTATAATAGCTAATAAATAGTACCATGTGTTTATGACGTAGAGGGTTTGCGTTATAATAGCTAATAAATAGTACCATGTGTTTTATGACGTAGAAGGGTTTGCGTTATAATAGCTAATAAATAGTACCATGTGTTTTATGACGTAGAAGGGTTTGCGTTATAATAGCTAATAAATAGTACCATGTGTTTTATGACGTAGAAGGGTTTGCGTTATAATAGCTAATAAATAGTACCATGTGTTTTATGACGTAGAAGGGTTTGCGTTATAATAGCCAATGAATAGTACCATGTGTTTTATGACGTAGAAGTGATTGAGTTATAATAGCCAATGAATAGTACCATGTGTTTTATGACGTAGAAGGGTTTGCGTTATAATAGCCAATAAATAGTACCATGTGTTTTATGACGTAGAAGGGTTTGCGTTATAATAGCCAATGAATAGTACCATGTGTTTTATGACGTAGAAGTGAATGAGTTATAATAGCCAATGAATAGTACCATGTGTTTTATGACGTAGACATGATTTAGTTATAATAGCCAATTAATAGTAACATGTGTTTTATGATTTAGAAGTGTTTTAGTTATAATGGCCAATGAATAGTACCATTAGTTCATAACGTTGAAGTGAACTACAGTATAATAATCAATGAATAGTACCGAGTGCTTTATGATGTAGAGTTGTATGAGTTATAATAGTCAATTAATGGTACTGTAACCTGAAATTTGTATTAGATACTCGTACTTATGACAAATGCATCGAACAGAACATTTTCTTTGACTTAAGTGGAGATGGTTCGTTTTTCTGGTCCCCTTTCTCCTTCGTGTTAAGCCCCATTTGTTTTGAGATTATATGACGTTCGGCCCATTAGTTTGGTGATTTTAACACCTTTCGCCCCATTTCGTTGTCAATTTGAAGATCTTTCGTGCTATTTAGGTGTATATTTTTTTCCTGGCGAGCAATAGCGAGCCTGAAATTTTAAGAGGAACTGGCCTTCGGCCGGGAAATTTTTCTACCGAAAAATTTACAAATATATCTAGGGGATGTTTGTCTAAGCTTGATGGAGGTCTAGCGAAAAAAAAATAAATAAAAATAAAAACCCGGCCCATTTTCCCGTAATCATAACAATAACATTGGGGACCTCCTATAGGCTATATAAACATCCCTCTCTTGAAGAGGAATGGAACACTTCCTATACCCTATTCCAAATAAGTAGGCCAAAACTCTTGAACATTAACCTCTATAACTCACAGACGACTAGAGTAATCGAGCTCATTTTTCCCTATGTGGGAAGGGTAAGGTAGGGAATAGGTGTGGAAGTTTACAGCCCATTTGCTCTAGCTCTTTTTGAGTTACAGGTTAGGGTTTACGTTTTCTGGTCTACCTACTTGAAACAGTATATGATGCATGGAAGGTCCAGAAAAATTTAATGGTAGAGGAAACTCCAGAATGAGTGTCTTTTAATTTGCATAAATAAAATATATAATGGGAAAGATGCAATCAGAATATAAAATTTGAGTTTTTTTTTCTAGACCCCCTTCTTCCTCATGCTTACCCTCATTTGTTGAGATTTTAAGACGTTTGGCCCATTAGTTTGGCAATTTTAAGATCTTTTGCATAATTTCTTTGTCAATAGTAAGCCCTTTCGTGCCATTTAAGTGTCGATTTTTTTTCCTGGCGAGCGATAGCAAGCCTGGAATTGTGGAGGAAGGCCGGGATATTTTTCTATCGAAAAATGTACACATTAATCTCGAAGGGGGATCTAATGGATGTTTGTCTAAGTTTGATGGAGGTCTAGGGAGGAAACTAAATAATATAATATGTGTACGAAAAAATCGACGAAATTTGTTTATCTTCCCCCTTAACCCCTTCTGTACCGAAGACGTCTTATCATTATATTCTTGCAATTATTAAGACACTATTATTAGCCTGGGAAAGACGTCTACCATTACAAAACTACCGACTATTTTAATTAATCCTTGTAGCTACCATACAGTATATCCTTCCTAAGCTTCATAAAATCGTCTAGATCTAGCTGACATCAAGTGAAAAAGACGTCCCCGGTAATGAAGGGGTTACAAGATAAATGCAGTCTAAACAACAGCTTCAGGCTATAAATAAAAGTCCAAGCTGTAAACTTCGAAAATGGTTCTATAGTCTGTTCAGCATAAGTAGGCCAAACATAGTCACCCGAAACCTCTATAACTCAAAAAAGTGCTAGAACACATAGGCTGTAAATTTTCCTACATAACATCCCTGGCTGACTCTTCCCAACTGGTAGAAATATTAGCTCGATTACTATACCCGTCCTTTAGTTATACAGATTAGTGGTCGAGATTTTACGTCTAGTTATTGTGTATTGACTACATTGTGTCATCCCTTTAACCCCTTCAAGATTATGACGCGATTTGGCAGATCATTCGGGCTATTATTATTATTGGACGATTTCCCACTAAATTACTGGCTCACTATCGCTTGCCAGGAAAAAAATGACACCAAAATGGCACGAAAGGTCGTAATATTGACAAAGAAAACGGAGAGAAAGGTCTTAAAATCGCCAAACAAATGAGGCGAACATCTTAAAATGTCATAACTAATGGGTCTACAAATGAGAGAGAAGGGGGCCAGAAAAAAAAATGTCTCTCCCTAATTACTTAGCGCTAGGTTAATAGACGTATCTCTATTATCTTGTTCTTATTATTATTTGCATGTTAATATAATTATCTCTCTATCCATCTGTCTATCTTCTTACCTATTAAATTATGGTTCCTTTCAGATATCGATCTATAGATCTACCTACCCTGGTTAGCGAAATGCATTGACGTAGATTATATGGTATAAACACATAATCCACAAGCGAATGCACAATGCCAATATCACACACACACACAAGCAAATACTGTACATCACAACGACATCACGCACGCCTGCACACACACACACACACGCACATACACACATACAAACACACAATAATATATGCGCACACCAGCACACAGACAGATTAACTCAATTACAAGTTGGTTCCGTGTGCCGACTCCTCATCAGCGAAACACACACACCAGCACACGTCATCGGTACAGAGCGAAAAGAAGTCAACAGCCAAACCATCTCATTATTGGGCTAATCAACTTCTGGCACAAAGATTGAATGTGGAGTGAGCTTGGAATGACGAGAGGCGGGAGGGAGGAGGAAGGGGAGGGGGAGGTATAGGAGGTATAGGAGGAGGAGGAGGAGGAGGAAGTATTGGAGGAGGAGGAAGTATTGGAGGAGGAGGAAGTATTGGAGGAGGTGGAATAGGTAGAGGAGGAGGTGGAGGTATAGGAGGACGAGGAGGAGGTGGAATAGGAGGGGGAAGCATAGGAGAAGGAGAAAGAGGTATTGGAGAAGGAGAAGGAGGTATAGGAGGAGGAGGTGGTATTCAAGGAGGAGGAGGTGGTAGAGGAGGAAGAGAAGGTGGTATTGGAGGAGAAGCTAGGAGGTGGTATAGGGGGTGAGGTGGTAGAGGAGGAGGAGGGGGTATTGGGGGTATAGGAGGCGTATGAGAAGGAGGAGGTATAGGAGTACAAAGTAAATCAAGCAACAACAGGTCTAGTGACCCCTCTAGGCTGCTTGTTCTTCAAACCACTGAGGATCAAGTGTCCAAACAGTGGCTTAGAGTGGGTAAGGGAAAATTGAAAATGGAACTACTGCCCTGGAACTAATGTCCATGGCAGGATTAGGAAGTTAGTAGGGGACAATGGCTTTGTAGCATAACACAGTTATAAGTGATCTTTCGTATATCTTGGAAAAAGAGAGTAACGTCTTATTAATATATATACGCAATAATCCTGATGAATCTGAGAATGAATTGATGAATTAAAGTTATTAATTTACAAACGCAGTCAATCGCAGGTTTGATGTAAAATATTTGTCTAGGCGAAGTTTAAAAGAATCAACGGTGCTGCAGTCTATAACGTCTCGGGGAAGCCCATTCCACAAGTTGACAACTCGATTGAAGAAGAAATTCTTAGATTCGTGTGAGTTGAAAGATTTACCAATCATTTTGCAACCGTTTCCCCGCGTGTAATTAGATTGGTCGATAGTGAAGTACTTACTACAGTTCATATTGTCTATGCCTTTGATGATTTTGAACAATTGAATTAAGTTACCTCCTAATCTGCGCTGGGTTAAAGAAAAAAGACGCTCCTCGTATAGTTTGTTCTTTAGGCTAGGAATAATTTAGGTAACTCTACATTGAACTCGTTCTAGCTTGTCTATATCTTTTTGGTAATAAGGGCACCAGGATTTAACGCAGTATTCCAGAAGAGGGCGGACTAAGGAATTGTAAAGAGTTAGGAGTTAGGAGGATGAGGTGGTATAGGAGGAGGAGCAGGAGGTATAGGAGGTGTATGAAAAGGAGGAGGAGCAGGAGGTATAGGAGGTGTATGGGAAGAAGGAGGAGCAGGAGGTATAGGAGGTGTATGAGAAGAAGGAGGAGGAAGAGGTATAAGTGTATGAGAAGATGGAGGAGGTATAGGAGGTGTATGAGAAGGAGGAGCAGGAGGTATAGGAGGTGTATGAGAAGAAGGAGGAGGTATAGGAGGTGTATGAGAAGAAGGAGGAGGAGGAGGTATAGGTGTATGAGAAGAAGGAGGAGGTGTAAGAGAAGAAGGAGGAGCAGGAGGTATAGGAGGTATATGAGAAGAAGGAGGAGGAAGAGGTATAGGTGTATGAGAAGATGGAGGAGGTATAGGAGGTGTATGAGAAGAAGGAGGAGCAGGAGGTATAGGTGTAAGAGAAGAAGGAAGAGCAGCAGGTATAGGTGTATGAGAAGAAGGAGGAGCAGGAGGCATAGGAGGTATATGAGAAGAAGGAGGAGCAGGAGCTATAGGAGGTGTATGAGAAGGAGGTACAGGAGGTGTATGAGAAGAAGGAGGAGCAGGAGGTATAGGAGGTGTATGAGAAGAAGGAGGAGCAGGAGGCATAGGAGGTGTATGAGAAGAAGGAGGAGCAGGAGCTA
>CM064492.1:50599974-50747665 GCA_032716605.1 Paralithodes platypus
CACCTTCCTAGACCTCCTTCAAACTTAAAAATGCCAACCCAGACCCTCATTCATCTATATTTGTAAATTTTTCGATGAAATTACGTCCTGACCGAAGACCGATTTCTTCCAAGTTACAGGCTCGCTATCGCTCGCTCAGTAAGAATTACTAGGAATAAAAGGGCTAAGCATATCAGTAAAATTCTAGCTCCCACAAGTTCGTCCTAACTTTATAATTGTGCTTCCATAAATTCTCCAACCTAACTTCATAATTGTGCTTTAAGCGGGGATGGGCGTATTTATTTGCTCATTTATAATTGTTTTATTATAATTTTTAGTTTCCTCTCTAGACCTCCATCAAGCTTAGAAGAAAAAAAACCATCCATTAGATTCCCCTTCTAGGTCATTTTTTAAATTTTTTGGTAGAAAAATGTCCCGGTTTTTCCAAAATAACAGGCTCACTATCGTCCGCCAAAACAACAAAATCGACACCTAAATAGCACGAAAGGTCTTAATATTGGCAGAGAAATAGGGCGAAAGGTCTTAACATCGACAAACTAATGGGGCAAGCATCTAAAAATCTGAAAACTAATGGGGCTAAACATGAGGGAGAAGGGAGGCCAGAACAACAAACCATCTCCCCTTAATGAATATAAAACTACTCTGTTAAAATTTAACCCCCAAACTGAACTACACCATGTATAACTCCTTGAGGACTATGACGCAGTTTGACAGGCGTATCTGGCTATAAACCGACGATTTTATGCAATTTAGAAAGGTTCTCTAGGAATCAAAGGGGTAAATATGATCTCCAGCAACTAACAGGCATCAACTATCTCACTTAACCCTCATTACTACCACAGATCCTTCTTAACCCTCATTACTACCACAGATCCTTCTTAACCCTCATTACTACCACAGATCCTTCTTAACCCTCATTACTACCACAGATCCTTCTTAACCCTCATTACTACCACAGATCCTTCTTAACTCTCATTACTACCACAGATCCTTCTTAACCCTCATTACTACCACAGATCCTTCTTAACCCTCATTACTACCACAGATCCTTCTTAACTCTCATTACTACCACAGATCCTTCTTAACCCTCATTACTACCACAGATCCTTCTTAACCCTCATTACTACCACAGATCCTTCTTAACCCTCATTACTACCACAGATCCTTCTTAACCCTCATTACTACCACAGATCCTTCTTAACCCTCATTACTACCACAGATCCTTCTTAACCCTCATTACTACCACAGATCCTTCTTAACCCTCATTACTACCACAGATCCTTCTTAACCCTCATTACTACCACAGATCCTTCTTAACCCTCATTACTACCACAGATCCTTCTTAACCCTCATTACTACCACAGATCCTTCTTAACCCTCATTACTACCACAGATCCTTCTTAACCCTCATTACTACCACAGATCCTTCTTAACTCTCATTACTACCACAGATCCTTCTTAACCCTCATTACTACCACAGATCCTTCTTAACCCTCATTACTACCACAGATCCTTCTTAACCTCATTACTACCACAGATCCTTCTTAACCCTCATTACTACCACAGATCCTTCTTAACCCTCATTACTACCACAGATCCTTCTTAACTCTCATTACTACCACAGATCCTTCTTAACCCTCATTACTACCACAGATCCTTCTTAACCCTCATTACTACCACAGATCCTTCTTAACCCTCATTACTACCACAGATCCTTCTTAACCCTCATTACTACCACAGATCCTTCTTAACCCTCATTACTACCACAGATCCTTCTTAACCCTCATTACTACCACAGATCCTTCTTAACACTCATACTACCACAGATCCTTCTTACCCTCATTACTACCACAGATCCTTCTTAAACACTTATCACTACCACAGATCCTTCTTAAATCCTTATCACTAACACAGATCCTTCTTAACTCTCATTACTACCACAGATCCTTCTTAACCCTCATTACTACCACAGATCCTTCTTAACCCTCATTACTACCACAGATCCTTCTTAACCCTCATTACTACCACAGATCCTTCTTAACCCTCATTACTACCACAGATCCTTCTTAACCCTCATTACTACCACAGATCCTTCTTAACCCTCATTACTACCACAGATCCTTCTTAACCCTCATTACTACCACAGATCCTTCTTAACCCTCATTACTACCACAGATCCTTCTTAACCCTCATTACTACCACAGATCCTTCTTAACCCTCATTACTACCACAGATCCTTCTAACCCTCATTACTACCACAGATCCTTCTTAACTCCTCATTACTACCACAGATCCTTCTTAACCCTCATTACTACCACAGATCCTTCTAACCCTCATTACTACCACAGATCCTTCTTAACTCTCATTACTACCACAGATCCTTCTTAACCCTCATTACTACCACAGATCCTTCTTAACCCTAATTACTCCCACAGATCACTACCACAGATCCTTCTTAACCCTCATTAATACCACAGATCCTTCTTAAACCCTCATACTACCACAGTTCCTTCTTAACCCTCATTACTACCACAGATCCTTCTTAACCCTCATTACTACCACAGATCCTTCTTAACCCTCATTACTACCACAGATCCTTCTTAACTCTCATTACTACCACAGATCCTTCTTAACCCTCATACTACCACAGATCCTTCTTAACCCTCATTACTACCACAGATCCTTCTTAACTCATTACTACCACAGATCCTTCTTAACCCTCATTACTACCACAGATCCTTCTTAACCCTCATTACTACCACAGATCCTTCTTAACCCTCATTACTACCACAGATCCTTCTTAACCCTCATTACTACCACAGATCCTTGTTAACCCTCATTACTACCACAAGTGCTTCGTAACCCTCATTACTACCACAGATCCTTCTTAAACCCTCATTACTACCACAGATCCTTCTTAACCCTCATTACTACCACAGATCCTTCTTAACCCTCATTACTACCACAGATCCTTCTTAACCCTCATTACTACCACAGATCCTTCTTAACCCTCATTACTACCACAGATCCTTCTTAACCCTCATTACTACCACAGATCCTTCTTAACCCTCATTACTACCACAGATCCTTCTTAACCCTCATTACTACTACCACAGATCCTTCTTAACCCTCATTACTACCACAGATCCTTCTTAACCCTCATTACTACCACAGATCCTTCTTAACCCTCATTACTACCACAGATCCTTCTTAAACCCTCATTACTACCACAGATCCTTCTTAACTCTCATTACTACCACAGATCCTTCTTAACCCTCATTACTACCACAGATCCTTCTTAACCCTCATTACTACCACAGATCCTTCTTAACTCTCATTACTACCACAGATCCTTCTTAACCCTCATTACTACCACAGAACCTCCTTAACCCCCATTACTTCCACAGATCCTTCTTAACCCTCATTACTACCACAGATCCTTCTAACCCTCATTACTACCACAGATCCTTCTTAACCCTCATTACTACCACAGATCCTTCTTAACCCTCATTACTACCACAGATCCTTCTTAACCCTCATTACTACCACAGATCCTTCTTAACCCTCATTACTACCACAGATCCTTCTTAACCCTCATTACTACCACAGATCCTTCTTAACCCTCATTACTACCACAGATCCTTCTTAACCCTCATTACTACCACAGATCCTTCTTAACCCTCATTACTACCACAGATCCTTCTTAACCCTCATTACTACCACAGATCCTTCTTAACCCTCATTACTACCACAGATCCTTCTTAACCCTCATTACTACCACAGATCCTTCTTAACCCTCATTACTACCACAGATCCTTCTTAACCCTCATTACTACCACAGATCCTTCTTAACCCTCATTACTACCACAGATCCTTCTTAACCCTCATTACTACCACAGATCCTTCTTAACCCTCATTACTACCACAGATCCTTCTTAAACCCTCATTACTACCACAGATCCTTCTTAACCCTCATTACTACCACAGATCCTTCTTAACCCTCATTACTACCACAGATCCTTCTTAACTCTCATTACTACCACAGATCCTTCTTAACCCTCATTACTACCACAGATCCTTCTTAACTCTCATTACTACCACAGATCCTTCTTAACCCTCATTACTACCACAGATCCTTCTTAACTCTCATTACTACCACAGATCCTTCTTAACCCTCATTACTACCACAGATCCTTCTTAACTCTCATTACTACCACAGATCCTTCTTAACCCTCATTACTACCACAGATCCTTCTTAACCCTCATTACTACCACAGATACTTCTTAACTCTCATTACTACCACAGATCCTTCTTAACCCTCATTACTACCACAGATCCTTCTCTACCCTCATTACTACCACAGATCCTTCTTAACCCTCATTACTACCACAGATCCTTCTTAACTCTCATTTACTACCACAGATCCTTCTTAACCCTCATTACTACCACAGATCCTTCTTAACCCTCATTACTACCACAGATCCTTCTTAACCCTCATTACTACCACAGATCCTTCTTAACCCTCATTACTACCACAGATCCTTCTTAACCCTCATTACTACCACAGATCCTTCTTAACCCTCATTACTACCACAGATCCTTCTTAACCCTCATTACTACCACAGATCCTTCTTAACTCTCATTACTACCACAGATCCTTCTTTACCCTCATTACTACCACAGATCCTTCTTAACTCTCATTACTACCACAGATCCTTCTTAACCCTCATTACTACC
Source organism: Paralithodes platypus (assembly GCA_032716605.1). Lineage (NCBI taxonomy): Eukaryota > Metazoa > Arthropoda > Malacostraca > Decapoda > Lithodidae > Paralithodes > Paralithodes platypus. Next base: position 50,604,713 of record CM064492.1, read on the forward strand.
ACAGATCCTTCTTAACTCTCATTACTACCACAGATCCTTCTTAAACCCTCATTACTACCACAGATCCTTCTTAACCCTCATTACTACCACAGATACTTCTTAACTCTCATTACTACCACAGATCCTTCTTAACCCTCATTACTACCACAGATCCTTCTTAACCCTCATTACTACCACAGATCCTTCTTAACCCTCATTACTACCACAGATCCTTCATAACTCTCATTACTACCACAGATCCTTCTTAACCCTCATTACTACCACAGATCCTTCTTAACCCTCATTACTACCACAGATCCTTCTTAACTCTCATTACTACCACAGATCCTTCTTAACCCTCATTACTACCACAGATCCTTCTTAACTCTCATTACTACCACAGATCCTTCTTAACCCTCATTACTACCACAGATCCTTCTTAACTCTCATTACTACCACAGATCCTTCTTAACTCTCATTACTACCACAGATCCTTCTTAACCCTCATTACTACCACAGATCCTTCTTAACTCTCATTACTACCACAGATCCTTCTTAACCCTCATTACTACCACAGATCCTTCTTAACTCTCATTACTACCACAGATCCTTCTTACCCCTCATTACTACCACAGATCCTTCTTAACCCTCATTACTACCACAGATCCTTCTTAACCCTCATTACTACCACAGATCCTTCTTAACCCTCATTACTACCACAGATCCTTCTTAACTCTCATTACTACCACAGATCCTTCTTAACTCTCATTACTACCACATATCCTTCTTAACCCTCATTACTACCACAGATCCTTCTTAACTCTCATTACTACCACAGATCCTTCTTAACCCTCTCCGACATATGACTACCACAGATCCTTCTTAACCCTCTCCGACATATGACTACCACAGATCCTTCTTAACCCTCTCCGACATATGACTACCACAGATCCTTCTTAACCCTCATTACTACCACAGATCCTTCTTAACCCTCATTACTACCACAGATCCTTCTTAACCCTCATTACTACCACAGATCCTTCTTAACTCTCATTACTACCACAGATCCTTCTTAACCCTCATTACTACCACAGATCCTTCTTAACTCTCATTACTACCACAGATCCTTCTTAACCCTCATTACTACCACAGATCCTTCTTAACCCTCATTACTACCACAGATCCTTCTTAACCCTCATTACTACCACAGATCCTTCTTAACCCTCATTACTACCACAGATCCTTCTTAACCCTCATTACTACCACAGATCCTTCTTAACCCTCATTACTACCACAGATCCTTCTTAACCCTCATTACTACCACAGATCCTTCTTAACTCTCATTACTACCACAGATCCTTCTTAACCCTCATTACTACCACAGATCCTTCTTAACTCTCATTACTACCACAGATCCTTCTTAACTCTCATTACTACCACAGATCCTTCTTAACCCTCATTACTACCACAGATCCTTCTTAACTCTCATTACTACCACAGATCCTTCTTAACCCTCATTACTACCACAGATCCTTCTTAACCCTCATTACTACCACAGATCCTTCTTAACCCTCATTACTACCACAGATCCTTCTTAACCCTCATTACTACCACAGATCCTTCTTAACTCTCATTACTACCACAGATCCTTCTTAACCCTCATTACTACCACAGATCCTTCTTAACTCTCATTACTACCACAGATCCTTCTTAACCTCATTACTACCACAGATCCTTCTTAACCCTCATTACTACACAGATCCTTCTCAACCCTTAACTACCACAGATCATTCTTAACCCTCATTACTACCACAGATCCTTCTTAACTCTCATTACTACCACAGATCCTTCTTAACCCTCATTACTACCACAGATCCTTCTTAACTCTCATTACTAGCACAGATCCATCTTAACCATCATTACTACCACAGATCCTTCTTAACCCTCATTACTACCACAGATCCTTCTTAACCCTCATTACTACCACAGATCCTTCTTAACCCTCATTACTACCACAGATCCTTCTTAACTCTCATTATACTACCACAATCCTTCTTAACCCTCATTACTACCACAGATCCTTCTTAACCCTCATTACTACCACAGATCCTTCTTAACCCTCATTACTACCACAGATCCTTCTTAACCCTCATTACTACCACAGATCCTTCTTAACCCTCATTACTACCACAGATCCTTCTTAACTCTCATTACTACCACAGATCCTTCTAACTCTCATTACTACCAGATCCTTCTAACCCTCATTACTACCACAGATCCTTCTTAACCCTCATTACTACCACTTCTTAACTCTTACTACCACAGATCCTTCTTAACCCTCATTACTACCACAGATCCTTCTTAACCCTCATTACTACCACAGATCCTTCTTAACTCTCATTACTACCACAGATCCTTCTTAACCCTCATTACTACCACAGATCCTTCTTAACTCTCATTACTAGCACAGATCCATCTTAACCATCATTACTACCACAGATCCTTCTTAACCCTCATTACTACCACAGATCCTTCTTAACCCTCATTACTACCACAGATCCTTCTAACCCTCATTACTACCACAGATCCTTCTTAACTCTTTTTGGCTACCACAGATGCTTCTTAACCCTTTTTGGCTACCACAGATCCTTCTTAACCCTCATTACTACACAGATCCTTCTTAACCTCATTACTACCACAGATCCTTCTTAACCCTCATTACTACCACAGATCCTTCTAACTCATTACTACCACAGATCCTTCTTAACTCATTACTACCACAGATCCTTCTTAACTCTTTACTACCACAGATCCTTCTTAACCCTCATTACTACCACAGATCCTTCTTAACCCTCATTACTACCACAGATCCTTCTTAACTCTCATTACTACCACAGATCCTTCTTAACCCTCATTACTACCACAGATCCTCCTCTTAAATTACAGGCTCGCTATCGCACGCCAGGAAAGAATCAACACCTAATTGGCACAAAAGGTCTTGACATTTACAGAAATGGGTCGAAATGTCTTAAAATCGTCAACATTATGGGGCGAACGTTTTGAAATCTCAAAAGCAATGGGGCGAAACATGAGGGAAAAGGAGTCCAGGAAAAAATATTCCTCACCCTCGTCCCCCCTAAGGGCCCTATTGAAGAGTAACTCAATATACTGTATATATACAGTATGATAATGATGAGCGTGTTAGGTGAATCCCTCTATGGTAGGTTCTTCTTCTTTGTCTTCTTCTTCTTCTTTTTTTCGTTCTTAAAATAAGACTTTATAGACTCCCAACCCTTCAGGATTATTAAGCACGAACAAGTCAGGAGGAAAGTTGAAACCGGAGCCTCTTTTCGAGAACCCCAGTAACTTGTTGTTGCCATTCTGAGTAAAAGTCCATATCTATGCAACCGAGATTTTGAGCAATTAGTGCAGTACATTCTAGGACATAAATCTCCGACTTGTATAGCGGCTGAAAGGAACCTCGGAAATGGAAATACTAGGGAAATAATGAGTGCATCCCATTAGTTGGGCACTTTTAAGACCTTTCGCGCCATTTATTTGTTAATTTTAAGACATTTTTGTGGTATTAACCTCTCCTTAACTCTATGATGCGTTTTGGTAGTTTATTATGGCAAATATTTACTAGGCGACTCAAATTAGGAAGGGTATAGCGAAGTCAGAGGGTTAATTGAGAAAATACTTACCCTTTTGATGCCCACAGCTCCTTCCTACGTTGCAGAAAATCGCCTCATGATAACCCGAATATATCAAATTACGTTATAATCCTCAAGGGTCTAATTAATGCGCTTATAGTTGACGGTGATTATAAAAGTATACGGACACAATGCCGACCATCTGGCTTTACTTGAATTAATGAAGTATTTTTGTCTACTCGATCCCATTTTTTCCTTTCCACTTGACTTCTCTTCCACCTAATTAAAGGAGCTCAGACGGTATTGTGCAGCATAATTTACTGGTTCGGCTCAATGGTTTAAGGAAGGGGTTTAGTTCTCTCTCTAAACCTCTATCAAGTTTAAACAAAACACTGCTGCACCCCCTTTCAAGATACATTTGTACATTTTTCGGTAGAAAAATTTCCCGGCCGAAGGCCGGTTCCTTCTAAAATTACAGGCTCGCTATCGCTCGCCAGGAAATAATTGATACCTAAATGGCATGAAAGGTCTTAATATTGACAAAGATATAGGGCGAGAGGTCTCAAAATCGCCAAACTAATAGAACGAACGTCCTAAATTGTCAAAACTAGTATGCTAAACATGCGGGAGAAGGGGGTTTAAAAAAAGCGAGTAGTACCCCCTTAGTGAAGTATTTTTGTCTACTCGATCCCATTTTTTCCCTTCCACTTGACTTCTCTTTCTCCTAATTAATGCAATGATGGCAGTGTTTTATCTACTTCATATTATACACTTGGGCATTGTTATTAGGACGCCTGGTTTCCATATAATTCTGGCCAACATTGTATGATTTTACACAGCTTTGGAAGGGCGTGTACCAATCGAATCTTAACATGGCAAGTGCGGGAAGACTCTTAAGAGTTTCCCGGGAGACTGTGGGAAGACTCTTAAGATCCTGGGCCTAAAAAAATCCATTTAAAAACACCCAAAAAAAACTTGAACCCTTTTTTTTTTTTTTTTTGCCCCTGGGCCATGCCAAATATCACTCCTCCACATCCCCTCCTTCCCCCCTTCCCCCCCCCCCCCCCCCCGCCCCCCCCCCCCCCCCCCCGCCCTCCTTCAGTTATCACCTATTTTCCCTGTTATTCCCTTATTCTGTGGTCTATTTTCGTGCTAACATTAGCGAGTTGCAAGCAGGGCGTTGTCATCACTGTTACCAAGCGAGTGCAAGAGAGAGAGAGAGAGTATCGATCGTATCGATCGACAATCTCTCTCCAGACGTGGGGAGGAGTGGAGGGGAGGGAGGTTGCCTCAGCCATAAGTTATGTAACTCCCGGCCTGTATCACCGATTTTGACCATCCAAACGCTGTTTCCACTTGTTTTTATTGCTGTAACAGGTTAATACCTTTATAATCAACGTAAAATATGCGCATATGGATAAGTATTAATGCTATTTATGGTAAAATAATGATGTTAGTGATGGGAACAGCTCAAATATGTGCGCACAGGTGTGTGGTGTCTCATACCCCCCATGCGCACGTCTTAGGTTAATTAACCTTTGTGTTTTCTATGTACGGTATATGAAGGAGGCAAAAGGCAAAGATGCCTGTAACGAGAGTCCCTTCCAAAAGTTGAAAGAGTGAAAGAGAGCCATATTGAAGGTACGTTAGAGTCAAAACGTCTGGACACACGGAGCTTGAAATGTTTTAAATCATAGGATTAGGGAAAGACAGACTGTGGGAGAGAGTTCCAGAGCTTACTTGTTGAGTTGAAGAAAGATTGGGAAAATCGGTTCACTCTTGGATTAAAGAGTTGGAAAGAATAGGGGTGGGAATGTGTTGAAAGGCGAGTGCCATCCACCCTTTTATTATTCGGACGCTTGTTTCCTATTTTCGGCGTAGGGATGTGGCGACCCCACCGACTGTCACTTTGTGGCTCAGATAGACCCTGGAGGTTGGGACTGGGTATCCCACCTCCAGAATTAATTTCTACTTATGGATCAGCAAGCCTTGGAGCTGAGCCCTGTAAGAGGAATTAATTAAGAACAAAAGAGAATGGAAGTATAGTAAATGTATTTAAGGGGGGTCACCGTTTTTTGTTTTTATCTTTCTCTCCTTTTCTCTCCTTCCCTGGCTTGTATCCTTTCGGCCCCATTCAGCCAACTTTTTAAAGACGTTTATCCCCATTCAGGTGTCGATTTCTTCCTGGCGAGCGATAGCGAGCCAGCATTGTATGGAGAAATCCGGCTTTGCTGGAGACATTTTTCTATCGAAAAATTTACAAATTTAGCTTGCTGTCAAAACAAGTATATATATATATATATATATATGCAGGCTCGCTTGCGCTCGCCAGGAAAATATTGACACCTGGATGGGGGTCAACGTCTTAAAACAGTAGGCTGAATGGGGCTGAATGGGGCCGAATGGATACAAGACAAAGAGAGACGGAGAGAAAGAGAAAAAAAAGCGAGGTGGGCTCCCTTAAGAAAGGATTATTTGATGCTCTTGGTATGTGTGAAACAAAAATGAAAGGGAATGAAGAAGAAGAGTATAATGGTGTAAAATGTGTAAGGACAGGAGTGGGTGTAAATGAAAGAGGTAAGGAAGGAGTTGGTCTGCAAATTAATGAGGAATGGAGTAAAGCAATGAATGGGTATGAATAGGTGAATTCAAGGTGCATGTTTGTAAAATTTAAGTTTGAAAAGGTAAAAGTAGTGGTTGTGGTAGTATACGCACCCTGTGAAGAACATGAACACTATTCGTTGTAACACACACATATTCTCTCTTTCTTTCTTTCTTTCTTTCTCTCCCCCCCCCCCCCTCTCCCTCTCTCTCTCTCTCCTATTGCCTCATACGTGGGGTGATTGGCCTTTGACAGCTCTATAAACAGGATTTCATGTTCACAGGTTGAGAGCCCGGTGGATTACAGGGTTTATTAAGCCGGTATCACACGAGCGCTTTTTCCCTCAACATTTATCCTCAACACTGGTCTGGCAACATATGAGGTCAACATTTACATGATTTCTGTCACTTAAAGTCCTCTATCATTAGCCTAGTTTCTGATGCCGTTGTAAGGTGTTCCTGAAATGTTGCCAGAATTTTTTTGATCATCGAATGTTCACTATAAAGGCTCTCGTGGCACTAGAGACCTCTTCACTCCTTTCAATCAGACGACACCAATATATACGTTTTATCCCAGCTGACGTCATACGCCTTTATTCACCTTAGGCAATGTAAACAGTCAATTTGGTCTAACCCTTTATAGGACAAGTGACCACATTTGATCATGCGAGGGATCAAGGAAATTTGGACCTATGAACGCGCGAATTTGCACTCTCTCCAAAAACACTCCGCCCCACAAAGGGTTAAACACCTAAGGGGAGATGGGTCTTTTTCCGGTGCCCCTTCTTCCTCATGTTTAGCCCAATTAGTTTTCAGACTTTAAGACGTTCGGCCCATTTGTTTGGCGATCTTAAGACCTTTCGTCCCATTTCTTTGTCAATATTAAGATTTGTCGTATCATTTAGGTGATTTTTTTTTTCCTGGCGATCAATAGCGAGTCTGTAATTTAAGAGGAACCAGCCTTTGGCTGGGACATTTTTCTATCGAAAAATTTACAAATTTATCTTGAAGTAGGGTCTTGGGCGGGTATTTTTATAAGATTGACGGAGGTCTATGAAGAAAACTAAAACAGTAAAACGATACATAAATGAGTAAATCAATACGCCCATCCCCCCCTAATAGGATATTGTAAATCAATACGCCCATCCCCACCTAATAGGATATTGTAAATCAATACGCCCATCCCCCCCTAATAGGATATTGTAAATCAATACGCCCATCCCCCCCTAATAGGATATTGTAAATCAATACGCCCATCCCCCCCTAATAGGATATTGTAAATCAATACGCCCATCCCCCCCTAATAGGATATTGTAAAGCAAACATAATTGGGTATATTGATAGTGATTCTCATTTCTATACCAATAATAGATGGGTATTTTACGATCAATGTATGCCTTTTAAATGGTAGATAATACTATAGACCACCTTGATCACCCTCTTCATACACATTGTTTTATGACAGTGTACATCACACGAGATATTTTTTCGGCAATTTTCGATAAGCGAGTTACAGTATTTTCCAGCAATATTTTGGAAATTGTTCCGCATTAGTATTAGTAATTCTCCTGGACGACCTAGATGTGCGTGATTTTATGTTTTGGTTTGTTTTGTTTTTCTGATGTGTTGTGATGTCTTTATTCAGGCTCTGTCTCGAGTCGGCCAACCCCATAAAAAAGAGGTTAGTGCCAAAGTAATGCATAAGTGCGCGGAATTTCGGTGTGAGTATCCTAGGCTCGAGTCCTTGGAGTGCCACATGTATTTGTTGATTTCATTAATTGAGTTCAGAAGTGAAGTTGGTTGGTGAAAAAATATAATTATACAATGCAAAGAAGATAGATTATGTTAGGTGCCCGAACCCATTATATTTGACAGTATATTCTTGTATCATGCTATGTGGCCAAGCTCTGTGACCTGGATAGTTGTTTGGGGATATTTACTATAGCCGGTTTTATTTCAGGAGATGGTAAATTGCATCCCTTAACAACTGATTTCTCGATACTTAAGGGGAGACGGACCGTTTTTTTGTTTTTTTTTTTTTTTTGAATTCATGTATTCCTTTATTTGTTTGTTAATTTCATTAATCGAGTTTAGGAGTAAAGTTGGTTAGTGGAGAGAACATAATATTTCTTATTTTTGTTTTCTCTCGCTAGACCTCCATCAAGATTAGAAGGAAAAAAAACTAGACCCCCTTCAAGATAAATTTGTACATTTTTCGGTAGAAAAAACTCGGCAGGTTTCTCTTAAAATTTCAGGCTCGCTATCGCTCGCCGGGAAATCATCGACACCTAAATGGCATGAAAGGTCTTAAAATTAACAACGAAATGGAGCGGAAGGTGTTAAAATCGCCAAACTAATGGGCCGAACGTCTTATATTTTCAAAACGTATGGGGCTTAACACGAGGGAGAAAGGGGACCAGAAAAACTACCCATCTCCCCTTAACCTCAACAGTCCATCAGCCTCACCTTAATGGAATAATATGAATCTAGTAGGTCTCTGCGTCGTGTTAATACCACGTTATCATAATCAACAACACATTTCACTACACAATCAACCTAATAGCTGAGTAGCCAAGACAATAACATAGCCATTTACCATCAGCTGGAAGAAATTAGACTATAATACTATATGGTTGTCAGAAAATATTAAAGTCCTAAGCTTGTTCATTTTATGCGGAAATTGCAGGTACTCTTTATGGACTTGCAATTACCAGATTTTAGGAGAAAAACTGCATGTAATGTGGCGCTAATAAGTCATGTCTCGGCTGTCATTAAGTTTGGCTCGCTCTGTGCTGTATTAATGTCTGTCAGATGTTGAATAGGGTGGGAAAGTGTAGGAACCTGTTTGTATATACAAGATTTTGTAAAAATTGGAATGGAAACTTTTATTCCTCATCAAAAGTACAGTAAAAGATCTAATTCACCTAAATGGTTTGACCATAATTGTGCTAGAGTAACTGAACAAAAAGCAATAGCCTACAATGCATACACAAGATCAAAAACACATGAAGCCTTTAATTACTTTAGAAACATCAGAAATCATGCCAAAACTGTATTAAACCTAACTAAATCAAACTTTCTCCATAAGCAGGCAAATAAACTTCTAAATAATCCAAATGATAACAAAATATTTTGGTCTACTCTTAACTCATTCAAATCCAACTTCACTACTGCTTCATCCATTCCACCATTAAAATCTCCGACTGGCAATCTTGTAAGTGACCCACGAGGTAAAGCTAACCTTCTTGCAGATATTTTCTCCACCAACTCAACCTTAGATGACATAAATCAAGATGTCCCTGTACTTAATTTTAATTCACCTGAAATTCCCTCACTTAAGATCCACACCAGACATGTCAAAACTATTTTGCAGAATCTCTCAGTAGATAAGGCTCCTGGTCCAGATGAAATTCCTCCAATAGTACTTAAGAATTGCTCCTTGGTGCTCGCTCCTGTATTGGCAAAATTTTTCCGTCTGTGTACTCATACCTCATGCTTCCCAGTACCCTGGAAAGAAGCAAACATCCATCCAGTTCCTAAAAAAGGTGCCTCTTCAGATCCATCAAACTACAGACCAATAGCTATAACTTCCACTCTTGGCAAAGTTTTTGAAATTATATTAAATAATCACATAATTAAGCATCTGGAGAATAATAAATTAATCAGTGATAGGCAATATGGTTTTAGACGATGTCGATCAACTGCAGACATTCTTTGCCTTCTTACGCATCAAATCAACCAAGCTACAGACCAACATGGTGAAACACATACAATAGCACTGGATATATCAAAGGCATTTGATAGAGTCTGGCATCAATCCTTATTGTCGAAGATGTCACACTACGGCCTTGCATCATTAGTTCCACTAATTTCTTCTTATCTTCATAACAGAAAAATACGTGTAATGGTAGATGGCCTTTATTCTCAATTTCACTCAATAAATGCTGGTGTTCCCCAGGGATCAGTTTTGGCCCCAACTCTGTTCCTCATTCATATCAATGATCTCATATCTACCACTCATAATCCAATACATTCCTACGCAGATGACTCAACACTCCACAGTTCCTTCACATTTACCAATTCTTTCACCCAACCCGATCTTATAAATTCAAAAATAAACACTGCAATTTCTCTGAACCAGGACCTTTCTAGAATTAATGAATGGGGACAAGAGAATCTAGTTTCCTTTAATGCACAGAAAACCAAGTACATTCAATTTTCTAACCGACAGAATCTCACTGACTCCCATATATTTTTTAATGATGTAAATATTCCCACTTCCCCTAGTATTGACATTCTCGGTGTAACATTAACTACTAACTTGAGCTGGACACATTATGTTAGAAGCATTGCTAAGAATGCCTCTAAAAAACTGGGACTCCTGTACAGAGTTCGAGAATTCTTCACTGACGAGCAGTTGGCCGTAATATATAAAAGTCATGTGCGCTCTCAGATGGATTACTGTTCACCTCTGTGGGGTGGAAGTGGAGTGGTTGCATTGAGGCAGTTGGACAAAATTCAAAATAAAGCTATTAGATTAATCAATAACCCTGCAATCACACAGGACCTTCCTACATTAGCCATACGAAGAAACGTTGCATCCCTTGCATTATTCTACAGATATTTTCACAGCAATTGTTCCGAGGAACTTGCTTCAATTGTGCCGCCTCTCCACATCTTTCCCCGTAGAACTAGGGCAGCTGAGAGCGCCCATGAATTTACACTTTCTCCTCCACAATGCAGAACTTCTGCTTATCAGAATTCATTTATCCCCAGAGCTACTACTCTTTGGAATTCACTTCCCTCGAATTGCTTTCCACAAACTTACAATCAACAAATGTTTAAATCCAGTTGTTACAAACATTTTATGAATGGAGGATGCCTTTAGGCACATGGACCTTTTTGTTTTATCTGTGTTTTTCCTTCCTCCATTCATTGTCTCTTAAAAAAAAAAAAAAAAAAAAAATATCTCACTCAAAAAGAAGATACCATGTGTAAATATTGCTGATGCCAATTATTGATCAAAACATAATTGGTGCCGCGACATCACTTATTAGCCCGAGTGTACTCAATACAGCACATTTTACCTTTGATTATTACAACATCATGCCAATTCAACTTAGCTTCTGAGAAAATAATGTACATTTAACTTATCCCCCAGCTTGTTCGAGGCTTTTGGAAATTATATTAACAGATTATTTCCCTATGAATCATAATCCTATTCCAATCTCGGATCGAACCGCCGACCTCCACATCACAAGACCTATTGCCTAGTTATTCTCTCCACTGGTGCAAAATAGAATAGCAACTTTTGTGTTTTTTACCAGATGATCTTAGTTCAACTGATATATATTTTTATGGGGTACTGCTTGGTTTTTGGTCTATATAATTATGTATTAATTTATTTATTATTGAGTTTCCTCGCTAGACCTCCACCAAACTTAAAATAGCACCCCCTAGACCCCCTTTCAAGATAAATTTGTACAGTTTTCGGTAGAAAAATGTTCTGGCCGAAGGCCGGTTCCTTCTAAAATTACAGGCTCGCTATCGCTCGCCAGGAAAAAATCGACAGCTAAATGGCACGAAAGGTCTTACCATTGACAACAAAATGGGGCGAAAGGTCTTAAAATCGACAAACTAACGGCACGAAAATCTTAAAACATCAAAACTAATATGCTAAACATGAGGGAGAAGGGGGTTCATAAAAAAGCGAGTACTACCCCCTTAAGTCCCTATCCTCTACTATTACAAGACCTTACACTATTTCTGATTCACTTTAGATTTGTATGAATGATGATAGGCACAGAATGTTCCTTAATTACGGGGAACAAATCGTTTGTAGATGCACGCGTCTAAGTTAAGGCGGAGGTAGTCGCTTTTTATTCACCTCTTTCTCCCTCGTGTTTAGCCTGTTAGTTTTGAGATTTTAAGACGTTCGTTCCATTAGTTTGTCGATTTTAAGACCTTTCGCCCTATTTCTTTGTCAATATTTAGACCTTTCGTGTCTTTAAGGTGTCGATTTTTTCCTAGCGAGCGAAAGCGAGCCTGTAATTTTAGAAGGCCATCGGCCAGGAATGATTTCTACCGAACAATTTACACATTTATTTGTCTAAGGGGTGCTATTTTAAGCTTGATAAAGGTCTAGCGAGGACACTCAAATCATAATAAATAAATAAATACAATACACAAAAAACCAAGCACTACCCCATTAATACGAGTGAAGATTAACTTATGCGAATGAATAGTTATATTATTAGAGTGATGGTTTATTTTTTAGTTTCCTCGCTAGGCCTCCCTCAAGCTTAGACAAACACCCCCCTGGACACCCTATTAAAGCTAAATTTGTCTATATTCGGTAAAAAAAAATCCCTGCCTAAGGCCGGTTCCTCTTAAATTAAAATTACAGACGAGAAAAATCGACACCTAAATGGCACGCAAGGTCATAAAATTGACAACGAAATGAGGCGAAAGGTGTTAAAATCGCCAACCTAATGGGCTGAACGTCTTAAAATCTGAAATCTAAAGAGGCTATACATGAGGGAGAAGGGGGACCAGAAAACCGAACTATCCCCCTTAACCCCTTGAGGATTATGACGTACTTTGACAGTTTATGCTGGGTACCATTAGACGTTTTTAGTCAGATTATTAAGGGTATATGGAAGTCAGAGGGTTAATTCAGACAGTCTTTACCCCTTTAATGACCGCAAATCTTTCACAAGCTGCATAAAATCGTCTAATGATAGCCAGAATAAACTGTCGACTCGCGCCATAATCCTCATGGGGTTAATTCCTCTAGGTCTCTTCACCGGTTCATTAAAATCATCTTACGGTAGCTCTCACTGTATACAGGAGTAGGTGCAGACATTACTGAATTCAATTGTATGTGGCCGATTTTAAGACCATTAACCCTTAAGGGAGAAGTGCTTGGTTTTCGGTCTATGTATTTATGTATTCATATATTTTTAAGTTTCTTCGCTAGACCTCCATCAAGCTAAATAAAACACCCCATGGAAGTTCATACAAGTTGAACTTGTACATTTTTCGGTAGAAAAATTACCCGGCCAAAGGCCGGTTCCTTAAAAAATTGCAGGCTCGCTATCGCACGCCAGGATAAAATTCGATTTCTAAATTGCACGAAAGGTCTTAATATTCACAAAAAAATGTGGCGAAAGGTCTTAAAATCACCAAACTAATGGAACGAACGTCTTAAAATCTCAAAACTAATATGCTAAAAATGAGGGAGAAGTGGATCCAGAAAAAGCTACCACCTCCCCCTTAAGTTACTTCAAAGCTCTCTTAGTATTCCCATTAATCTGGCTATTAATTGACGATTTTAATCGGCACGGTAAAGGTGGAGTTTCACGAGCGCATTTTCCAGCAATTTCCGATGACCAAGTTTTTCTCGTACTGTTTTGAATCTCTTTCGCTTTGGAATCGCAAACTAGATCGAAGGTAGTTTATGTTAGGTCGTATAATTCTTACAGAACATACATTTTGAAGCTGCCAGACTACAATTGCCCGTAAAAATTGACGGAAAAATCGTTTGCGTAACACCACCTTAAGAGTTTGTGGGATTTGAATTTTACATTGAAACGAATAATACCTCTGCGATTTCCAGAGGGCAATCCAACTTCAGAGTAAAAATCGGCGAATAATACACTAAATATTAAAAAAATGGTTCCTAGCACTGACATAGTTAAGCTAAATAATATTCTTCTAATAGTAACAAGAACTAAATATAAAACTTCTTATTGTACTGAAGGTGTTGACCCCTGATTCCCTGTGACCGAATACCACTAGCAGTTGGCTGAACACAAAGTCGGCCCCTACGAAAGGTTGGCCGAACATTAAGTTAGTGCCAAGGAAAAGTCGGCTGAACACAGTCATCCCCAAGGATAAGCTGGACGAACACAAAGTCAGCCCCCAAGGAGAAGCTGGATGAACACAAAGTCAGCCCCCCAAGGAGAAATCGGACGAACACAGAGTCAGCCCCCCAAGGAGAAGTCAGTTGAACACAAAGTCAGCCCCCAAGGAGAAGTTGGATGAACACAAAGTCAGCCCCCCAAGGAAAAGTCGGACAAACACAAAGTCAGTCCCCCAAGGAGAAGTTGAACGAACACAATGTCAGCCCCCCAAGGCGAAGTCAGACGAACACAAAGTCAGTCCAAAAGGAGAAGTCGAACGAACACAAAGTCAGCCCCCCAAGGAAAAGTCGGACGAACACTAAAATCAGCCCCAAGGAGAAGTCAGACGAACACAAACTCAGCCCCAAGGAGAAGTTGGACGAACACAAAGTCAGCCCCCAAGGAGAAGTCAGACAAACACAAAGTCAGCCCCAAGGAGAAGTTGGACGAACACAAAGTCAACCCCCAAGGAGAAGTTGGACGAACACAAAGTCAGTCCCAAGGAGAAGTTGGACGAACACTAAGTCAGCCCCAAGGAGAAGTCAGACGAACACAAAGTCAACCCCCAAGGAGAAGTCAGACGAACACAAAGTCAACCCCCAAGGAGAAGTTGGACGAACACAAAGTCAGCCCCAAGGAGAAGTTGGATGAACACAAAATCAGACCCCAAGGAGAAGTCAGACGAACACAAAGTCAGCCCTAAGGAGAAGTTGGATGAACACAAAGTCAGCCCCAAGGAGAAGTTGGATGAACACAAAGTCAGCCCCCCAATGAGAAGTCAGACAAGGACAAAGTCAGTCCAAAAGGAGAAGTCGAACGAACACAAAGTCATTCCCCCAAGGAGAAGTTGGACGAACACAAAGTGAGCCCCAAGGAGAAGTTGGATGACCACAAAGTCATCCCCCAAGGAGAAGTCAGACGAACATAAAGTCAGCCCCATGGAGAAGTTGGATGAACACAAAGTTATCCCCCAAGGAGAAGTTGGATGAACACAAAGTCAGCCCCAAGGAGAAGTTGGATGAACACAAAGTCAGCCCCAAGGAGAAGTTGGACGAACACAAAGTCAGCCCCCAAGGAGAAGTCATACGAACACAAAGTCAGCCCCAAGGAGAAGTTGGACGAACACAAAGTCAGCCCCCAAGAAGTTGGATGAACACAAAGTCAGCCCGAAGTCGGACGAAAATACAAAAGTTGGCCTCGAGTAGAACCTAACCAAATCTTACCGAATTCTCTTACGACTTCTTTCGGCCGATATCACTCAGAGGCCGAGATCTTCTGGTAAACTCAAATACCATAGTATCTAGCCCACTCATAAGAACTCGTGGACCCCCTATGTTTTTCTTTATGCAATTATAACTATCTGGCTTGATTGTTGGATAGAACTTGCTTTTCAATACATAATATATATAGTTTCGTAGTTGGTGTATGAAAAATGTTATTAATAAATTCGTTTCCGGAGATATGTTTTCCTAATTAGAAATAAGTGAAGTCCACGAATATTTATGAATGAGCTAGAGACTCGAACTGTCCACCGTTTTCTTTGTGTTCCTTTGTTTCTTTTGGTTCAATGGCATCTTCTTTATCTCCGTTCCAACCTTTGTGCTCTAACCCTTTCTCTGTGTTCGTTGTAAGGGTGCTCGCTCCCACTCTCTCGTACTCATTCTTTCTCTCTCTCTCTCTCTCTCTCTCACTCGCTTGCTCTCATTCTCTACTTTCCTCTTCCACCCCATAACTATTCTCTCTCTCGCTTTCTCTCTCTCTCTCTCTCTCTCTCTCATTTTCTACTTTCCTCTTCCACCCCATAACTATTATCTCTCTCTCTCTCTCTCTCTCTCTCTCTCTCTCTCTCTCTCTCTCTCTCTCAGTCTCTCCATTATTCCTTTAATCGAAAATTCGCCCAGTTCGCAGTTTTAATACAACTTTTCCTTTCCCCCGTCCTGCCTCCTAGCTCGCCTGTCCGACGCACATTATTCTCTCTCTTTCTCTCTCTCTCTCTCTCTCTCTCTCTCTCTCTCTCTCTCTCTCTCTCTCGTCCAAAATTGACTGCAAAAATGTAAACTGGGTTCGTCTATCTGGCAAACGATTTGCAATAAATATTGTATGTATTGCAAATAATGTAACATGAATAATCACTTGGTGGAAATAACTATTATTATATATTATTTCTCTCTCTCTCTCTCTCTCTCTCTCTCTCTCTCTCTCTCTCTCTCTCTCTCTCTCTCTCTCTCTCTCTCTCTCTCTCTCTCTCTCTTTGTGTGCCTGTGTATGGAGAAGTGGGTTCTTCCTGTTACTCCCCCTCCCCCTGCCCCCCCCCCTCCCCCCCCTACATGACCTATAAAGGAACACTTTATTGTTATGTGTTGGTCTGGTAAAATTTAGCTTTACTTAAGGCAGCCCACCTCACTTTTGTTTTCTCTTTCTCTCCCTCTCTCTTTGGCTTGTATTCATTCGGCCCCCTTCAGTCTACTGTTTTAAGACATTTACCCCCATCCAGGTGTCAATATTTTCCTGGCGAGCGGTAGCGAGCCAGCATATACATATTTTTTGTTTTGACAACAAGCTAAATTTGTACATTTTTCGATAGAAACATGTCTCCGGCGAAGCCGGATTTCTCCATACAATGCTGGCTCGCTATCGCTCGCCAGGACGAAACCGACACCTGGATGGGGATAAACGTCTTATAATAGTTGGCTGAATGGGGCCGAATGGATACAAGCCAGGGAAAGAGAGAAAAGGAGAGAAATATAAAAAAAAAACGGTGACCCCTCTTAAATTAAATAAGTAGTTCACAATCAAAACATTAGTTACGAAACAATGCTTACAATGTATGTTCGTGTTTAAACAAATAACCATCATTCATTAACATATTATTTTAAAAGGCAATTATAAATAGGTCAATAATTATATACAATTTGAAATATTTATGATTTAACAAACCAATGATTGTTCTTCATTACAATTACTGACACTCGCGCAGTATTTATTGACACTACCAGACGACTGAATACATCATTTACTATTCAGGGTGTTTGATAAGGACGCTATCAAAAATACAAGGTTTAATATACAGGGAACAAAAAGTATAAACATGTATATAACCAATGTCGTATTATGTACCAATAATGAGATTTACAGAATATAAATTAATCCAAGCCCATACTATGGACAACAATAAATGAATCCAAGCCCATACTATGGACAACAATAAATGAATCCAAGCCCATACTATGGACAACAATAAATGAATCCAAGCCCATACTATGGACAACAATAAATGAATCCAAGCCTATACTATGGACAACAATAAATGACAATTGTCCAAACACATATACACTTCTCCCCAACCTTACAACACACACATACACAAACACAAAGGAGTACAAAGGAAATCAAGCAACAACAGGTCTATTGACCCTTCTAGGCTGCTTGTCCTCCAAAACACTGAGGATCAGATGTCCAAACAGTGGTTTAGAGTGGGTAAGGGAACATTGGAAAGGGAACTACTGCACTGGAACTAATGTCCGTGGCAGGATTAGGAAGTTAGTAGGGGACAGATGGGTTAGTAACTGAGAGGAGGATAAAATAAAGTTATTCATTTACAAACGCAGTCAGTCACGGGTCTGATGCGAGATATTTGTCAAGGCGAAGTTTAAATGAATCAACGGTGCTGCAGTCTATAACATCTCGGGGAAGCCCATTCCATAAGTTGACAACTCGATTGAAGAAGACATTTTTAGCTTCGTGTGAGTTAAAAGATTTACCAATAATTTTGCACCCGTTTCCCCGCGTGTAATTAGATTGGTCGATAGTGAAGTACTTACTACAGTTCATATTGTCGATGCCTTTGATGATTTTGAAGACTTGAATTAAGTCGCCTCTTAATCTGCGCTGGGTTAAAGGAAATAAATTTAATTCTCTAAGACGCTCCTCGTATGGTTTGTTCTTTAGGCTAGGTATCATTTTGGTAACTCTACGTTGAACTCGTTCTAGCTTGTCTATATCTTTTTGGTAATAAGGGCACCAGGATTGAACGCAGTATTCCAGAAGAGGGCGGACTAAGGAATTGTAAAGGGTTAGGACAACTTCTTTGGATTAATGCTCAAATGACCTGCCTATAAAGCCAATTATTTTGTTTGCCTTCTTAACAACTTCTGAACATTGTTGACTCGGTTTTATGTTACTCGATATTGTTACTCCCAGATCGGTTTCTCTGTTTACATTCTTAAGCTGAGTGCCATTCATCAAATAGTTTGCTTTCTCATTTTGGTATCCGATATGTAGTACTTTACATTTATCCGCATTGAAACTCATTTGCCAAATTTGGGCCCAACATGACAACGTATCTAGATTGTATTGCATATCGTCAACTTGTTCTTTTGAGAGTACGCTATTTGCAATTTTTGTATCGTCAGCAAATTTTGAGATTGTACAGGTGAGACCTTCATCTATGTCATTGATGTAAATTAGGAAGATAATTGGTCCTAGTACCGATCCCTGGGGGACCCCACTACTTACATTGGTCCATTTAGATGCCTTACCGTTTATGACTACTCTTTGCTTTCTGTCGCTGAGCCAATTTTCTATCCATTTCAACACACCGTCTTGTATTCCATGCGCTTTTAGTTTTAGCAGTAAACGTTTGTGGGGAACTTTGTCAAAGGCCTTTTGAAAATCAAGGTATATAATATCTACAGCTTTACTCTCATCGTAGAGGTTGAGGATATCGTGGAAGAAGTCTAAGAGGTTTGTTAAACAGGAACGTTTTTTACGAAAGCCGTGTTGAGTATCTTTAAGATATTATTTTCCTCTAAGTGATTTACGAGTCTGTCTCTTTTGAGTGTTTCTAGCATTTTACATACAACTGAGGTTAAGCTAATTGGACGATAGTTACTGGGTAGGGATTTGCTGCCTTTTTTTTAATATCGGTGTTACGTTGGCTAGCTTCCACTGATCAGGCATAGTTCCAGACTGCAAGGATGTATGAATAGCAATGTCAGTGATTTAAAGAGCTCATCCTTAGCTTCCTTTAGGACTCTAGGTGAGATTGTATCAGGTCCAGGCGTTTTATTTACCTTGAGTTTATCTAAACAATTCAATACTTCTCTCTCTGTAACGGTGATATTGCTTAGAACATCGGAATTATCAATCTGAATCGGCGATGGTGTAGGGATATCACTGAGGTCTTCCGTTGTAAAAACTGATGCAAAGAAGGTATTGAGGGCATTACTCATTTGTACTTCGTCTTTGGTGTATTCTCCATTTTCATCGACTAACGGTCCAACAGTTGTAACACAAACACACACACATACACACACACATACACAAACACACACACACAATCAAACCAGTGTCAACACAAAAACAGGGAGCTATACCTCCCCCCCCCCCAAACCCCGGACAGACATACATTCTTACAAGGAGGTACTATATGATGTAATTTTTCTATTTGTTGTATGCTTAAGATGTGGGGAATGAGTATGCATGAAGTTTTTATAGTAATGCAATATCACATTTATATAAATAATTCATCAAATGTTACGAATGTCTCCCTATTTTCTGCCATTTCTGCTACATAAATTCATAACGCACATATCGCTACACAAATCTTATCGTATATATCTCATTAATGGTACAGTTTGCCGTACATATTTCATTTCTCAACCATCCCAGCAAATCGTAACTTGACAGAGCCGAACCAACTTCCCCAACCCCCCTCCCTCATTCCACCTCCTATCAATAATGGAAGGGAAGGTGGTGGAGCGAGGGAGGGGGGTTGAGGAAGTGGTTTCAGCTCTGCCAATTCACGACCCCAACAGAATAGAATATGTGCGGCAAAGTGTAGGCTACATAATAGGACATATGGTTATTTAGAAGTTTGTACTACTGGAATTTTGTCCAGCATAATTTCAGAAATTTGCAATGAAGCTAGCATTCTTAACCCTTAACTGGCGGGACCGGACTTAAGTCGGTCTAGAGAAGAAAGGACTATGTGGCGGGGACCGACTTAAGGCGGTGTGCAATTTTGGGCAATAATTGGTTCTGAGAGAGAGACGAGCGGTGCGAGGAGCGTAGGTCAGCTCTGACCGTTCGGCACGGGTCCCGCGTGGCAACTGACGTCCCCTCCACTCACAACCTCGCTACACAGGGAATTATGTAAGGAATTATGTAAGGACCGTATTTTAGGGATTTTTCCTTCGTCTTGCACGATCGTTGCAAGAGAACGCGTGGTCGTAGAAGGATGGTTCTGGTGTCATTGGAAAGCTCAATTATCGCCCTTTCAGGGATACATAATTGTATTACGCTCTGGCTCTTGTTTATGCACGAAAAAGAGCACGGAAATAAGCTCGTTTAGGGTAAAACCACCCGCTTGGCAGGTAGTAGAAGTTACTGACGGGCCCGCTCGTAAGGCATTAAGGGGAGATAAGTCGTTTTTCTGGACCGCTTTCTCCCTCGTGTTTAGCCCCATTAGTTTGGCGACCTTGACACCTTTCGATTAATTTCGTTGTCAATTTTAAGACCTTTCGTGCCATTTACCTGTAAAAAAAAATCCTGGCGAGCGATAGCGAGCCTGTAATTGTAAGGGGAACCGGCCTTCGGCCGGGACATTTTCCTACCGAAAAATTTACAATTTTATCTTGATTTTTTTTTTTTAAAGCTTGATGGAGGTCTAGCGAGTAAACTAAACAAATATATGAATAACTGAATATATAGACCAACAAAGCAGCATTTTTCTTATGTTCTTATGTTCTTAGAATGTTATTTTCAGTCAACACTTTTTCTACTTGATGCAAAGTTCTTCCATCTTTCATTAATACTTTTCCTCGAACCTGCAAACTAGTCGGAAACCTTTCTTCATACTCGACCAGCCTGTTTCTTTTTTCATATTACAGGTTTCCCAAGGCCGTAATGCATTTACAATACAGTACAGTTGGCCAAATAAGTAATGTCGCAGCACCAAGTATATTTCGATCAATAATTGGTATCAGCGTTACCTAAAGATTAAATCATCGTTCAGAGCGAGATATACCACCATGTTCCTATCTTTCCACACCCTATTCAACATCTGACAGACATTAATATAGCAGACAGCGAGCAAAACGCAACGACAGCGGCGACACGACTTATTTGGCCAACCGTACTATGTTTTACCGTCATCATAAGTTAACGCTGCTTTGAAGATTACAACGCATTTTGATAATTCATGCTGGCTATCATTAGACGATGTTATACAGCTTGGTAAGGATCTGTGTGAATTATAAAAGGTAAAGATTGTCTCAATAATACCTCTGACTTCCATAAGCCCTTCCTAATATAAATACATTGTTTGCAATAGCCAGAAAACAACAAAATATATGCGTAATCTGATCTTGAAATGGTTAAACTTTTATATATCAAGAAATATATCAACCAATCGTAGTGGCTATTTTCGGCCTTATCTCTTATTCATATGTTTTTCTTTATTCCATCTGAAACTTTTATTCTGTGTATGCTTGTCTTATTATTATATATTTTTAAGTGATTTCCTACCGTCGTAACAAATTAATACATTTAACGTACAGTTGGCCACATAAGTTCTGTTCCTCGTCGTGATCTCATGCATTAAAGAAAAATAGCATGGATTAATTACGAGTGTGGTTTCTTTGGATTATCAGTTGGCTATTCAGATGAGTTAACCACTACATAAGAAACTGCACACGTAATTTAATCATGCGTATTATTGTATGTATAAGATCACAGTCGAACATAACTTATGTGGGCAACTGTCCAATCAAAATTAATAGTTCGTAATGAATCTTGCTAAAATACTGTTTCAATGTGTTACTATTCTCATATCCTTGAAAGTCCTACTATACACTAATTTGACCGTGACAAGTATATTTTTTGCCATGCCGTAGAAGTGTCAGTTTAAGGGGAGAGGGGTCGTTTTTCTAGATCACCTTCTCCCTCATGTTTAGCCCATTAATTTTCAGATTTTAAGACGTTTGCTCCATTAGTTTGTCGATTATACGACCATCCGGCTCATTTCCTTGTCAATATTAAGACCTTTCATGTTATTTAGGTGTCGTTTTTTTCCATGGCGAACGATAGTGACCCTGTAGTTTTGGAAGAACCGGCCTTTGGCCAGGACGTTTTTGTACCGAAACATGTACAAATTAATCTAGAAGGGGATCTAATGGATGTGTTTTTTAAAAGTTCGATGGAGGTTTAGGGAGGAAACTAGAAAAATTAGTAATACATTAAAAATTCGACCAAAAAGTGAACCATCCCCCCGTAATGCAGTTCTCCCTAGATATCACACACATTAGCATCAAGGTTTGCCAAGAACTTTTGATATTGGCTCTACATCCCATTATCTTATCCTTCTATACCCTTCCCACTCGTTCATATTCCATTTCCCCATCCCTCTTAACCCCTTCTGTACCGGCGACGTCTTTTTCATTAGACTCTAGCTATACTTAGACAATTTCGTGGCGTTTAAGAAGGATCTGTGGTAGTAATAAGGGTTAAGTGAGATAGTTCCAAGCCTGTTAATTGCTGGAGGCCCTTTGGAAACTGAATACAATCGTCAAATAGTAGCCAGAATAAAGTTAAAAAGACGGCACCGGTACAGTAGGGGTTAACCCCTTCATTACGGGTCATAGTCATCATAGTCATTATATTCTGGCTATACATTTGACGATTTTATGCAGCTTAGGTAGGACGGCTAGTAATGATAGAGGTGTATTATATCTCTATTAATTAGTTGTATGTATGTATATACACAGGCACATACCCTATTGCTGGGGGTGGCCGACACGAGACAGAGCCCGAACAGAAGCAATATATAAAGTTTCTATTCTTAGGGTCCGGGCCCACTTTTGCGTTCCCTCGCCACTTTTTCTGTCTCGTTGAGTAGGATAATTTTAAAAAGGGAGGATTCCTAGCCCCATGCCCCATCATAAATCATTTCTAAACAGAGTAAAAGCGTCTAACGACAGCGAGAATAAAAATAAAAATAACTTCACCCGTACTGACCTGGTTAAAGCCTTTCCTCGCCACCACCACCTTTTATGTAGCCGCCTAATCGTCTGGCTTCGTTCATAAATCATGTTCCCTCAAACCTGCGAGCTATCAGTATACCTCTTTGTATCCTCGGCATTCTCGTTCGCCTCCCACACATATCTCTCTCTCTCTCTCTCTCCCACAACCGCACGCCTCCCAGCCAATACCTATCTATAAGGAGATTGTCGCCAGCTTCCTTGCGCAGTCTGTTATATCTTCATGAGTAATGCAAGTGTAATTTACTATGTTTGCATCTTTATGTGAAATATATTATACAACAATTTGTATATTTTCATGTGTTATCTACGTGACATATATATGTAAGCATCTGTATATTTCCATGTGTAATCTATATGCGACCATGTTATTATTTCTATGTATATGAAGGAGACAAAAGGCAGTCTGCCTGTGACAAGTGTCTCCCCCAAAGCCAAAAGAATGAGCGATAGCTAAAATCAAGGGACGTTGGGGTCAAAGTGCCCAGACACACATAGTTTTAAGCAGTCTAAGTCAAAGGATGAAGGAAAGATTAATTGAGGGAGAGAGTTCCAGAGATCACTTGTTGAGTAGAAGAAAGACTGAGAAGATTTGCTAATTCTTCGGATGGAGAGTTGGACAAGTATAGAGGTGGGGATGTGTTGAAAAGTGGGTGCCACCTACTCTCCGTAAATGAGTAGGTATACACTGAGAGAACACTGATTATTGTAATAGCGGTTGCAGAGTGAGAGAGATACAACATTGTGTCGAGTAGTGAGAGATTGTGGGGAATTAGTAAGAGGAAGTGATTTGATGAGACGAAATGCCTTTGACTTTACCTTTTCGGGAAGTGCGGTATGAGTTGACCCTCCCCACACATGCGAACAATACTCAGCACATGGGCGCACTGTGCCCCTGTACAGAGCAAGTAGCTGTGCAGCGGTAAAGAACCCACGGAAACGGTTGACCACATCTAACTTCTGGGAAGCTGTTTTTAGCAAGAGAAGTGATATGGTCTTTCCAAGAAAGAGCAGCAGAAAAAGAGACACCAAGAAATTTGAGAGAAGATGAAGGGTTGATTTGCGTGTTGTTGAAGTGTAAAGGCCGTGTCATACAGAAGTCGAACGTTGGCCGACTGCCGCCCGAAGTTGATGACTTGCATATTTGAACCGAATTACCCGAATCTAACCAGACACTGACCCGAATGAATTTCGAATATAACCTGATGGACCTGAATGAGAGTCGATGAGGAGTCGATGAATCCCCGTACGTAACTCGAAGGAAACCCGATGTGGAACGAAGAAGCCTCGATCATGCGTCGAATATAACTCGAATATGCCCCGAAGACGGGGAAATAACCAGAATTATTACCGAAGCTCAGCTGAAGCTCAGTCGATCAATAACCAAAATAGAAGAAGTTAGGTTGAACGTCAGTCGAATAGGTCGAACGTCAGTTGAATAGGTCGAAGATCATAGTAAGCTAAATAATAGCTTATATTATCTTTCGTTAACCCTTTTTGTATCGGTGACGTCATATTTATTTGATTTCAGCAACATTTAGACGATTTTATGAAGCTTAGGATGGATTTATGGTAGCTAAAGGGATTAATTGATATTGTCTGAAGCATTTCAATGGGTAGGCGCCCTTCCTGCCCTGAATAAAATCGTCCAATAGTTACAATATTTCCCCATCATTTTGTGTATACCGTGGGGAAGGGAAAAAAATAAATAAAAAGTTTATCACACGTAAATCTTCCGTCTCCGAAGCTCGGCGCCTCGCACAGCAAGACGGAGGGGAGGGTTGAAATAATTTGTTGACTATCTTGTGGGGGCGGAAGCCCCCACCCATAATACTAGGTTAGGTTAGGTTAGGCTAATGTTAACCCCATAATACTAGGTTAGGTTATTTGGTTAGGTTAATGACAAAACTTGGCTCGGATTTCATGGATTTAGCGGGAGTGTGGGGGCGGCAGCCCCCACCCATAATACTAGGTTAGGTTAGGATAATGTTAACCACATCCTTACTGAGTTTTTCAACAGTGAAAAACAAGAAAACCCCAGCCAACTTTCAAAATGAGGTTACTATGATTTTGGACTCTGAAAATTCGACAAACACCAGCCAAGTTTGGTCAACACTTTGGGGTTTTCTTCAGCTGAAAAAGGGTGAAATCCGAGCCAATTTTGTTTTCCAATTTTGCCCTTTTTGGACTCTGAAAATTGGCCAAATCCGAGCCAACTTTTGCCAAAACTTGGCTCGGATTTCAACATTTTGGTGTTTTTTCAATTGTATTTATTACATTTTTAGAGTTATTCCCATAATACCCCTATTTTTACCCCACCCAAAACCCCGCATTCCCAAACTCTCCCCTAGATTGTTGAGGTATCGGAATTTCAATTAATAATACAAATGCTAATAAATAGGGCTTTCCTCACTTTCTAAATAGAAAATACACTCTTACAAAGCATTAACATACGTGAGTGTGGGGGGGGGGGTGAAGGGGGCCTGAGGATATGTCCCTATATAATGGGCGAAATTGGCCTTTTTGACATGGAAAAGACCCTGTAATGCAAGCCCTAAGGGTCTACTTACGGTTATATATTGAAGAAAAATAGCCATACTCGAGAAATACCGCCAAAAATACCCCTAAATGTGAGGAAAACTAACCTGGCATGAGGCCTTCCAGGAGGTTGTGTTTGAAACTGACGTCAGTCACGTCACACTTCACAGGCGAAGTGCATTGTGGGTACAAGTTAAAATGTATTGTTACAAATCGATATCCCAAAAACTAAATGTAGAAAAATTAGAAAGTAATAAATTTAGACAGTATGTAAAACACTGGAAGAGACAATTGTAAAAGATAATAATAATTTGTTGGGAAATAAATCACTAGGTGAAGCTCGACTCTCATTGGCTAATGAACATCCGGGAACTTCTGGGAGGAGCCTAGCATGTAAACAAAGTGTTGTGGACTGGACTGAACTGGCTGGACAAAACTAGGACTTAACTCTGAAAATTGTATAGGGGGGTGACAATGAAATTGACAAAATAAGAAAAGTATCCCTTATCCGCGCATCTGTAGGGTCCCTTGAGTAAGGTAGATCAACAACAAATAATTACCTAAGACAGGAATCCCGTAATCGAGGAGTAGTAGTGGTGCAGTTAACCCCAAATAAGACATAGTTATGTTAATGTATAAGGGAGTTAGGTAGATGCATTAGAGAGATAGATAGATAGAAAGAGAGTTGCAGAGGGGGAAGTGAGCGATAAACACAACTATTATGAGAGGACTTAATTGGTTCTGAAAAGACAAAGGAGACATTTTTATTGACACTTTTTCATGTTATTATTTGTGTGCTAGAAGGATAATATTGTTTTCAATTCCATCGCATTAGAAATGATTTATAGATTAAAAAAAATCCAAATAAGACATAGTTATGTTAATGTATAAGGGAGTTAGGTAGATGCATTAGAGAGATAAATAGATAGAGAGAGAGAGTGGCTAGGGGCGAGCGAGCGATAAAATACTATGATGGTGATAAATATGATGGTGGTGATGATGATGGTGATAAATATGGTGGTGGTGATGATGATGATGATGGTTGTGGTGGTGGTGGTGATGATGATGGTGATAAATATGGTGAAAGTTAGAGCAGAACATGGGCCTAATTAGAAGAACTTAACACTAATGTAAGCCGAACGAAAGCCGACCATTTTTTAATGGTTTTTACAGCCGATTGTGTCGGTCGAAAGTTAAGGCATGCACTAACTTTTGGCCGACCCACAAGATGTTCGCCTGCACCCATGAACATCCCCAGAACATCCCCAGAATAATCAAGATCATTGGCCGAATTGACACGTATCAACCCGAACCAGCTGAAATTTTTTATTTTTTTGCAAGTCATCCTGTTCGGGAGTTTGTCGCCCCACGTTCGATCTCTGTATGACACGGCCTTTAATATGGGATAGTCGTGTGAAAGATCGTGACGGGTAGATAGATGGCAATTGGGTTTGGGAAGCATTGGAAGTAACACAATTCTCGATGCCCCAGTCGGAAATAGTTGATATATCAGACGATAGGCGTGCTATAACCTCATCACGTGAGGTTTGGAGTGATTGCATCTATATAATATTTTTGATTGTCTGTGTGTGTGTCTGTTCTTAATAGGCAGCCGCAGTTTTGGACCTGGGGAGCTGAAACTTTGCATGTGGATGTCAATTGACCTGGGTCAGGTCATAGAGGGGGCGAGGCCACGATCGGAGGTCGTTTCAAGGCCGAAAAAAAAAAAAAAAAATGAAAAAAACAAAAATGAAAAACATGGCCGTTTGGGGCAGAAGGAGGCCTCCGATCGAAAAGGTGTATGGAACGAAAGTTGTTCGCAGCCCCCCAAAATGGGGATACGGATGAGGTCAGATCCAAAATCGGAGGTCATTTAGCGGCCGAAATCGAGGTCTCCGTTTAATGAGGCACAGGGAGGTCGAGGCCGGTGATTATGGTAGTAGTAGTATTGTGATGATTGTGGTAGTAGTGATTGATGATGGTGATTATGGTAGTAGTAGTGGTGGTAGTAGTGATGGTAATTATGGTGATTACCCGGGCAACGCCGGGTACCCCTGCTAGTGGTGAATATAACACAATAAGGCAATACACAAACCAACATATATAAGAGGCAAATCGCAACATACTGTAGATACTAAACAATAGTATACATATTAGGCAGATCGCAACATAAAAACATAACACGTGGATAACTCTCTATAAAAGCCTCCTCCCCCTTGCCACACAAACCCCCATTTCCCTCCCTCCTCACCCCCCTCCCCCCATCACCAGACTGTAACCCGGCCTAAACCCCAGTATGACCCTTTAAAGGGGTAGTGCTTGGGTTTTGGTCTACATACCGGTACTTATTTATTAATTTATTTTTGAGTTTCCTCGCTAGACCTCCATTAAGCTTAGAAAAACATCCCCTAGACCCCCTTTCAAGATAAATTTTTAGAATTTTCGGTAAAAAAATGTCACGGCCGAAGGCCGGTTCCTTCTTACATTGGAAGCTCGCTTTCGCTCGCTAAGAAAATACCGACACCTAAAGGGCACGAAAGGTCTTAATATTGATAACAAAATGAAGCGAAAAGTCTCAAAATCTCCAAACTAACGGAACGAACGTCTTAAAACCTCAAAACTAATATGCTAAACATGAGGGAGAAGGGGGTCCAGAAAAAGCGAGTAGTACCCCCTTAATTCCGACTTGTCATCATCGGGGGACAACATTAAGACGGATGGTTCTCTCGCTCACGCTTGATGAAAATGGATAGTCCCCCTCATTTCTTGCACCTTCTCTCGTTTTCTCTTTTCATGTCATATCCTTTTCCATTTTCTATTACTCAAATTTTGACACAGCGATCACTTGTTTATGTTTGTCTCTAACCTTCTACATTACTATACTCCATTCAGTTGACCCGTGCATCTGGTTCCTAATTGGTGTTTGTATCGAGGCTCATGATTGGCTATCTTATCAGTACCCTAGCTAACTGGCCAAAATGAGTGGCAGAGCTGCTAATATATGTATAATAACTTTATTATTCTTTATTTATGCATTAAACTAGATACGTTTAAAAGTTATTTTAATGATTACTTAATATATTACAGTCGTATCCGAATCTAAAGAGCTATTATATATCACATGAAACACGATAATAACGTATATATCATAAAGTAAACACAAGGGAAATAAAGAAATTATAAACGCAACCATTCGCCCATGAGCAAGAATGAGTGGGTTCGAATCCTGGTCAGGACACCTCTCATTAGATTATTTTGCTTACCATTACAAGATTTTATATAATTTAGGAAACATCTACATGAATCAGATGGGTAAAGCCTATCTCAATTAACCCTCTGACTTCCATATACCCTTCCTAATATGAATAAAAATCGTCTAATAACAGCCAGAAAACCGAAAAGAAATCCGTCATCGCATCTTCAAAGGGTTATTATAGTAATAATAGTTATAGTAGTAGTTATAGTAGTAGTTATAGTAGTAGTTATAGTAGTAGTTATAGTAGTAGTTATAGTAGTAGTTATAGTAGTAGTTATAGTAGTAGTTATAGTATTTATAGTAGTAGTTATAGTAGTAGTTATAGTATTTATAGTAGTAGTTATAGTAGTAGTTATAGTAATAGTTATAGTAGTAGTTATAGTAGTAGTTATAGTAGTAGTTATAGTAGTAGTTATAGTAATAGTTATAGTAGTAGTTATAGTAGTAGTTATATTAGTAGTTATAGTAGTAGTTATAGTATTTATAGTAGTAGTTATAGTAGTAGTTATAGTAGTAGTTATAGTAATAGTTATAGTAGTAGTTATAGTAGTAGTTATAGTAGTAGTTATAGTAGTAGTTATAGTAATAGTTATAGTAGTAGTTATAGTAGTAGTTATAGTAGTAGTTATAGTAGTAGCTATAGTAGTAGTTATAGTAGTAGTTATAGTAATAGTTATAGTAGTAGTTATAGTAGTAGTTATAGTAGTAGTTATAGTAATAGTTATAGTAGTAGTTATAGTAGTAGTTATAGTAGTAGTTATAGTAGTAGTTATAGTAATAGTTATAGTAGTAGTTATAGTAGTAGTTATAGTAGTAGTTATAGTAGTAATAATAAGTTTTCTGATTTCAAAATCTACAGTCTTTAACTGTTTATGGTACGGATAGTATTAAGGGGGGTCACCGTTTTTTTTTTTTTTTTTATCTTTCTTTAATTTTCTCTCTTTCCCTGCCTTGTATCCATTCGGCCCCATTCTGCCAACTGTTTTAAGACATTTATCCCCATCCAGGTATTGATTTCTTCCTGGCGAGAAATCCGGCATCGCCGGAGAAATTTTTCTATCGAAAAATATACAAATTTAGCTTGCTGTCAACACAAAAATATATATATGCTGGCTCGCTACCGCTCGCCAGGAAAATATTGACACCTGGATGGGGCTAAACGTCTTAAAACAGTAGGCTGAATGGGGCCGAATGGATACAAGCCAAAGAGAGAGGGAGAGAAAGAGAAAACAAAAGCGAGGTGGGCTCCCTTAAAGTGTATTTCCAATCGTTGCCATTTATGTTATTGAGTTACTGAGCTAACACGGGAGAGTTAGAGTTAGGATTGGCTTTTGTCATGTTGCATATTATTAGGGGTGGTGGGGAGGGGTGGGGTCGGGGGGGTTAGTTGTTCCTTAGACCTCCACCAAGCTTAAAACACACACACACACACACACGCCCTCAAACACACACACACACACACACACACACACACACACACACACACACACACACACCCACCTTCGCGATACATGTGATAAATGCCGGTTCTTCTTCAATTACAGGCTCTCCATCGCTCGCCAGTAAAAAATCGACACCTAAATGGTACGAACTGTCTTAATATTGAAAATAAAAAAATGGGTTGATAGGCCTCATTATCGCCAAACTAATGCAGAGAACGTCTTATAATCCGAAAAATAAATGGGGCAAAACACGAGTTCACATAATAAACAAATTATCTCTATCTGCGGTTCCAAGGGGGCGGGGTGGGGTGGAGGAATTGGAAGGGGAGTTAAAGTGACGCCAGGCCATTCCCAGCGTTTAGGATGGAAATCAGTGGCTAGAATGGGGACAGAGGGGTGTTAAAGTGACGCCAGGCCATTCCCAGCGTTTAGGATGGAAATCAGTGGCTAGAATGGGGACAGAGGGGTGTTAAAGTGACGCCAGGCCATTCCCAGCGTTTAGGATGGAAATCAGTGGCTAGAATGGGGACAGAGGGGAGTTAAAGTGACGCCAGGCCATTCCCAGCGTTTAGGATGGAAATCAGTGGCTAGAATGGGGACAGAGGGGTGTTAAAGTGACGCCAGGCCATTCCCAGCGTTTAGGATGGAAATCAGTGGCTAGAATGGGGACAGAGGGGAGTTAAAGTGACGCCAGGCCATTCCCAGCGTTTAGGATGGAAATCAGTGGCTAGAATGGGGACAGAGGGGAGTTAAAGTGACGCCAGGCCATTCCCAGCGTTTAGGATGGAAATCAGTGGCTAGAATGGGGACAGAGGGGTGTTAAAGTGACGCCAGGCCATTCCCAACGTCTAGAAATGGGAATCAGTGGTTGGAATGGGGGAGGGGGGTGTTAAAGTGACGCCAGGCAATTCCCAGCGTCAAGGAATAGGAATCGGTGGCTGGAATGGCTAGGAGTACTGGGTGTGGGATGGGGGGCGGTGTTCCCTGGTTGGTATGGAAATGAAGGTGTGGATTTGTAGGTACACGGTCGTTGGGGGGCCGAGGGAGAGAGAAGTGACGTGAGTGTGTGTGTGTGTGTGTGTGTGTGTGTGTGTGTGTGCGTGTGTGTGTGTGTGTGTTTTAATTGTATTTATTCTGCTGGTCCTCACTAGGCTGCCTTTTAAGGGGTAAAGATTGGGTTATGGAGGACTACCACGGAGAACCAGTGTAGAAGAAGTAATGGTCGTCATATTACAGGTTAACCCAATCAAAATCCATAGACGCAATTTTTTTCCTAGTTTTCGTATTATTTTCAGACTATCGTCTTCAGGTTAAGACAGGTATGTGTAAGTCAGAGGGTTGATTGAGACCGTCTTTATATCCATTAAGGGGGGTGACCGGCTTCTCACTTTTCTCTCTTTCTCTAGTTTGTATCCATTCGGCCCCATTTAGCCTACTGTTTTTAAATGTTTATCCCCATCCAGGTTTCGATTTCTTCCTGGCGAGCGATAGCGAGCCAGCATTATATGGAGAAATCCAGCTTCGCCGGGGACATTTTTCTATCGAAAAATTTGCAAATTTTGCCTGCTGTCAAAAAAATTTAAACAAAAATATGCTGGCTCGCTACCACTCGCCAGGCAAAACTCAACACCTGGATGAGGATAACCGTCTTAAAACAGTAGGCTGACTGGGGCCAAATGGATACAACCCAGAGAAAGAGGTAGAGAGAGAGAGAAAACAAACGAGGTGGGCCCCCTTAATTCCCACAGATTAGTCCTTACGAGTATAAAATCGTTTAATGAGAGCCAAAGATAATCTGTTACAACGGGTCATCATTTCCAAGTAGGTTAACCCCTTCTGTACCGGCGACTTCTTTTACATTTGATTCTTGCTAGTGTAAGACGATTTTATTCAGTTTAAAAAAGGCCTCCATGAATTAACAGGCTTCGAATTATCTTACTGAACCCTTTGTACTGCCCCAGATCCTTCTTAAGCTGGAGAAAATCGTCTAAATATAGCTTGGAAAATGTAAAGAAGACGACGCCGGTAAAGAAGGGGTAAATATTAAAAGTGTAGCAAATTGTCTTAGGTTCAATAGGTTAAATTAATCACGGTAACCTAACTTATTGCATGTTTAAGGGGGGGGGGGGGGGATGGGTCGTATTTATTGGCTCCTTTATGTATCTTTTTTATATATTTTTTTAGTTTCCTCCCTAGACCTCGATCAAGCTTTAAAATAACACCCCGAAAACCCTCTTAGAAGATAAATTTGTACATTTTTCGGTAGAAAAATGTCCCAGCATAAGGCCAAACGGTTCCTCTTATATTTCAGGCTCGCTATTGCTCGCCAGGATGTGATCGACATATAAAGGGCACGAAAGGTCTTAACCCATACAGTACCGATGACGTCTTTTTCATTATATTGTGGCAACTATAAAACGATTGTATTTAGCTTAGGAAGGACCTCTAGCAATAATAAGGCTGCAAACTATCATAACCAATCCTTTTAACTACCGCAGATCCTTCCTAAGCTGCATAATATCGTCTAAATATAGCTAGAATAAAAGATAACCGACGTAGCTCGTACTAAAAGGGTTAAAAATTACAGAAATGGGGTGAACGTAAAACAAAACTAAAAATCAATGGGGCTAAACATGAGGGAGAAAGAGGTCGAGAGAAAGAATCCCTCAAGCGGAAATCTCTCTTTCAATTGTCTGATTTCCAAACTATCAGGAAGTACTTCTATAAGGGGGATTCAATTTATGGAAGTGTCTTGTTATATAAGTTGTGTCAAACGAGAGTTTTTTTCCGGCAATTTTCGATAAGCAAGTTTGTTCTCATAACATTTTGCAGCACTTCGCATCGGAAACTTGATGGAAGGTAGATTATGTTAGGTAGATTACTTCTTATGGAACTTATATTTTGAAGCTGCAAGATAAGAATTGCTCGAAATAATAGACGAAAAAAGCGCTCGTGTGACGCCGCTTTAAAGGGGGTAGTGCTTGTTTTTTGGTCTACGTAATTATATATTTATTTATTTTTTAATTTTCTCGCTAGACCTCCATCAAACTTTAAAAAACACCCTTAGACCCCCTGTCAAGATAAATGTGTAAACATTTTCGGTAGAAAAATTTCCCGGCCAAAGGCCGGTTTCTTCTAAAATTACAGGCTCGCTATCGCTCGCCAGGAAAAAAATCAACTCCCAAATGGCAAGAAAGATCTTAATATTGACAAATAAATGGGGCGAAAGGTCTCAAAATCGCCAAAGTAATGGAATAAAACAACTTAACATTTCAAAACTAAAATGCTAAACATGAGGGAGAAGGGAGTCCGGAAAAAGCGACTACCTGCCCCTAAGTCTCAGGAAACAGATGGTATGCCGAGCAGTACGTATGAGTAAAGAAACTAGACTACCGCAAAACGATCTACTGTAGATGATGGGGTAAGAATAAGATCCTGTGTAGCGGGGAAAACTGTGTTTACGATGGCTATTTACTAAGAAACATTGAACAATATCTTTAACCTAACCTAACTAAAACCTAACCTAATCTAGTATATTAGTGGGCTATTTATGAATGTAAAATGTAAAAATATATTGTAACGTTACCAAATTATTGAGATATAAATACAGGTCTCCCAGCTACACAGAATTATACTGATGATTTCTGTATGATATGATGTAAATAATGTTTTGTTTTTCTCTATTTCACTTTTCCATGTTTCAACTCTACCTCCAGACATAAGCTAACAGCCTGTAGATTCAACCGCTCAACACGGTGAAGTCAGGAAGTCTTATTTCAGATGGCAAGTGAGACATCGAGACAGCTTGAGTGTTGCAACTGGCTCGTTCGTGGTCTTATCTTCGTTGACCTATGACGCCTGCTTGTCTCCTCTTGGTTGTTGCAACTCTGACTTCTCAAAGCTGCATCGCCACCGTCTCTCTGTCTCATCTCACAATCTTGGACTCTCTCTCTCTCTCTCTCTCTCTCAAACGCCACCTATTGAGCTGTTTACTCACTATAGGCACTGCCCTCACAGCATATTTTGAATATGGGAATACAATGTTAATTTATTGGAAACAGTGAGTGATGCACTGAAACTAAGTTCAGCACAAATTCAATACTAATGCTATATTCCCATTGTCAAATCGGGATTTGAACCAGGAACCATAAGATTACCAGTCCAATAGCAAGACCACTCCACCACATCTTCCTTACCCTTAACTTGGGGTCAAATTCATATTCTGTTCTGTATAGAAAATATAAACTCAAAATATTTGCACCCATTGGTAGCCCCCACTCAAAATAAATGTTGAACATTTAATTAGTGCTGTGAGATATTTGATGTTGGCAATACTCACAATCTCGCCTGTATCTGCACTACCCACAAGACTTGATTTAGATTGCCAAAAAATCACCTATACATAAACAGACACACGTTTAATGCTATGGATTGGTTGTTCTATATGTACGAAGGAGTAAAAGGCAAAGCGGCCTGTAAATAGTGTCTCCCCAAAAGTTGAAAGAGTGACAGAGAGACAAATTCAAGGTACAGTCTGGGACTAAAGTCGTGGTATGGAACTTCAGCCATCCATAGTGCCCTCTCACGGCGGTATTCGAAGCAATCCGATATATGATGTTTTTGGCTCTCCATAGATGGCTCTGTTCGACACATCCAGGCACCGCCAAATGTAAGCGAGAAACTTCCGGTTTCTTGGTAGATTACGACCATGCCAAGTAGACACACACACACACACACACACACACACACACACACACACACACACTACTTCATTATTTTTGGATGTATGGAATATAAATGCTAAAAGGAAGCGAAAATGCACTGGGTATCCATGCCAGATGTAACAGGCACACATTCTAGAGTTAGAAGTGATGTGTGTAATTTTCCTTTATATGTATTAATAGGTATATATTCCTATATACAGTAGTTTATATGTATTAATAGGTATATATTCCTATATTCAGTAGTTTATATGTATTAATAGGTATATATTCCTATATACAGTAGTTTATATGTATTAATAGGTATATATTCCTATATACAGTAGTTTATATGTATTAATAGGTATATATTCCTATATTCAGTAGTTTATATGTATTAATAGGTATATATTCCTATATACAGTAGTTTATTCATGCGAATAATATAACCAATAATGGGTGTGTATAGTATAGGTCGTTGAATGACAGTTTTGCTGGCGCCAATAATATGTTTATAAAATTGAGATTAAGATACTAAAAATGCAACACACATAATATAACTGAATAATATATCTGGTAACATTAATTAAAACACAAAATAAATCTATCTATCTATCTATTGCCGGACGCCTTACTCCCCTTACTAGGGTGGCCATACACAGAATGCCCCCAAGCGGACCTATTCCCTGTGAGAGGGACAACCCGAGCCAGTTTAGTGAAGGACTTACAGGATTGACCACTCAATTTAGGATCCGTCCGACTCCGAGGCCTTCTGTGTATCTTGTTAGGACTATTTTTCTACAGTGGTGTTCGGCTAATCCATCCACTAACCTGCCTTACCCTTAGGTAAGCAGTACGGATTTGTATCAGGTTTACTCCCCTAGACAGGTTGCCAACCAAGGCTGACGAGTCCCATCCACCCGGATTTGTTTAAGGTTGTCTCCCCTAGATGAGTTGCCGAGCAAGGCTAACGAGTCCCATCCACCCGATAAATGATATTAGTATAATGTCGAGGAACACTAGAAGGAAACAATTAAAGGATTACCTATAAGAATATATATACAGTATATATACAGTATATACTGTATTAGAGCAATATATATATACAGTATATATACAGTATATACTGTATTAGAGCAATATATATACAGTATATATACAGTATATACTGTATTAGAGCAATATATATACAGTATATATACAGTATATACTGTATTAGAGCAATATATATATACAGTATATATACAGTATATACTGTATTATATATACAGTATATATACAGTATATACTGTATTAGAGCAATATATATACAGTATATATACAGTATATACTGTATTATATATACAGTATATATACAGTATATACTGTATTAGAGCAATATTGCGATATATTTATTTCCATCATTCCATAGAGTAAATTGTGTTGGAGATCCCTCTGCCCAACCTTGGCCTGTATCACACCACCCTTCGATCATCCCGACGACTTTTTTATTATTAAAACAATACCACTACAAACGTTAATATGTTGCACTATTTCAAACCTTCTTCAACAGAGTTTGATCGTAGTGTAATCAATACAATCCATATGTTATTCCCATACCGTTTATATCTCATATCTTTATGGAGGAGAGTGAAAGTTATTAAAGCGCTCCGAAGCATGGAGAAAAGAACCATAGGTATTTTAGTACTTTGGGGCATAGGGAGATAACGTAAACATCCAATGATTTATAGGTCAAACTACTGTAAGTCTTATTAAACCCTTTTCTTCCATGTATACTTTCTAATAATGTATAATAACAGATAATAGCTAAAATATGGCATGAAATTGATTTAGGGATTGTCGAAAAGTTTAAACAGCTTCCCAGACTCTAATAAGGTACAGTTAAGAGCATATGTTCCGGCTCAGGTGGTCATCTCCTCTCTCCCCTGTTTTACCAGGAGAAAAAACGGTGTTCTGTTGGTTCCCCTGAACTCACCCCTCCCCTCCCGCCTTCCCCCCTGATTCCCCACACCCGTGTTCCCTTCCACCAGTATTCCCCCCTTCTCTCTCCCCCCACCCCCTCCAATACACACACACACACACACACACACACACACTTGTCTCTCCCTCCCCAATTCTAAGTTACTGGAACTTTCCATGCTCTTTTAATTTCCTAAACATATATTTAATATGTTATGCTGTCATTCAATTTATCATGGTTCTAAAGCATGCAAGTAAATATTCATCATCTATTCCTTACTACCTATTTTTGTATTTGCTTAATGTCAATATTACCCTGCATTCTTTGTATAATTATGAAGGTAATGAGAATCTATTTTGACAAAATATTCATCCTTTATGTTACGTCTATGTTTAAGAACACAGTCTATGTTAAATAATATATATACACACACACACACACGAGTTTAATGTAACAGTATCTACTCAATCTTTAGAATACTCTGTATATTATTTTGTATATAATATCAAATAAATCCTGCTACTCCGTAGCAGTTGATAACACATTATGCCATGTGCTTCAAATTAGAGTGTGACATAGTCTGATGAGCTTAGCATTATGTTAGGGATTCAATTAATTATCTTCATGTGTGGGAGAGAGAGACAGAGAGGAGAGAGAGAGAGAGACAGAGAGGAGAGAGAGAGAGAGAGAGAGAGAGAGAGAGAGAGAGAGAGAGAGAGAGAGAGAGAGAGAGAGAGAGAGATGGAAATTATTCCACCACGCTAGACCTGAAGAGACCATATAGCACTACTAGGGTAAGTTAGGATGGGCGCAACCCCACCCGCAAGGTAACGTGTCGGCGGCGGGACTCGAACCTGTGACCCCCTGATCAAAAGTTGAGTGCGCTAGCCACCACGCTACGCCCGCCCCTGGAGAGAGAGTGTGTGTGTGTGTGTGTATATGGCCACATAATCCCTTGTCTATTACTTGCAGATAAAAGGGTAATGTTTGGTTGTTTGTATGTTACCGCTTACATTATCCAGATTAAACAATTAATGTGTTAATTGTTTGTACTTTGAGTAAGATGATTATTACATTAATTATTAGTCACCTATGATGCCCCTATCCCATACTGGAGAGCTTTAGCATTCACAATTCTACAAGAAGGAAGACCATCTCGTATTCGTTTTGCTCGTTTAATATTTATGTGTCATAATAATCCTAGTATGATTAACAAGTAATAACTACACACACAACTTTCCTTAGAACTAATATATGAGGATTTCTTAACATCAGCGTTTACGCGTGTGTGTTTGTGTGTGTGGAATGGGGGGGGGATATTCTGCCATGGCCTTCCCCTGTGTCTCTGTACTGTTTTTGTGTATTATTACCTTAGCAACTTGAACCATCGTCCATTTTTGACCTCTGGAAACAATCTACATTAACTAGTTCTCTCTCTCTCTCTCTCTCTCTCTCTCTCTCTCTCTCTCTCTCTCTCTCGTGTGCGCTTCATTGATCTTTTCATCAATTTGGTAGCCAACGACCATTATAGATTTAAGGTCGGAATGCCTATTAAGAACTGCAACGTCTGTGATGTATCAGGAGAAGGATATTTATATTTTAATTAGGCCTATAGTAGCAAGGACAAATTATGAACTACCGTAAGATAATTCACTTTATAACACTAAAATAATACGAACCTTTCATTTGGTCCTATCTATTACTCACTGACTTGTTCCCAAAATTGTCTTGCTTCCTCGCTACTTTCGATATGCATGCAGTTATGTGGCAAAGTGCGTTCCCTGATTGTTAGGTTTTTGGTATTATCTAACAAATTACTGATCACCATCTCGGACGATTATAAAGAAAGATAGAATTGCACTTATTCACGGCACAAAAATGCGAACAGCCAAGCGTCATTTGATACCCAGTGAAGAAAACAATATCTTAGTTAAGGTTAAATATAATTGAATTCCAAGAATGAGAAAGAATGAATACATAACAAAAAATTAGAATTAATGCACAACGGACATTTGTATTGCTGAAGTTATAATTTAAATGGGAGAATGTAATTAAACAATTTTGGTGATAGAAGTTAATTTCGAATATATAGGATTCCTCATATTATTCAGTAAATCCGGAATTACAAATTCCAAGATTTTAAAGCATATGAGATACAAAATATCCACTTAGCAGCATGTGAAATCATTACATTAAACAACTAAAAATTTAAGGTATCCGTTTCATCTTATTTCATTTCCTTCTCTTACACAAGTTAATTATATCCAAACTATTTTTGTTTTGTTTTTCAACTAAGTCAATCATGCTTTTTCCACTTGCCCACTCTTAAGTCTTCATTCTATAATGACCACTGCACATTTGTGTATTTGTTACCTCCGCCAACGAAGTTCGGGAGGCATTGTTTTGCCTTTGTTTGTTTGTCTGTCTGTTTGTTTGATTGCCTGTAAATCAGTTCTCAAAAGTTATGAACCGATGTTCACGAAATTTGGTGGCCTGATAGGATATGCACCAAGTAAGAAGTGATTCAGTTTAAGAGGTGATCGGTAGAGAGCATACCTCCGCCAGCATACGCGGCTCACAAAGTTATATACCAATGTTCTCGAAATTTGGTGAGCAGATAGCATATGCGCCAATGACAAAGTTATTACATCAAGGGGGCAGTTGGTAGAGCGCATACCTCCGCCAGCGGCGGTGGAGGTATGCGCTCTCCCGAGTGCCCCTCTAGTTATTTTTCTTATTTTTTGGACTTTCTTCTAGCTGTTCTACCGTTTATCGGTTTATTACATTCTATACATGCCTACAATATTTATTATTATTTATAATTTACGAATCCGTACCGCTTTTCGCGTAACATTTCCTCAGTTTTTTATGTAATAAAAATGTCTTCCAATTTTGTTTACTACTCGTCCTTATTCTTGTCTGTCCATTGGTTTGCCTTACGATAGTTTCTGTAATTATGTTTTTCCTTTGTCTTGTGCGTTTCTCTTCTTCATCCAATCTCATGAGTTTGCCTCTTGTCTATTAATCATAATTTACTTCACCCCTATTCGTTTTCCCTAGCTTGTTTTAAGTTTCTTTTGTTCCGACCTATTACCCTGGCCTTAGGTGACTTCCCATATTTTCATATCTAATATACCCTATTATTGGGGTTGTATGTGTGGTTATGTTATTTGCAATATGTAAGCTTTACTGCCTATTGTGCACTTTAGTATGCATGACCTGCTTAAATGCATCTATTATGTTAAGTCATAATTCTTTTGTTTATAGTCTCCTCCCCCCCCCCCCCCCATTAATTGAAGAAACGTATCCGGCATTGTCCTTAGTTTATTTAAGACTGCTTTTTGCAAGGTTACAATTTACTTTTCATCTTTATATATTTATTATGAATTAGCAAATTTCAGTCCAAAGAATTATGACGAAACTATTAGATACTGCAGCACCGTTGATTCATTTAAACTTCGCCTAGACAAATATCTCGCATGAAACCCGCGACTGACTGCGTTTGTAAATGAAGAACTTTATTTTATCCTCCTCTCAGTTACTAACCCCTCTGTCCCCTACTAACTTCCTAATCCTGCCACGGACATTAGTTCCAGGGCAGTAGTTCCCTTTCCAATGTTCCCTTACCCACTCTAAACCACTGTTTGGACACTTGATCCTCAGTGTTTTGGAGGACAAGCAGCCTAGAAGGGTCACTAGACCTGTTGTTGCTTGATTTCCTTTGTACTCCTTTGTACCCCTCTCTCCCTTTACCTGACACTTACTGACTCTCTCCCTCTCTCTCTTGCATAGTGAAATCACTGTACGAGAACTTTGAGTTTGAGGAGAGGTACTCACAATGCAGTGAATGCTTGAATGAACAATTATACTCACCTGGTGGAAAACGATCTTTTATTATTAACATGGACGCGATATGTTTTAACTCTCACAACCGGTCTTCACAGCCCTTCATAACTGAATAGATCTCCAACAAGTCAAAACTTGGCGTGTCTTTGTAAATAATAACTATAATAACAGTCTATCAATAGATGTTGGACTGTGGCTGGAACCTGGCAACAAGGGCAAAGCATGGGAACATGTCCCGAAATAAAAAATCCATGTATGATCGTAGTGTGGCCGAGTATCAGGCGAACCAAGGCAGTCTCCTATACTTTACAGTATTATGATAGAAAGATCAATGCCAGGGAACTATGGTAGCTTTAGTGAAGTGTAGATTGTTATTTGTCATGGACGTCGAATCTGCTTGTCACCACTGACGGAGGAGTTAGGTAACGTTTGAGACGTAATCAGATACAGGAATAGGTCACGGCATGATCAAGTTGAGTACATATTTTACGCAAAAATTCATAGTATTGCCAATATCCACTAGGTATAATATATTTCTAAAAATGTGTGTAAAGTTTACACTGTAAACTAACTATATATAATTCCTCCATGAAACATGACTAAAATATAATAGGCTATAGACTTGTTGCATTCACTTACAAAGTGTTGTATACTGTATCCACTATATATACCATTCCCCTAGTAAGCTTCAATACTCGGTGTGCCTTATTTACATTGCTATGTTATACCATTATTAAACATTTAATCATTAATATCCAAAACGGCGTCTAATTAATTTTCAGTATATTCCTATGCAAGAGTAAAACTTGCATCACTCGATTATACATTATTTATAGTTGCAGAGCATACTAATATTCCTTTCTGCCCAGTAGGATGTTGACAAATAGTTTTTAATAATAAACTAATATTCCTTGCATTTTCATAATGAAGTAGTGTGTGCATGTGTGTGTGTGTTCTAGTTGGCATGGTCGTATTGGTCGTAATAAACCAAAAAATCAGAAGTTTCTCGCTTACTTCTGGCGGTACCTGGACGTGTCAAACAGAGCCATCTATAGAGAGCGCAAAAAAAATCATATATCGGATTGCTTCGAATACCGCCGTCAGAAGGCACTATGGATGGCTGAAGTTCCATACCATGACTTCAGTCCCAGACTGTACAGTTGGTCAAAGTTCCAGCTGACCCACCCCCCTTCTGGGGCTCGCAGAATTATCTGGCAATACTGGTCTAGGAAGGAGGTGTCTTACAAAGATTGGGATTGGTAGATCTGATTTCGGCTATATCATTGTTAGAACATATAATAAACAAGGGAAAATAAGCCTATCTCAAATACAAATGCATACATCGCTATGTATGATCCCGAACATTCACCCAAAGTTCGTAGATTTTCTTAAATATTCTAGTTATTATATCCACTGATTGGCAACGCATATAAAACCTGCTGGCTGTCACAACATACTTTACTCGATTTTATAAGAATACATATTTCTGTTTTATTGGTGGCTGCTTAATGAAAGAGCATTTAGTCTTCACAACGTGAACATTACATAGTCTAACAGGTAACACATTAATGGCAAGTAGTATCCCTGCACCACTATACCAGTAATGCCACCTAATTCTGCGAGCCCCAGAGCGAGGGTGGGTCAGCTGGAACTTTGACCAACTGTACATTGGAGTCAAAATGGCTGGACACTCGGAGTTTGAAGCAGTTTAAGTGATACGAGGGAAAGCTCTTAGAGAATTGGACAGAATAGGGGTGGTAATGTGTTGGAAGTTAGGTGCCCCCCCACTCTCCATAACGGAGGAGGTATACACCGAGAAAGCTCTGAAGAACATTAACTATTATAATAGAGATAGAAGAGTGGTATGGGGAGAGTGCCTAATGAGTAAACTGCTCAATAAGTGGCGGTTGAGAGAGAGGTATCCGATATTTTAAGATGAGATAGCGAGACAGTGGCGATGCAGTTTCGAGAAGTCAGATTTGCGATGGGCCACGAGGAGACAATTTGGCGTCGTAGGTATATGAAGGTAAGACCACAAACGAGCCGGTTGCAACACTCAACTGTCTCGATGTCTCACTCGCCATCTGGGAAAAGACCTCCTGACTTCACCGTGTTGAGCGGTTGAATCTACAGGACGTTAGCCTATGTCAGGAGTTGGAACAGAAAAACAAAAAAAACATTGAATAAGATGAAAATTACATCATCGTGTTGAAAGGGTTAAGAAGGGGTTGTGGACGTCTCACGATTATAATATAAGTAAAGGTAGATATAAATGAGAGACATAATAAATAACTTATGCATGGAGTTGGGGCAGATATTAAAACAAAATCCAGAATACGAAGTGGAAGCATATATGATGCCCGTAAATAACATCAAGCGAAACCGCGATGAAAGAAGATAAGTGGACAAAGAACCCGTAATCCAACGAGGAGGCCAAATGAAAAAAAAAAAAAAAAAAAATGTAAATACGTGTATATCTGATGAAGGAGGTGATCAGGAGAGGAAATGACGTTGCGCTGATTAGAGACAGGAAAAGGAGAAGGAGGAAAAGGAGAAGGAAGACAAAAAGAGCAAAGATAAAAAAAGGGGTAAGTTTAAAATAGACTACGAGTGGTGAGAGCTGGCACAGCAAGTACAAAGGAGTACAAAGGAAATCAAGCAACAACAGTTCTATTGACCCTTCTAGGCTGCTTGTCCTCCAAAACACTGAGGATCAAGTGTCCAAACAGTGGTTTAGAGTGGGTAAGGGAACATTGGAAAGGGAACTACAGCCCTGGAACTAATGTCCGTGGCAGGATTAGGAAGTTAGTAGGGGACAGATGGGTTAGTAACTGAGGGGGGATAAAATAAAGTTATTCATTTACAAACGCAGTCAGTCGCG
This sequence comes from Paralithodes platypus, assembly GCA_032716605.1. Taxonomy (NCBI): domain Eukaryota; kingdom Metazoa; phylum Arthropoda; class Malacostraca; order Decapoda; family Lithodidae; genus Paralithodes; species Paralithodes platypus. Next base: position 50,648,511 of record CM064492.1, read on the forward strand.
GGTTTGATGCGAGATATTTGTCTAGGCGGAGTTTAAATGAATCAACGGTGCTGCAGTCTATAACGTCTCGTCTCGGGGAAGCCCATTCCACAAGTTGACAACTCGATTGAAGAAGAAATTCTTAGATTCGTGTGAGTTAAAAGATTTACCAATAATTTTGCAACCGTTTCCCCGCGTGTAATTAGATTGGTCGATAGTGAATTACTTACTACAGTTCATATTGTCGATGCCTTTGATGATTTTGAACACTTGAATTAAGTCACCTCTTAATCTGCGCTGGGTTAAAGGAAATAGATTTAATTCGTATGGTTTGTTCTTTAGGCTAGGTATCATTTTGGTAACTCTACGTTGAACTCGTTCTAGCTTGTTTATATCTTTTTGGTAATAAGGGCACCAGGATTGAACGCAGTATTCCAGAAGAGGGCGGACTAAGGAATTGTAAAGGGTTAGGATAACTTCTTTGGATTTATGCTCAAATGACCTGCCTATAAAACCAATTATTTTGTTTGCCTTCTTAACAACTTCTGAACATTGTTGACTCGGTTTTAGGTTATTCGATATTGTTACTCCCAGATCGGTTTCTCTGTTTACATTCTTAAGCTGAGTGCCATTCATCGAATAGTTTGCTTTCTCATTTAGGTATCCGATACTCATTTGCCAAATTTGGGCCCAACATGACAATTTATCTAGATTGTGTTGCATATCGTCAACTTGTTCTTTTGAGAGTACGCTATTTGTAATTTTTGTATCGTAAGCAAATTTTGAGATTGTACAGGTTAGACTCTCATCTATGTCGTTGATGTAAATTAGAAAGAGAATTGGTCCTAGTACCGATACCTGGGGTACCCCGCTACTTACATTGGTTCATTTAGATGCCTTACCGTTTATGACTACTCTTTGCTTTCTGTCACTGAGCCAATTTTCTATCCATTTCAACACCGTCTTGTATTCCATGCGCTTTTAGTTTTAGCAGTAAACGTTTGTGGGGGAACTTTGTCAAAGGCCTTTTGAAAATCAAGGTATATAATATCTACAGCTTTACTCTCATCGTAGAGGTTGAGGATATCGTGGAAGAAGTCTAAGAGGTTTTGTTAAACAGGAACGTTTTTTACGAAAGCCGTGTTGAGTATCTTTAGGTAAGTTATTTGCCTCTAAGTGATTTACGAGTCTGTCTCTTATGACCGTTTCTAGCATTTTACAGACAATTGAGGTTTAACTAATTGGACGATAGTTACTGGGTAAGGATTTGCTGCCTTTTTTTAATATCGGTGTTACGTTTGCTAGCTTCCACTGATCAGGCATAGTTCCAGACTGCAAGGATTCATTGAATAGCAATGTCAGTGGTTTGGAGAGCTCATCCTTAGCTTCCTTTAGAACTCTAGGCGAGATTGTATTAGGTCCAGGCGTTTTATTTACCTTGAGTTTATCTAAACAATTCAATACTTCTCTCTCTGTAACGGTGATATTGCTTAGAACATCTAAATTATCAATCTGAATCGGCGATGGTGTAGGGATATCACTGAGGTCTTCGGTTGTAAAAACTGATGCAAAGAAGGTATTGAAGGCATTACTCATTTGTACTTCGTCTTTGGTGTATTCTCCATTTTCATCGACTAACTAACGGTCCAACAGTTGAAGTAACTACTTTTTTCTTTCTGATATAACTATAGAATTCTTTCGGGTTTGTTTTACTTTGATTCGCAACATGTAACTCCAGCGTCTTTTTACTTTGCTTAATTAACTTTTTGGCTTTGCGTCGTAGCTCTACAAATTTCACCCGTTCTTCGTCATTTTGTGAGGATTTTAATCTATCATTAGCAAATTTTTTAGCAAGCAGACAGTCTGAAATATCTTTATTCCACCATTTGGGCTTCTCATTATGGCCTGGACGCCGTATTTTCGATGGTATGCAGTCTTGCACTGCCTTAAGGTAAGTGGTTGTGAAACACTCCCAAGATGTATTTATGTCGTTATTGTTAGTCAGAAAGCTCCAGTCAGTTTCTTTAAGCTTTGATTTAAGTTTATGAAAATTTGCTTTCTTGAAATTAGGGACTTTCTCAATGCTGCTATTTGATTTGTTACTAGTAAACTTTAGAGTGAAAGTTATCGTACGATGGTCGCTGTTACTGAATTCATCACCAACATTCAAATTCTCTATTAATTCTTCTTTTGTTGCGAGTACAAGGTCAAGCACATTATTACCACGGGTCGGAGATTGTACAAATTGAAAAAGTGAACTCGCTTGCAAGTTAGCATAGAGGTCATGTCCAGAGTGTGAAGTAAGAATATCGCCCCATTTAGTCACGGGTAAGTTGAAATCGCCAAGAATTACGGTATCTTGTATGTTAGTTATTTCTGCAATTTGTTCATAAATTTCACTGTCAGTTTGCACTGATTGTGCTGGGGGTCTGTATAATAAAGCTAGTGTTATTTTAGTTCCTCGTTTATTATTTAATAGTACGCAAGATATGTCTATATTCTATTCGCAATTTGAGGTTTTGACATTAAGACGGGATTAAGACTTTCCTTTATAAAAAACAGAACTCCTCCTCCATTTCTATTGATCCGAGTTTTTTCAAACATTGTATAACCAGGAAGCGTATATTCGGCTAAAAAGTCTCTGTCTTCCTTATTTAACCAAGATTCTGTAATGCCGATTATATCATAATGTTCTGTAAACACGATTTCCTCTAGATCTGAAAATTTATTGCGTATGCTACGAGCATTTACATTAAATACCTTAAGAGTATTAGACTTGGATATTACTGATTGTGCATTGTCTGAATTTTCAGTTGGTATTTGACTTACACTACCCCCGGATACCCCCGGTTGACCCCGTTTTTTGAACGGAAATCCTTGACTGCATCGAGGAGGAGGAAGAGGGGGGGGGGGGGGTGAGGAGGAGGAGGAGTAGGAGGAAGGGGTGGAGGACGAATAGATGAATGAAAAAGGGTAAGGGCAACATTAGGCTGCTTGTCCTCCAAAACACTGAGGATCAAATGTCCAAACAGTGGTTTAGAGTGGGTAAGGGAAAATTGGAAAAGGAACTACTGCCCTGGAACTAATGTCCGTGGCAGGATTAAGAAGTTAGTAAGGGACAGATGGGTTAGTAACATAACACAGTTATAAGTGATCTTTCGTATATCTGGGAAAATGAGAGTAACGTCTTAGTAATATATATATACGCAATAATCCTTGATGAATCTGAGGGAGTAATATAATACAGTTATTCATTACATACGCAGTCAGTCGCGGGTTTGAGGCAAGATATTTATCTAGGCGAAGTTTAAAAGAATTAACGGTGCTGCACTCTATAGCAAAGGAGGATGTAGAGTAGGAGGAGGAGGAGGGGGAGGGGGGAGGATGCGGAAGATTAAAAAAAAGAAGGACAATTTTAAAGAAAACAAATGGTAAGCTAAAAACTTTCGTACATGACGAGTGACGAATGAGAGGGATAGGGATAGCAATGTTGAATAGGATGAGAAGGAGGAAAAGGAGGAGGAGGAGGAGCTGATGGGGAAGAAAAGAAGGAGGAAGAGGAGGAGGAGGAGCTGATGGGGAAGAAAAAGGAGGAGAGTAAATTTATTGAGGACAACAATGGTAAACACTTAAAATACACAACGAGTTATGAATGCGGGCGAATGATAGGGATAATGAGAGAAATTTTGAACACGAGGAGGAGGAGGAGGAGGAGAATACAAAGGAATACAAAGGAGAACAAACTGCAACAGACCTATTGGTCCTTACGGGGCAGTTTGGATATCTAAAACTACTAATCTACTGACTACGAGGTAGAGAAAAGGATAGCAAAGAAGAAGGCTCCTCCCCACCCACCACTCCCTCCAGCTAATGCTGGAATGGAAACAGATAGGAAAAATACCATGCAGTATTGAAAAACTGACACGGAAATTCGGACAGGACAGGGAGAAAAAAGAAGTTGATTTGTAATCTAAGCTAACTCTATTTACTACAATTCTGAAAGGGAACAGATGTATGAAAATCAATATACATTGCGGTATGCGTTGACATTTCGTTGCGCGTTATTCTGAAAGAAACTGTGTTAATCGGGGGTTATTTGCCATGTGTTTATCCAGATGGTTCTTAAATATTTCGACAGTATTACAGTTTACAATGTTCGAGGGTAGTCTGTTCCAATTATTCACAACGCGGTTGAAGAAGAAATGCTTCGCCTCGTGAGAATTAAAACGCTTGCCTATAATCTTATAACCATTGTTTCTCGTGTTTGCTTGATTGATCGTAAATAATTCGCTTACATTTAGGTTGCTGAATCCCTTGAAGATTTTGAACACCTCTAATAGGTCACCTCTCATTCTGCGCTTTGTTAAGCTAAACAAATTTAGTTCTTTTAAGCGCTCTTCGTACGGTTTATTACGCAATCTAGGTATCATTTTAGTGACTCTGCGTTGCACCCTTTCAAGTTTATTTATGTCCTTTCGGTAGTACGGTGACCAGAATTGCACGCAGTATTCGAGATGGGGACGCACCAATGAGTTGAATAGAATAAGTATGATTTTTTCTGATTTGAATTTGAATGTTCTGCCGATGAAACCCACCAATTTATTAGCAGTTTTTATTACCTCTGTACACTGTTTACTCGGCTTCAGGTCACTTGATATTATAACTCCCAGATCCTTTTCATTATTTGTATTTGATAGTTGAATGTTGTTCATAGAGTAATCTTTTTTAGCGTTGTTACTACCGATGAGCAATACTTTGCATTTTTCTATGTTGAATTTCATTTGCCATTTTTCTGCCCAGTTTTCTAAAGTGTCTAGGTCACCTTGTAGTTTTTGCCAATGTACTGTTGAGGTTACTTTATTAGTAATTTTTGTATCGTCAGCAAATTTCGAAATTTTGCATTCTATTCCTTCGTCTAAGTCGTTTATGTAAATTATAAAACAAATAGGACCTAGTACCGAACCCTGGGGAACGCCACTATTTACTTTGCACCAATCTGATTCTTCACCATTTATTACAACTCGTTGTTTACGGTCTGAGAGCCAATTTTCGAGCCATTTCAGAGTTTTTCCTGTTATGCCATGAGCTTTTATTTTGTCAATTAGTCTCTTGTGGGGTACGGTATCGAAAGCTTTCTGAAAATCGAGATATATTATATCAACTGCTCTATCCTTATCATATGATTTGTAAACATCATTGAAGAAGTCGAGTAAGTTTGTTAAGCATGAACGTTTATTTCTAAAACCGTGCTGAGAATCTTTTATTAAATTATTTTCTTCCAAATGTTTTACTATTTTGTCCCTTATAATGGTTTCCATTAATTTGCCCGTTACCGATGTTAAGCTAATTGATCGATAATTGCCGGGAGAGGACTTATTTCCTTTTTTGTATATCGGTGTCACGTTAGCTAGTTTACATTCGTTTGGAAATATCCCAACATTCAATGATTTGTTGAACAGATTTGCGAGTGGGTTTAATAATTCGTGTTTTGCTTCTTTTAGGATCCTTGGGGATATTTTATCAGGGCCTGGGGTTTTATTAACTTTCAAATTGTTGATTGCGAACAGGATATCGTCTTCATAAATCGTAAAGTTTTCGAGCTCAGTGCCATTTGATTGATTCGTAGGGGTAGGTCGGTTACCGGTAGTATCTTCCGACGTGAAAACTGATGCAAAATAGTTATTTAGGATATTCGCCATTTGTACTTTGTTATCTGTATGATCTCCATTTTCCGCAACAAGTGGTCCTATTGTTGAAATTACCGTTTTTCTGTTTCTTATATAGCTGTAAAATTCTTTCGGATTGGACTTGCTGGAGCTGGCAATATGAAGTTCCAGATTCTTCTTACTTCCTTTGATGAGATTTTTGGTTGTTCGACGCAGTCTATCGTGTTCTAATTTATCGCTATTATTCTGAGTTGCCTTATATTTTTGGTATGCCTGCTTTTTTACTAAGAGGATGTTTTTTATTTCATTATTCCACCATTTTGGCTTATATTTGCCTGCTGGGCGCCGGTTTCGTAGAGGGATGCTTGTATTTATTGCTTTGTTTAGGTTATTAGATAATATGTTCCATAATCGATTTACATCGTGAGTTTCAGTCATTTCACTCCAGTCAGTATTGGCAAGATGCCTTCTAAGTTTGTTAAAGTCGGCCCTTCGATAATCTGGTACTTTTTCCGTGCTCACGTTTTCTTTGTAATTATTTACTTTAATGTTAAAGGACACTATCCTATGGTCACTAGAGCTAAATTCCGGTCCGATTTTAACGCTATTTACCATCTTTCATTTGTCGTTAGAATAATATCCAGAATGTTATTTCCCCTCCTTGGGTGTTCTACGTGTTGATAAAGGGCACTTTCCTGAAGATTAGCATATAGATCATGTCCCGCGTGAGCATTTAGTGGTTCGCCCCATGTTGTGACTGGCAGATTGAAATCGCCAAATATTACTGCTTCTTCCTGACAACTTATTTCCGCTATTTGATCATAGAGTTTCTCGTCAGTATCGGGTGATTGTGCAGGAGGTCGATAAATTAGGCCAATTATTATCTTGCTTGCTTGATTATTTATTTGAACGTAACTAGTATCAATATTATTTATGGCAGGTTTGGTTACCTCGATTGGGTGAAGATTACTTTTAACATATAGCAGAACCCCACCTCCCATTCTATGGGATCTTTCGCAGAGAAGGAGAAGGAGGAGGAGGAGGAGAAGGAGGGGGACGAATACAAAGGAATACAAAGAAATACAAAGGAATACAAAGAAATACAAATTACTTCCAAACTGCAACATACCTATTGATTCTTACGGGGAATTTTGGATATCTACACTGCTAAGCTACTAACTACTAGGTAGATAAAAGGCTAGTAAACCAGAAGGCTTCTCCCACCCTCTAACTTCCATATACCATTTCTAATATGAATACAAATCGCCTAATACTAGCCAGAAAACAGAAAAGAAATGCGCCATCGTATCTTCTAAGGGACAATACACACCAGACGAGTGGAGAAGAGCTGACGAATGAGATTAACCCGTTCAGTACCAGGGACGTCCTTTTCATCATATTCTGCCAACTATTAGACAATTGTATTCAGCTTAGGAAGGACCTCTAGCCATAATAAGACTTCACACTATCTCAACCAACCCTTTTAACTACCACAGATCCTTCCTAAGCTGCATAATGTCGTCTAAATACAGCTAGAATAGAATATAACACACGTCGCTGGTACTCAAAGGGTTAAGAGAATGCTGAATAGAGGGTGATGGTAATGATTATATAAGAGGGAAGCGGAGATGGAAGGGGTGATGAGGCAGAACAAATCAAGATTAGGAGAAGAATAGAGAGGACAACAATGTTAAACGCATAAACTACAAGACGTTTGGCAGAAACAGGTTGATTAGACAAATTACGTGGAGATGAAGAATGATTATAGATAGATATATAGATAGATAGTTAGATAGTTAGAGAGAGAGATAGATTAGATAGATATAGATAGATAGATATATGAGAGAGATGAAGAGGAAAGCAAGACCAAAACTAAGAAGCAGAAGGAAAGAAGGGAAATAAATATGCAGATGAGGAGGAGGAAGAGGACGATGAAGGTGGTGAAGAAAGGAGAAGTTGAGAAGTTTGAGGAGACATATCTAATATATAATTAGAAAACTATATCAAGACACCATGGCAGGAGGGACGAAGTGCACTTAAGGGAAGATCTGCGGTTTTTGTGGACACCCTTCTCCCTCATGCATAGCCCCTTTATTTTTCAGATTTTATTACGTTCGGCCCATTTGTTTGTTGATTTTAAGACCTTTCGCCCCTTTAGCTGTCAATGTTTTCCTGGCGAGCGATAGCGAGCTTGTAATTTAGGAGGAACCGGCCGAAGGCCGAGAAATTTGTCTACCGAAAAATGTATAAATATATCCTGAAGGGGGATCCTGTATTTTTTTGTTTTTAAGTTTAATGGGTGACCTTGATGTGTGTGAATTTGTCTTTTGTTTTTGTGTGTTCATTGTTTTCTGTTGTGTTGTGTTGTCCCTATTCGGGCTCTGTTTCGAGTCGGCCACCCCCAGAAAAAAAGGAAAAATTTGGAATGGGCCTGAGTACATACATACATACAAGTTTAATGGAAAGCTAGGGAGGAAACTAGACAATTAATAAAAATGAAAAGACAAAAAAATACCAAAAATTGAACCATCCCCCCTTCAATGACTGCAAAAGGATGATGGGAAAGTTGAATAGCGAAATGAGAAAATGTATTAGGGAAAGCGGTGGGCGAGATAAAGACCAGATGAATATTTCGAGAAGGACTGAAGACTAATTTGCATAATGGAAATGTGAACTGAGCAACATGAAAGGATGTACATGAAATACGATTCAGAAGGACATTAAGAGCTACATAAATTATATATATATATATATATATATATATATATATATTTATATACCTGTATATATATATATATATATATATATATATATATATATATATATATTGAAATGACGGGGCTCGAGGAAGATAAGCCAAAACCTCCACCATACCGGCCCCCACATCTTAAGAAGCCCCAACACCAAAACTACAGAATTGCCACAATAAAAGAAAAGAGGAGAGAAAAGAAAAAGTTCATCCCTAGGCAGGAAAACAAGATACCTCAGTGCCCCCTATCACCGTGGGCATGTAAACAAAGCCCACTACCTGGACCAGCAGAATACATGCCGCTCCCCCGCGTTAATCCCTTCCGACCGAGCCTCCAACACTGGCCACTCCCTTCCACAGGTGAGAAACTCCAGCCAGAACCAGATCTCGACTATGACGAGGGTTACTTCATGGAATTACAACATCAACCTCCTCAATGTCCACGATTGTATTCAGACAGAAATAACCGCCACTACAGCTACGAGGACCGCCAACAACGACAAGAAAAATATTCCAACTCATAAAGAAAGCATTGCATAATATAACACAAATGTATAAGAATCATAACAACTGTAAATTAATTATTATTCACTTGTACAAGCTTTCTGAGACCTACTTTTAATATTAATAGATAAAGAATAACATTACCTATGTAACCATATGTGTACTATATTTTTTAAGGACTTTAAAAACCGATGAATAATTCAAAGACCATAATTCACATGCCTCTCATATTCCGAAACGCACTAACCGAATACCAAATAAAAAACTGATTACTACCTGCCTGAAACAAGAGATTGTTAGGCAAAACTGGCTTCGCTTTCGGTATCTCGCTATTAATAGTGAGCGTGCTTAATTGTGAATCAGTTCAGAGAATACTTCCGTAGGGGTTAGCCTAAATCCCCTTAAAAAGTATCCTGGGTGCAGTGACCAAGAGGAGTGTGTAAGAGGCTTAGAAAGTGACCATTCTAGCTTGTGTACGTGATAACGGCTTCCACCTCTGGTGTCTACAGACTGGGAAACCAACAGTGTTACGTCACCAGATCTCTCACGGATCCTACTTCTCTTCCTCACCCCAAATTAAGTGCTTTTGTGTTACTGTGTTTTGGAAATTGTTGTGAAAGTTATATAAGATATGTTTAGTATTCAAATTAAATTAATTCTAGAGACCCTTTTTGGACTCTCCTTTTCATAACCTACCACTTGTGTTGAGAGAACAAAACCCACACTATTTATATAAGATTGATAAATCTAGAACACTATGGATATAACCTACTTATGCTCCATATAAACGGGGTATATATATTGTATCAAGGAATTATACCATACACCATACTAACTACCAGTGAACACTCCCAGATCTTATTCTATTGTGTTATTAATTGCTGGGTACGAAGTGCATATATAAGTATCCACAGAGAGTGTAATTTCAGTCTATTCTCAGTCTAATTTTATCTTGATGCGTTTTGATGTCAAACTCCGTTTATGCTTTATTTTAGAGTTACATTTATTCCTCCTTACATCACGTAATTTTTTTTTTTTTTTTTTTTAAGAGACAATGAACGGAGGAAGGAAAAACACAGATAAAACAAAAAGGTCCATGTGCCTAAAGGCATCCTCCATTCATAAAATGTGTGTAACAACTGGATTTAAACATTTGTAGATTGTAAGTTTGTGGAAAGCAATTCGAGGGAAGTGAATTCAACGGATTAAAATCCGTTCGGCAATACTATCAGCCACTCATTCCGGCTAATATTATTTATTCTCAGTTCCGTGAATTTAAATTCATTATTACTGCTTTATCAGCCACTCATTCCGGCTAATATTATTTATCCTCAGTTCCGTGAATATATATTCATTATTACTGCTTTATCAGCCACGTATTCCGGCTAATTATATTTAATACCAATTCCGTGAATTCATAGTCATTATTACTGCTTTATCAGCCACCCATTCCGGATAAGTATTATTTATTATTCGTTCAGTGAATTTGTATTCCTCATTCTGACTCCATAGATTAACTTCGAAATATATCTTCTTTCATTTGGGAGTAACGTCGAGTTATTTTCTATATATCCTAGACTTGATTTTACATATAAACTTTATCTTGCATGCATCACCTCAGTATAGTTGACCTACCTCCCCACCGCGGTACTTTGAGGTACACCTCACTGACACGCTACCTTGTAGGTACAGTACCTCAGCCGCGCTACCTCGCCTTACCTGAGGTCGCGATATTGATTGTCCATATTTACCAGATTGTAACTCTCTGAATGTTTGTATGATATATTTATATTGTCATCATATTTATATTCTATTTTTATGTAGTGTTACCATTCAACTATTTATCTTATTCTTGTGACACAAAATATTCCAAATAAGTGTATAGCTATCAACTTCACTATTTTACCAATCGGAATTACATTACAATAACTAAGCTCCGGATTGATTCTGTGCCCTGTAGCCTAGCATAATTAGACATAAAACTCATGTACCGAACTTGTGTATTCTATGTCATTGATGGAGATTGATTGAAATAAGAAGTATATATGTCATAGTTAGCTATGTTCCTGTTGAGCAATATTAAGTTCTGAGTCTTCTTAAATAGGGATTATAAGAACACATATAAAGCGTGCTGGATTACAACGTCGCATAACACACACACACACACATATATATATAGATAGATAATGAAACTTGAACACAAATATTATGAAATTTTCAGTGATGACTATAGGTTTTTGTTTATGAAATAAGACGTATTCAAAATTATCTTTCCATTAGTGTAATTAATAATTGTTTATCATCAATACTATTATGTATCAATATATTATGAAAAAAGTAAACCCGCCAGGTAAACGATTTATATCATCTTGTTTTGTTTTGGTTCTAGTGAGTTTTATTGCTATGAATTATAGTTTTACGTATAGCTCATTGCATGTGAAAGAGAATATTATAACAACGAACTTCCTAGGCCTAAGATTTTGAATTTACGAATATTTATATATACAAACTTCAAACATTTTCAAAATTCAAATTATTTACACAATATGTTATTATTACGATACATTCAATATATTTACGAAAAATAATTACTTTAATAACAGACAACACTAACATAATGTACTTTACATGCACTTACCAGTCACAGGAGTTGTGAAGACGCACATATCAGCCATCTTTAAAACCCCAGCACAGCATAACTCATCGTCTCTCTGTTGAAATTGAAATGTTGACATTGATTATGTTTATTTAGCCAGAATAATTTTACAATACACAATATACTGTATGTATATATATATATATATATATATATATATATATATATATATATACAGAAACATTGGTTCAGGCTGAATCTTGTTTGAACAAGCTCTCTTAAAAAGGCACCTTAACTATCTTAATCTCGAATATTTCTCTTAAAAATTAATTTTGATAGGACATCTTCAAATTAAATCATTATAATAAATGTATTATATTTACACATATTCACCTGTTGGATGAAAACCACTTGTGCGCAAAATATATGAGGTACATCAATTATACTGGTACAATACACAGCACAAAATTAATCTAATTTAATAATTATAAATATTTTTCAGCAACAGGTTTTTAAAGCTGGTTTTACAGCCGAATAGAGATTTGTTCTCATATATATATATACAGTATATATATATACCGGTATACATATACCCGGTATATATATATATATATATATATATATATATGTATATATAAAGGTAATTTATTCCAAAATGTTCACCCCTTAATAATTAATAGCAGTTTGAGATTGGCTTAATGGCATGAGTGGATCAAGTAGAGCAGTATTTCTACGACTATACCTGGGATTAACACGATGCTGAAATATATTAAGGGGAGCGTCCGTCATGTTTTTAATAATTATCTGATCATTTTCATTTGTTTACAGGTTATCGAAACCACTTCTAGGAACAACATATCCAATAATGAAGCAAATCGGTCAAACAGTTTTTTCGCTACCGGGGATTTTCGCAATTATTGCAAATTTGCCAGCCGCTATAAATAATTTATTTTTAGTCCAATTTTAATAAATAGGATATCATTAGAAAGAAGAAAACAAATGCAATAAAATACGGTGACGAATTTTTGATAGATTATATAATTTTGCCACTAAAGAATTAATTAATTTTGAAATTTTCGAACTTTGCAAGGCTCCTGTCAAAATATTTATTGATGTATCAGAAATCTGTCACCACATTGTATTGTATTTAATTTCCTCTTTCCAATGATATCTTACTTATTAACCCTTGTCTATCGGGGCCCGACTTAAGTCCGTATCAACAAATTTGGACTATGTGGCGGGACCCGACTTAAGTCCTAGTGCAATTTTGGCGCAATATTGGCTCTGAGAGAGAGACGAGTGAGGGAAGGAGCATGGGTTACCTCATGACCGCTCGCCACGGCCGCCGTGGACCAACTGAGATGTACTCCACTTACATCCACCCTCACTCCCTCGCTACATACGTAATTATATAAAGAAATTACCGTATTTTAGCGATTTTGCCCTTCGGTTGCACGATCGTTGCAAGACAACCAGTGATCATAGAAGGATGGTTCAGGTGTCATTGGAAAGCTCAATTTACGCCCTTTCACGGATACATACTTGTATTACGCTCTGGGTCTTGTTTATGCATGAAAAAGAGCACGGAAACAACCCCAGTTATTGTAAAAAAAAAAAACGCTGAGCGGCACAGTGAAAAATACTCCACCACCCGCTCGTAAGGTGTTAAAATTGAAACACAAATAAAGATTTTATAGCGGAAAATGCTAAACAAATTATCGTTTTGAGAAAAAGGCTAAAAACCAAATGTATCCATTACCCAATGATTCCTCTCTCAAATTATGAGTTATTGCAACTGTTCGTTCTTGATTGATTTGATACATGCTCTGGCACTAAAATCTAGTGATATTTACTAGGTCTCAGTCAATATTATGCCACCTGGACCTCCCAAAAGGTATTTTATGAATTTGGCGCCATGCATCACGCACCTCATTTATGCCAAGTTAGGTTATTTTTTATTACTCTAGGTTGTGTTAGGGTTGGTTTGGATGGGTTAGATCTGCTTAGTGTTGAATATATAATTGTTTGATGATGATGATGGGTTGGATGATGATGATGATGATGGCTTAGATGATGATGATGATGGCTTAGATGATAATGATGAAGATTGTGGAAGTGCTATTACTGGTGGTGATGGTGCTGCTGATGATGATGAGCTGAGGGAAGGCACCTATGTTGACTGTAATTTGTCCATATTTGTGCATAATAACGCGATTGTAATGGGTATTATCGTTCATACAACGATACCCCATATACGTCGCGAGTCCGCCGGTAGGTACGGGGGGGGGGGGGAATACCCTGTATTTAGGGTATTTTTTTATTATGTTAGTGTAAAACTTTCTCGTATGACTCCTACACTACTGGCATCACTGTAGCAATGAGAATCTAATTTTAGGATTTTTTTAACCCTTACATATACCCCCATGGCGGACGCTCCCCAAGGGGGCCCACCTCGCTTTTTTTCTCTTTCTCTCCCTCTCTGTTTGGCTTGTATCCATTCGGCCCCATTCAAGCTACTGTTTGAAGATGTTTACCCCATCCAGGTGTCAATATTTTCTTGGCGAGCAGTAGCAAGCCAGCATATATATATTTTTGTTTTGACAGCAAGCTAAATTTGTACATTTTTCGATAGAAAAATGTCTATGGCGAATCCGGATTTCTCCATACAATGCTGGCTCGCTATCGCTCGCCAGGACGAAATCTACACCTGGATGGGGATAAACGTCTTACAACAGTAGGCTGAATGGGACCAAATGGATAGAAGCCAGAGAAAGAGAGAAAGAGAAAAAAAAAGAAGGTGACCCCCCTTAACATCAATGATAATGTTAAGGGATTTAACAAAGAATAGGGCACTGGCCTCTTCAACCTGTATGGATTTTCTGGCTGTATGACGCATCGTCAAACAGCATTGCCAATAAATTCCTTATTTTCTTAACATCAATATCGATATAGCTATTTGTAACGTAAATTTCACATGGATCGCATTGTCAGTTTTTTTCCGCCGATTTTATGAAGGTTTAGGAATGAGATTTGCAAAGTTGAGCACTTTGGACAAAACCTCCAAAACACACGATTTGCGGTGGTGAGAGCCAAGGGGTTAAAATACAATGACAAGCTATAATGAATGCTCAGTGTAACCAGCACTCACACACTAGGCAGTCCGGACTTAATTCTAACACACCCTGCTACTAAGTGGAAAATAACGAGAGAGAGAGAGAGACAGAGAGACAGAGAGACAGAGAGACAGAGAGAGAGAGAGAGAGAGCGAAAGAGAGAGAGAGAGAGAGAGAGAGAGAGAGAGAGAGAGAGAGAGAGAGAGAGAGAGAGAGAGAGAGAGAGAGAGAGAGAGAGAGATGGAGAGCGACAGAGAGAGAGATGGAGAGCGACAGAGAGAGAGATGGAGAGCGACAGAGAGAGAGAGAGAGCGAGCGAGAGAGAGAGCGAGCGAAAGAGTACAAAGGAGTACAAAGGAGTACAAAGGAAATCAAGCAACAACAGATCTAGTGACCCTTCTAGGTTGCTTGTCCTCCAAAACACTGAGGATCAAGTGTCCAAACAGTGGTTTAGAGTGGGTAAGGGAACATTGGAAAGGGAATTACTGCCCTGGAACTAATGTCCGTGGCAGGATTAGGAAGTTAGTAGGGGACAGATGGGTTAGTAACTGAGGGGGGGATAAAATAAAGTTATTCATTTACAAACGCAGTCAGTCGCGGGTTTGATGCGAGATATTTGTCTAGGCGGAGTTTAAATGAATCAACGGTGATGCAGTCTATAACGTTTCGGGGAAGCCCATTCCACAAGTTGACAACTCGATTGAAGAAGAAATTCTTAGATTCGTGTGAGTTAAAAGATTTACCAATAATTTTGCAACCGTTTCCCCGCGTGTAATTAGATTGGTCGATAGTGAAGTACTTACTACAGTTCATATTGTCGATGCCTTTGATGATTTTGAACACTTGAATTAAGTCACCTCTTAATCTGCGCTGGGTTAAAGGAAATATATTTAATTCTCTAAGACGCTCTTCGTATGGTTTGTTCTTTAGGCTAGGTATCATTTTGGTAACTCTACGTTGAACTCGTTCTAGCTTGTTTATATCTTTTTGGTAATAAGGGCACCAGGATTGAACGCAGTATTCCAGAAGAGGGCGGACTAAGGAATTGTAAAGGGTTAGGATAACTTCTTTGGATTTATGCTCAAATGACCTGCCTATAAAGCCAATTATTTTGTTTGCCTTCTTAACAACTTCTGAACATTGTTGACTCGGTTTTAGGTTACTCGATATTGTTACTCCCAGATCGGTTTCTCTGTTTACATTCTTAAGCTGAGTGCCATTCATCGAATAGTTTGCTTTCTCATTTAGGTATCCGATATGTAGTACTTTACATTTATCCGCATTGAAACTCATTTGCCAAATTTGGGCCCAACATGACAATTTATCTAGATTGTGTTGCATATCGTCAACTTGTTCTTTTGAGAGTACGCTATTTGCAATTTTTGTATCGTCAGCAAATTTTGAGATTGTACAGGTGAGACCCTCATCTATGTCGTTGATGTAAATTAGAAAGAGAATTGGTCCTAGTACCGATCCCTGGGGTACCCCGCTACTTACATTGGTCCATTTAGATGCCTTACCGTTTATGACTACTCTTTGCTTTCTGTCGCTGAGCCAATTTTCTATCCATTTCAACACACCGTCTTGTATTCCATGCGCTTTTAGTTTTAGCAGTAAACGTTTGTGGGGAACTTTGTCAAAGGCCTTTTGAAAATCAAGGTATATAATATCTACAGCTTTACTCTCATCGTAGAGGTTGAGGATATCGTGGAAGAAGTCTAAGAGGTTTGTTAAACAGGAACGTTTTTTACGAAAGCCGTGTTGAGTATCTTTAAGTATGTTATTTTCCTCTAAGTGATTTACGAGTCTGTCTCGTATGACCGTTTCTAGCATTTTACATACAACTGAGGTTAAGCTAATTGGACGATAGTTACTGGGTAGGGATTTGCTGCCTTTTTTGAATATCGGTGTTACGTTGGCTAGCTTCCACTGATCGGGCATAGTTCCAGACTGCAAGGATTTATTGAAAAGTAATGTCAGTGGTTTGGAGAGCTCATCCTTAGCTTCCTTTAGAACTCTAAGCGAGAACTCTAGAGAGAGAGAGCGAGCGAAAGAGAGAGAGCGAGAGCGAAAGAGAGAGAGAGCGAGAGCGAAAGAGAGAGAGAGCGAGAGCGAGTCAGAGTAAGAGTCAAAGTCAGTCACGTCGAAGGAATACCGCAGCATAAGAAGATTGAGAAGAATGCAGGGACACAGCGGAAGGAAGATTGGTAGTGCAGGAAGATAGAAATATATCTCTCACACCCGGGGCCCTACAGAATACAGGGGTCGAACATCTTCAAATCTGGACGCCATTTTGGAAGACTTTACGGGGGAGGTAGTCGCTTTTTCTAAGCTTAAGAAAATCGTGTAATAGAACCCAAAATTAAATGGGATAATATGTCTTGGCATACTGAATCGGTTAACTCTTTTTGGATCATGACGAGTTTTAGCTCTTTTTTGTTCTGGCTATTTTTAGACGATTATATACAGTTTAGAAAGGATCTGTGAGAATTATGAGCTCAATGATTATCTCAATTAACCCTCTGGCTTCCATATATGTCTTCCTAATATGAATAATATAGTCTAATAATAGCCAGAAAAGAAAAAAATGCATAATCGGCTGTTGAAATGGTTATAAGCATATGGCAGTTTATGTGATGCATTTGTTTGATGGGTGTATACCGAGGGGGTTGGTGTTGGTGGGGGTTATGTACAGTTACCCACATAGGTTCAGTTCCTCGTCGTGATCTTATGATTGTATGAAAGTACAATAGTATATATGAATTACGGGTGTGGTTTATATTAATTATCAGTTGACTATTCAGATGATGAGTTAACCACTGCATAAGAAACTACACTCGTAATTAAATTTTGTTTCCACGTATGAGATCACGGATAGGAACAGCACTTATATGGTCAACTGTACACTCCAAGACACAGAACCTGGTCCAATATAAACCATCGGAAATAAAAACGCTAAAAAAAAAATTGAAATGTAAATATTGGGTGGTATGGAATTAAGGTGAAGATTCGGCTAAGTTCAGGATAGGTTTGAAAATATTAGTCCATGATTTATGTTTTAGAGTGTACAGTCGGCCACATAAATTGGTTATGCAGTCCGTGATTTTATGTGTGGAAGGAAATACTGTACAGTATGATTGAATTAGAAGTGTAATTAATAACTCAGGAATTAATGTATATGAATAATTAACAACAAAAGTAAATTCTTGTAAGCCTATCACACTATTTTTACTTACATAAACAAACTCACGGGGTGTATGCAATATTTATGTGGTCAATTGTACATCTGACATACTGAGAGGGTTGTTCTGTCATGATGTACAACGTTTAAGGAAATAAATTTTGGTTTATGAAGGAAAATTGAGTTTCTTAAAATGTGCAGCTCATTTCTATATATTTTGCTCTGCAATGCATCGGGTAAGGTTTATGTTTATAGCCACTAATCTGTTATAACACTTGACAACATTGAACGAGTCATGATATAAACATTCACCACTAACGACCTACAATTTTCACTAAGTATTTACAGTAGCTATCTTCTAATAGTGAATACTGCCAATTATCCACTACTAACACTAATGGAACTTAACCAATTGAATTACTTAGTAGATATTGTACCGACACATTATAAGCTTACGTATTAGTAGATTACACAAATAATTAAAATTTCACTTTGGTAGTGTAGAAACCGGCGTTATTATTCCAAAAGCTCACACTGAGGCATTTACAACTAATAATACTATCAATAATGCAATGGACATTCAATTATCACTGTTGTCTGAATATTCCATGTAGGAACTAACCCTAAACAGATGTCTGACAAAATTGCCTAAATATTGATAGGGGTATCGCACGAGAAAGCTTTTATTTTTTACGTTCGATTATCACTTATAATATGTATGCTCGATTATCACATATTGTCTATGCTCGTTCATCACTTTTGTTCTGAAAGCATGTCTGGGATAATTTGCAATAGAATCGGTATGAATTTACAGTATACGTACTTATAGTTTTTTCCTTCCAGGAAGCTTAATCCCCTAGCAGTTAAGTTCACGATACTTACTGGGAAAATATGAAACACGAACTTTGTGATAGCGGAGTAGTTTAGATGGGGATTAGTCGGCCAGCTTATAATATAGAAGACTATACATGGAAAATATTAAACCATTTTGACCTCATTACCTGCCAAACCTGTGATAACGATAAATGGTGTGTGTGTGTGTGTGTGACCCGACCTCAGAGGGAAGCGTTAGTTGTCTATGACCCTGTTTCCTGAAGGGACCTCACTGAGAGCAACGCATTTCCTCTCGCTCTCCATCATTCCCGCCTTTTATTCTTCTCCGCATATGCCTTGTTTATCATCCTGTACAGTATGTGTGTTTCCCCGTCTATGTCGGCAGGAATATACTTAAGGGGGGTCACCTGCTTTTTTTTCTTTCTCTCCTTTTCTCTCTTTCTCTGGCTTGTATCCCTTCGGCCCCATTCAGCCAACTGTTTTAAAACGTTTGTCCCCATCCAGGTGTCGATTTCTTCCTGGCGAGCGATAGCGAGCCAGCATTTTATGTTGAAATCCGGCTTCGCCGGAGACATTTTTTCTATCGAAAAATGTACAAATTTAGCTTGCTGTCAAAACAAACAAATATACTGTATATATATGCTGGGTCGCTACCGCTCGCCAGGAAAATATTAATACCTGGAAGGGGTAAACATCTTAAAACAGTAGGCTGAATGGGGCCAAATGAATACAAGCCAAAGAGAGGGAGAGAAAGAGAAAAAGCGAGGTGGGCCCCCTTAAGAAAAGGCAAGCAGTTCGGACGAATTTGGTCGAATGGTTGAATTAATCTGAAGAAATGAAAAATATCTGAAGTATGAAAGATCTACGGACAATCTAAATGTAACCAATATATATGCAATACATACATATCATTTAAGTATCTCTCTTAAAATAAAGTAGTCCTCGAATATTGAATCTCGTAGATTTTGACACAAAATCACTATGCACTTTTGATTGGTTGACTGAGAGAGAGAGAGAGAGAGAGAGAGAGAGAGAGAGAGAGAGAGAGAGAGAGAGAGCGAGAGCGAGAGAGAGAGAGAGCGGAAGTGCTCATGGGAAACTTATTGAGGGAGAGAGAGCATTTGTCTCTTAAAGGGGAGGTGGTTGCTTTTTCTGGATTCCCATCTCCCTCATGTTTAGCTCCATTAGTTTTAAGAGTTTAAAACGTTAGCCCCATTAGTTTGGTGAAGTTAAGACCTTTCACCCATTTATTTGTCAATATTAAGACCTTTTGTGCCATGAGGGGGATGAAGGTCCAGAAAAAGCAACTACCTATCCCCCTTAACAAATACTAACAGTCATCAACAACTAATAGAAGACTAAACTTTACCCTGGAGAAAGGAGACAAGGATGAGAGCTAGAATCAACAGCTTTTAGATAACACTACTATAACCCTGGGGCACAACTTGATTGAAACAGAAACTAACAGTGAGGCGCTACACACTCTACTTAGGCCTAAATTAGAATATCATATTGTAGATCTAATTTCCTTACGGCACTCCAGGAAATAATTATGGAATATGACAGCTCATATTAAAACGATTAAATTACACAAACACACAAACACACAAACACACACACACACACACAATGTGTATATATATATATATATATATATATATATATATATATTCTGACATACGGAGCCCTGTATGTTAATTTAAGAGTTAGAATTAGAGTTGAAGGAGTGCCAAACTACCCAGGCGGCGAAGCAGACCAGCGAGCGAACTAGCGAGTGGGAAACCAGCTCGTCCGCATACCAGCAAACAAGCCTTCACATCTGCGTGCGTAATAGGGGACCCTGCAAACTACTTCGATGACCCGACGCTATGACGTATGATCGACGCCAGGAGCCCCCATTGGACCACGCACCTGCTATGCAACTCGAGGAGCTATGATAGGGGCGCGCACCATCACTCTCCTCCTGATTCGTTCCTACACCATCATTGTTTAGTATATAAGACCCAAGTAGTGGGCATTCAAATCAGTCTCATTTGGAGTTGGGGAAGGTGAACTTGCAGCTGGAGGAAGACAGGGTGAAGTATTATAATGGGATTGTGACTGTCAGTCAGATTATATATGTGTGTGTGTTAAGTGTGTTCGGTGTAAACACTTACGTTATGTTGGTTAGTGAGATATGTGATTGGGACTTTAACGCTACTATTCTGTACTTAACTATTTGATTGGGAATTAACGTTAACGCTATTATTATGTACTTAACTATTTTAGTTGACTAACTTGTGGACTAAAGCAACTCTTTAAGTAATTGGGTTATGATGAAAGTAATACTATTGTTTTATATTAATACTTACGAGTTCTTTCATTTTCTTTTAATTAAGCTTACATTGCTTAACGGTGCTTAGTACGGTGATGCTATTGTCTCATATTAGTAATATCGCCTTAAACTAACATGGCTGTGTTAATATTACTTCTAGTGATTTCCTAAGCTGAAGAAAATTCTTTTAGCTTCAAAATATTATTTTTACTTTTCATATTATTTGAGTGAGACATGAATCGAATCTATGAAGCGATCCTGTAACTTAATTTACTCATAATCAAACCTCAATGTTACGTGGTTAAGAACTACATTTAACTAATTATTAAATATATATCTAACTTTTTATGTGACTTTGATATTAATCCTGATGATAATAATAATATAATACTATTAACGTAAGACAAGAACCAAGAATAATAACTACATTAAATATAAATAAAAGGACATATAAAAAAACTATCTATTCATTTCAAAAAGGGTAAGAGACAGAAATATTCTTACTTTAATATTTATCTTTCAAGACTTTTTATAGAATTAATAGTCCTTCTTTAGATATAACTTATTCGGTTCATAACCATAACCTACTAAGCTTCGGTTAAATAATAATTCTTTATAAATACTACATGACTTTAATTAGTTTCAGTATTTTTCATAATTAAAGAGTATCAGTCAATAAAGGATACTAAGTCCTAAGATCCAAAAGGAAAGGAAGCAACAACAGAAATAATTTTATTAGATTTTACTTTTGTTTTGCCTTCAGCTGACTGATACCTTAATATATATCTCTGTGCTATCTAGATTCATCAAGTTAACCACTTGAGGATCAAGATACGTAACAGAAGAGTGGCGACCTTGCCAGGATTCGTTTCATACAGTTTCACTCAGTTTCATTAACGTTTCACTACTTAACACCTTAAGAGCGGCCTATGCGGTTTATTTATATGTACCGCCCAGCGGGGTGTTTTTAGCCAAAATAGGGCTGTTTACGTGATCATTTTCATGCCTAAATAAGACCCAGAACGTAAAACAAGTATCTATCCCTGAAAGGGCATAAACAGAGCTTTCGAATGACACCATAACGATCCTTTTATGATGGCTAGTTTTCTTGCAATAACCGTGCAACGCGAGTGCAAAAAGCATGTAATTAGCCACTTTCCCGATACAATTCCGTATATAGCGAGTGACAGAGGGAGGAGGGAGGTGAGAATCGTGTCAGTAGGTTCGCCGCGGTGGTCTGGAGCAGTCATACGCTCGCTAGTCTCCTGCCACCACTTGTCTCTCTCTCTCAGCAACATTACGTGCTGAAATTGCCACTCGACCTATGTCGAGCGCCGCCACATAGTCCAGCTTTATTAAATACGACTTAAGTTGCGCCCCGACTTTTAGGGGTTAAAAAACAAATATTAATCATGCCTCATCTAATTAATGACGAAGATGCTCGAGTTTTCATAGAATCAGAACCCACAGCCCCTGATATTAACTGTCTGTCAAAATCCGAACTGAAAGTGCTTGCCTCACATCTCCAATTAACTGTCTCAAACATGTCTAAAGTAGAGGTGGCTCAGACCATAAAAACCCACCTGTTCCCTGTAGAAGGCGGGGAGGGTGACGGAGCAGTCGGTGGGATCCCGAGTAATCCTAGCCAACTTGATGAACAATTTCCACCTGGTTTGACCGGTGATCAAGTACTGGAACTAGCCAGACTAAAAATAGAAGAAGCCAGAATAAATGCCGAAGCAAAGACCGAACAAGCCAGAATAAATGCCGAAGCAAAGACCGAACAAGCCAGACTAAATGCCAGTGCAACGACCGAACAATGTGAATATCAATATCATACGGCTCAACTAAATGTCAATACAAATGCTCCCGTAATTGCTCCCCCTCTGGGATTGACTATGACCAGTGTCATTCCACCTTTCACTGAGGATAATGTGCAGGATTTCTTTGTTTTGTTTGAGGAAGTTGCTGGAGGTATGAAGTGGACAAGAGATCAATGGCCTTTTATGTTACAAACCGTTTTGACAGGGCAGGCTCGAGCCACGTATTTGTCAGAAGTAGCAGAAGTTAGGCAGGATTATGACAATCTCAAAGAAGCTATCCTAAAAACCTATCAATTGCAGCCTGAGGCTTACAGGCAATCTTTCCGTAAAAATCAGAAGAAAGTAGAAGAAACCCATAAGGCATTTGCCAGGACCATGACTAAAACTTTCAATCATTGGGTCAAGAGTAAGAAAGTCATAAGCTACAACGATCTGAAGGAGTTGGTCCTGTTAGAAAATTTCCTATGGAAAATTGATTCTTCTGTATCCTATCATTTAAAGGGGAAAAAGGTAGATTGTCTTGCCGATGCTGCTGACATGGCTGACACATACGTGCTCAACAACAAATTTCGTGGAAAGAAGCCCTACGATAATTCTAGTTCTAATTTTAAGTATCCCAATCACAAATCTGACAGACCCAGTCACAAGCCTATAACGTCTTCCCCCAGAGGTGGGCCCCAAATTAATAGTAATGCTCAAAGAGGGAACGTTCCCGTATCCCCTAAAGTATATACTTTTTGTGGCATGAGAGGCCACCTAGCTTATCAGTGCTGGGCCAAGGAGAAAACCGAGAGATCGGGGCAGACATTTGCCGCCGTATCTCAAACTCCATATGTGCCTTTAATGCAGGACTCCCGACAGAAGGAGTACCTAGCACCAAAAGTTCCTTTAATGCAGGACTCCCGACAGAAGGAGTACCTAGCACCAAAAGTTCCTTTAATGCAGGACTCCAGACAGAAGGAGTACCTAGCAGCTAACGTAAATCATCTAGACAGGGGTGTAGTAGCATGTGTGGTGCAACCCACTAGGGTTAAGCCAATAATATTTTCACCATCAGTGCAGGACAGTTACCGTCCCTTTATTTCATCTGGCAACGTGAGATTAAATGGTTGCATGCATGAGGTAAACATTCTGAGAGACACAGGTTCTACTAGCACCCTCATGGTGAATCCTTACACTGAGTGCCCACCTGGCGAACCAGTTGTAATGAGAGGTGCTGGAGGCCAATTTTATGCACACTTGGTAAAAGGCGAAATTGAATGTGAGTTACTACAGGGTGAGGCCACCATAGCTTTGTGTAGGTCCCAAGATATCCCTGTGCCTGGGGTAACACTCCTTTTGGGGAATGATGTAGCAGGTGAGAAGGTCCGACCAGACCTCATTTTGTCACTTTCCCCTGTTAACGAGCCACTAACCGGTGAGCTCGAAAAGGAGATGCCAACTGTTTTCCCTGTGTGTGCTGTCACACGTTCAATGTCTCAAGTAGCAGTTCCCTCAGACAGAAATGTACCGAATGTAAGAGTTGATGAAAGGGATGATGAGAGTGTGAATGACGCTCCAAATGTGCCTGATGATGTGACTGAGGTGGATATATCTGACACCTTTATGGCTCATCTTGACCCTAAAGATGACCATGAAACCCCTCCAAATTGTCCTAGTGGCCTGGTAGAGCTACAGAGAGATGATAGTGAATGCAAGGAGTTAGCTGCCAGGTCCGTGAGTGAAGAGGAATGTGAGAAGGAGGGTGGTGAATGTTTCTACCTCAAAGGAAGAGTATTGTGGCGAAGATGGAGACCGCCACACAGACCAATCGATGACGGGGCCTGGGACATCCATCAAGTAGTAGTCCCCAAACCTTGTCGTAGAGATATCTTGGAAATGGCACATTGTATACCATTGGCAGGACACCTAGGTGTGAGAAAAACTCTAGACAGAATCAGAGCCCACTTTTACTGGCCAGGAATGCGTGCATATGTAGTGGAGTTTTGTAGAGTGTGTCACACTTGCCAGATGACAGGAAAACCCAATCAGAAGGTGCCTGTACATCCTCTGGTGCCCTTGCCCGTCTTCGAGAATCCTTTTACTCGGGTGGTAGTGGACATTGTAGGCCCATTGCCTAAGACTTCCCAAGGTAACATTTATTTATTAACTATTATGGACATGGCAACTCGCTACCCAGAGGCTATACCCTTAAGGACCACCTCTGCTCCAACTGTCATCAAGGAACTGCTCAAATTCTTCACCAGAATGGGTTTCCCCCATGAGGTGCAAAGTGATCAAGGAACTAATTTTACCTCTAACATTTTTCAGCAGTCCCTGAAGGAGTTGGGTATCGAGCATGTTAAGTCTAGCACCTACCACCCAGAGAGTCAAGGGGTTCTCGAACGATATCATCAGACATTAAAGGGAGTGTTACGTAAGTATTGTACAGAGACCGGAGTTGAGTGGGATAAGGGGGTACCTTTTCTTTTATTTGCTACTCGTGAGGTTCCAACTGAATCCCTGGGTTTTTCCCCTAATGAGCTAGTTTTCGGTCACCAGGTAAGAGGTCCTTTGCAACTATTGCAGGATAGCCTAGTTGGCCAGGAGGGGAACCAAAACCTCCTCAAGTATGTTTCAGATTTCAAAACCCGGCTGAGATCCTCATGTGAGTTTGCCGCTCAAAACTTGACAGTGGCTAAAAGCTCCATGAAGACCTGGTATGACAGAAAAGCCCGTGAGAGGGAGTTTCAGCCCGGTGATGAGGTTTTGGTCCTGCTCCCCCTTTTTGGCCAACCTTTATCTGCCAAGTTCAGGGGCCCATATAAGATCATTCGGAGGGTGAGCATTACCGATTATCTAGTAACTACCCCAGACAGGAGAAAGCCCACGCAAGTATTCCATATAAATATGTTGAAACTCTACCATAGGTCCCCTGATTCCTCTCCTCCAGATTCTCCCACTGTGGCAGTGAATGTCAGGACCTGTGGACAGCCTGGTGCGGACGAAGTCTTCAGTTCTCTTACTGACCCGCAACAGACTGTTCCAGAGCCTGAAGGTATCCATGCAGACTTTGACTTGTCATGTAGCCTATCCAACTTTCAGTATAATTCAGTAGCTTGGGGGGAATTACCTTCTAAACTATGTCATCTTCCCTCTGATCAAACGAACCAACTAATCTCTGTTTTATCTCAGTCTCCCAGTGTGTTCCGTGATACTCCAGGGCTCATTTCTTTGGCCTTGCACGACATCGACGTAGGGGATGCAACTCCCATTAAACTATCCCCCTACCGTGTCTCGCCACAACGCAGGAGTATACTGCAGGTCGAGCTTGACTTCATGTTTTCAAACCAGCTGATCACAAGGGCCTTAAGCCAGTGGAGTATTCCGGTCATACTTGTGCCAAAGCCAGACGGGAGCCATAGGTTATGTATGGACTATAGGCAAGTTAATGCTGTCACAAAGAACGATACCTACCCACTGCCACGGATCAAAGATTACATTTGCCGGGTTGGCCTCATACAGCAGATAAACTTAATGAGAGGATTTTGGCAATTAGCTCTCCCTTGTAGCGAGGTAAATATCATGCTTTAGTAGTGCGCTTTCAAGCCTTCAGCTGTGAGATGCCTTGCAGTTCGAATAACGCTCCAGCTACGTTCCGGCTATGTTCTGATGTGATACCTGGAGGCGTTGCCTACTTTGGGTGATATCCTTATTATATCCTCAGTATAATCTTGCTGTTGCCAATCTGGTGGTGAATCTATTTATGTATTATGTTTAATATTATGTACTATACTCCTTAAACTCTTTTCTAGGGGGGAGGTCTGACATACGGAGCCCTGTATGTTAATTTAAGAGTTAGAATTAGAGTTGAAGGAGTGCCAAACTACCCAGGCGGCGAAGCAGACCAGCGAGCGAACTAGCGAGTGGGAAACCAGCTCGTCCGCATACCAGCAAACAAGCCTTCACACCTGCGTGCGTCATAGGGGACCCTGCAAACTACTTCGATGACCCGACGCTATGACGTATGATCGACGCCAGGAGCCCCCATTGGACCACGCACCTGCTATGCAACTCGAGGAGCTATGATAGGGGCGCGCACCATCACTCGCCTCCTGATTCGTTCCTACACCATCATTGTTTAGTATATAAGACCCGAGTAGTGGGCATTCAAATCAGTCTCATTTGGAGTTGGGGAAGGTGAACTTGCAGCTGGAGGAAGTATTATAATGGGATTGTGACTGCCAGTCAGATTATATATGTGTGTGTTAAGTGTGTTCGGTGTAAACACTTACGTTATGTTGGTTAGTGAG
The DNA here is from genome assembly GCA_032716605.1 of Paralithodes platypus. Lineage (NCBI taxonomy): Eukaryota > Metazoa > Arthropoda > Malacostraca > Decapoda > Lithodidae > Paralithodes > Paralithodes platypus. Next base: position 50,675,562 of record CM064492.1, read on the forward strand.
ATATGTGATTGGGACGTTAACTCTACTATTCTGTACTTAACTACTTGATTGGGAATTAACGTTAACGCTATTATTATGTACTTAACTATTTTAGTTGACTAACTTGTGGACTAAAGCAACTCTTTAAGTAATTGGGTTATGATGAAAGTAATACTATTGTTTTATATTAATACTGACGAGTTCTTTCATTTTCTTTTAATTAAGCTTACATTGCTTAACGGTGCTTAGTACGGTGATGCTATTGTCTCATATTAGTAATATCGCCTTAGACTAACATGGCTGTGTTAATATTACTTCTAGTGATTTCCTAAGCTGAAGAACATTCTTTTAGCTTCAAAATATTGTTTTTGCTTTTCATATTATTTGAGTGAGACCTGAATCGAATCTATAAAGCGATCCTGTAACTTAATTTACTCATAATCAAACCTCAATGTTACGTGGTTAAGAAATACATTTTACTAATTATTAAATATATATCTAACTTTTTATGTGACTTTGATATTAATCCTGATGATAATAATAATATAATACTATTAACGTAAGACAAGAACCAAGAATAATAACTACATTAAATATAAATAAAAGGACATATAAAAAAACTATCTATTCATTTCAAAAAGGGTAAGAGACAGAAATATTCTTACTTTAATATTTATCTTTCAAGACTTTTTATAGAATTAATAGTCCTTCTTTAGATATAACTTATTCGGTTCATAACCATAGCCTACTAAGCTTCGGTTAAATAATAATTCTTTATAAATACTACGTGACTTTAATTAGTTTCAGTATTTTTCATAATTAAAGAGTATCAGTCAATAAAGGATACTAAGTCCTAAGATCCAAAAGGAAAGGAAGCAACAACAGGAAATAATTTTATTAGATTTTACTTTTGTTTTGCCTTCAGCTGACTGATACCTTAATATATATCTCTGTGCTATCTAGATTCATCAAGTTAACCACTTGAGGATCAAGATACGTAACAATATATATACAGTACATATATATATATATATATTATATATATATATATATATATATATATATATATATATATATATATATATATATATATATATATATATATATATATACTGTATATATTATATATATATATTTCAGCAGCTGTCAATTTTCAGTTGCAGGAGAAAGTTGTGAAAAACAATGCTTATGTAAATTGGCTTATATGGCTTATACCCCCAACAATTCTTCCGCATCTCCAGTTAGGCAGCTCTGAAATATACGTTTGCAGACACCCAGGTTGTATTTCTTTGTATTCTTACGAAGTGCTGTGAATCTTTCCAGGTAGTTATCAGTTTCAAAAGAGGAGACGAAGTATATCGAATGCTCAGATCTAGGTAATCTATGTAGCTAGAAGTCATTCAAATCAATCAATCAAAAATAGTAGTGCAAGGGGGTTAGGGGGAAGTGGGGATAGGACAAGAATCAGTTGGATGAAGTAAATTTTAGCAGGAGAAAAAGGTGTCCAGGCTTAATTGGAGCTGCCTGAGGGTTTTACTGATTTTAACTGCTAAAGAGACTGGCCAGGGCAAGGTCGACAGGGGCGCGTTGGGGGAGGCTCCTCGCTGGCATGGGTATCATCTGCCATTGTCTGGTAGGGGGCGTGTGAGGCTGGAACTTTGGGCTATTATACGGGTAGGGAATTTAAGGCCATATAGTTATCCTCCCGGCCCGACTGGGCCGGACTAGTACGGGACGTACTAATAGCCCGCTGGGGATGAGGTGTTGGTGATGGATGGTGATGGTAATGGGTGGTGGTGGTTATTTTAACTTCCTCAGGAGGTCCGGGAAGCCTTGTTTTAGAGCTTGCTCAACTGTGAGGTGACATAACATGTAGTTGTGCTCGTTTTTCCTGTGGAAGTAACAGTTGCAGCCGTTATCCATACAGTAACTGAGGAAACCTTTACAACCCAGTGGGACGGAGTCCTCGTATTCATAGCTCATTGATAGTCGAGCGTCATTCATCATGTGATCCGCGCAGATGTCAGTGAATAACTGTTGAGGAGTTGTGAGAGTGATGTCAGGTTTCTTCCCCTCATCCTGCCTCGTTGGTTCCACTTCGATGATGATAATGGAGGCTCCTTTCTCAGGTTTTGAAGGAGAAGCTGAAGGAGGCTCTGCAGGTGGGTTGGTGTTGACTGCAGGGGTCTCCTCCATCGCCTCTTCTTCTTCTGCTGCAGTAGTAGTTAGAGTTGAGTTTTCTTCTTCAGCAGCTCCTCCAGTAGCTCCTACAGGATCAGCTTCTGGAGTTATGCCCGCTGGCGGTTGGGTATGCCTCTAGGTGATTCACGGGGTGGGTCCCCAATAGTAACACCCCCTCCTCAGGGTTTGTCTTCCGAGATGTTGTTTCAGCTCAAACTCGCCAAACTCGAGCAGCGAAAGCATGAGGCTGAGCTCGAGCAACGAAAGTATGAGGCTGAGCTCGAGCAGCGAAAGCATGAGGCTGAGCTCAGGCAGAAGCAGCAGCAGCGGGAATCTGAGCTTAGGATTCAGGCTGAGGAGAGAAAGGCCATACGTGAGGCTGAGCTTCAGGTTGAGGCTACGAAGTACTGTGCAGACATAGAGCTTGAGAAGTCTCGGGTGGAGTCGACAGGGCAGTGTCTCGGTTCTGGGAATCGAGGTCTTGATCAGTCTTTATCGCACCTTCTTAAGTTAATCCCTGCATTTGACGAGTCGGGTGTCACCGAGTTTTTCCTGCGTTTTGAGAAGAAGTGCCGGGAGCACCAATGGCCCGAGGTTAAGTGGGCAGCCCTTGTTTCCTCTAGGTTGGTTGGCAAAGGACTCAAGGCATATGATGCGTTGTCCTTGGACAAAGGCACAGATGGAGGGATAGAAACCGAAGGAGGGTAGTTTAGAAATTAAAGATTTATGCCAGACTCTATCGAAGGCTTTCGATATGTCTAGTGCAATAGAAAAAGTCTCACCGAAGTCCCGAAAGGAGGATGACCAAGAGTTAGAAAGATATGAAAGAAGATCACCAGTTGAGCGACCCTTAAGGAAGCCATACTGGCGATCTGAGAGCAGATTATGAGAAGAGAAATGCTTAAGAAATTTGGAAGCAAGAATAGTTTCAAAAACTTTAGAAAGACAAGAGATGAGAGCAATTGGACGATAGTTGGAGGGTTGAGAGCGGTCACCCTTCTTTGGGACAGGTTGAATGTGAGCAAACTTCCAGCATGAAGGGAAGACGTTAGAGGATAGACAGAGACGAAAGAGTTTGGAATCATCCAGCAGAAAAACAACTTATTAAACTTGAGACGTTTGTTTCACGATAACTTCACCCAAATTTTCAATATAATTTTACAACCCCCCCCCCCCCTTGTCAAACCTTTCACACTGACAACAGAGAGGCACCCATTCCTAGATTCACTTACAATAATTAAATTTATAACTTCACAGACCAACCCAAAAATGTTGTATTAACACCAACCCTTAGCCAACTATAACTAAATTTCAAGACAACACCCATTTAACGTCAACTTCAAAATAAATAACAGTACAGCCACCTTACAAGTTCTGCCATTGACAGCTCTCTCCCCACATTACCCCCTTTTTGTTTACTCTATGCCATCCAAAGTTCCGCCTCTCCCCCCCCCCCCACCTTCTATACCATTTTCGTATTATTACCACCCTAAATTATTAAAACCAAATTCTCCAGCAGACTTCCTCCTGCCCATAAGCAAGCACTTTCGATTTTATACCATCCACAATTATTTTGCTCTCACCATCCCCAGCCCCCTTCTTGGCAAGCCATACTGAATCTCAGTTAAGTAACTGCTCTAACGAAAACAATTCAACCCCAACCCAATTACTCAACTCACGCACGTTGGGTCAAGCCCCGACACCCTATTTCTCTCACTATTACCACTGTCTTTCCTACTTAACCAATAAAAACTTCCCTTCTTTCACCTTCACCCTCCTGTTCTATATTCATTCATTCATTCTTGGCACTTCATCCCGTGACACAGTACAGTCAAGAGCACATCTCTCAAGCGGCACTCCCATCCAACCTCCTTTCGTTTCCAACCACCATGGATGGATTGTGACTGGGATACAGCCAGGCCATCCAAGCACTGTGGAAGAGCCATATTTCTCACCAAAGGAGAATGTTAGCAAGCCTGCCTTCGTTCCCATCCATCTCCAGTATCCGAAAGCGTGCATTCACTTAGCCCTTCTTCACACCACATCACATGCCATCCACAGTCAGAACCAGTTGGTGGAAGACAAGGACGAGTATAGCAGAGTGTACTGGCCAGCAATGAGATGGTGAAAGACGAAGAAGAAGAAAGAGATAAGACAAGAAGAAATATTTTGATAAGGAACCCTACAGGGCCCACAAGTTTTTACTGAGAAAAACAAGATGTTTGACCAGTACTGGGTTACCCCCTTTTAAAATTATTGTGCCTTATAGGGTAAGAGATAATAAGACTTATTATAGATAAAGACAACTGAAATTATGTTATCAAATATATACTGAGTTGAATACTAGCTTTCAATTGGTTAGTAAAGTGAAAGCTATCAGTTAGTATGCAGTGTTAGGATATTGAGATGACGGGCCCCCAACCAACGATACACCGAGTGGCCAGCATAACCACTCAGGCAACCTCAAAACCCCAGGACAGATGACGAGGAAGTTTACCCGAGTCCCCCCTACGAGTCTGCCGAAATCTACCTGAGTTGGCCAATGACCATGCCCAGCCGCCCATTCCACAGTTCTCTTTCACACCCACAGCCATCTAAGAAAACGGAGAACTCTCTCAGCCAGTCACAAGCCACCATCCTCAGCCAACCACAACCGCCCTGGAACCACCAATTAGAACCCTCCTTTTACGTAGCCTCCACCAGAAGTGACGCTCCCTGTATTGTTCCGCCAGATTTGGAATATGATGAGCACTCCCTTATGCAATCTACTCACCAGCACCCCGGATATTGCAGGAACAAATGGACCTGATGACGCCTGACTACTCCAGGCCCCAGAGGATACAACTACAATCCCCTATGTGTATGTCTGAGTATAATTAGAAGGCCTGCATAACAGCTGCTCCAATTTTAGCTTTAAGTGTTTCCTATTTTTCATAGCAGCCCTGAACCCTCCAGCTGCCCCATTAAATATTGTAATATTACCTTGGAACCAGGCCTATATGATAATACCTGAGTTTCAAGGCTAGAATGTATATGTACCTCACAACAACCATTTTTCCTCTATACCCCTTTTCCCTCGAGTTCATTGGCACCTGAAGCAAGAAAATATTTGCATAGGACCTCAGAAAAACCTGAGGAAAGTACACACCACCTCACTTACTGACTAGGCATTACCTCTCTGGGACGGCCTAGTAAAGGTCAGAGTTGGTACGGTGCCCCCCCCCCCCCCCCCCTCCCTAACTACCTCACTTATTGACTAGGCATTACCTCTCTGGGACGGCATAATTAAAGTCAGTGTTGCTACGGTGGCCCCCCCCCCCCCCTGGCCCTCGAGAGTGCCCCCTGGACGTTGGCCCCCTTCCGGATGACCAGAAGGGCCACCCTGTCAGTTGCCTGGCACCCTGAACCGAGGACCCCTGCTCGAGCTATGGACGTAGGCCTGGACCTAGGACCCCTGCTCGAATTACGTAACCAGGCCTAGATCGAGGACCCCTGCTCGAGGAGGTAACCAGCTGTGCAAGATTGGCTACTACTCTCTACGCCGGCCAGACCAGCACTCTCTCCCCCCTGCCCTCCCAAATACTTAAGTGTTTCTGTGTCTTTCTCTGTTGGTTATTGTTGTGAGGTATTGATTATGTAAATATGTGAACCGTGTCGAGCCCTGAATTACCTGTGATCTGTGCCCAAGATCCCGTACTTGCGTAATAAGTTGCATCCTTCTGAACCTGCATTATTCAGTGTTAATCTTGCTTTAATTCCTTGACCCTTGTTCAAGACTTTATTTAATTTATAACTTACGCATACGTTACATATCAGTGTCATTAACATATATTCAGGCCCCCCCACGCTCGCAGATTTACTGACTACGTGTATGTTGATTTATTACTTGTGAGTTGAAGTCCCAATATATTCCGTGATCAATCCATTTATATAATCACTATTTACCTAGAACCTATGCCCAATTTTCCAACGATTGCTCAGTGTAATTCCTAAAATCTCTATTCAGTAATCGCATATGAAATATATCTTATAGATGTGCTTTTATGTTCTTGTAAATCTTGATGTTGTGATATTTCGAATACCGTGTTTAGGAATTCTTTCCTCCGTGTTTCGTGTCACTTTCATCCACCATACACTAATTGTATCTGTGTATTTTATTCACCTCGCCCTGCTAACCCATTCAGGTTCGAGCCTGGTACTGCCTGTATTAAGTATCAATGAGTAGGACTTCGTCGCCTACGCCCATGTACTAATTGTGCCTGTACATTTTATTTCCCTCGCCCTGTTAACTCGTTCAGAAGCGAATCTGATATTGCGTTAAATATCAATGAGCTAAACTTCGTCATTAGCGCCAATCTAATTATTAAGTACGATCTACCGATCGATATCTATTAATCAGTCAGTTCTCACTTTTTGAGATTTAACTTTAGCATTCATTTAAGTCTGAGTCTATTGGAACTCAGTTAGTTCTTTTGTTGGTCTTCGTGTGTTGTTTTAATCGCGAATATTGAAGGTTACATCTTGACCTAATTAATACCAACCAGTAGAACTATTAAACTACCTTTTCACTCTTATTAAATTCACGTTATTACTTTGCTTTGCCTAAGAAAAATATAGAAACACGAATTCCTAAGTTCGGTTCGTAATCGTAGCATATGTTCAAGTAATATAATTCCGTAATAAGATATAACTTCCTTGAGGGCGATTTTGATACTTCTCAATTACTATAAATAATAATCTCAGCCTTTTCCTGTAAAGTAAATTAACATCGCACTGCAGCTAAGTTGATAGTTGCATTAACTAGAACAAGTATTATTTACCATCTCAGTTCACCTGGTAACCTTCCCAGTGACCTGACCAGAGGGCAAGCTCATGCGGTCAGTTTTAAAAGGGTCAGCTGAGCCCCATGCGTGACTCACCTTGCCTCCTGTGACAGTATCTTTATAACCTCAACTCTTCTCATAGTCACCCTAGGATCATTATCTAGGGTATTGAAGTCTCTTTGAAAGAGGAAGATATTTGACTCATTTATTATTGCATTGAAGGTTAAACTTGATTCTTGTACATTATGCCTCTATGTATGTTTTTCCACATGATCTGATTTAATACTAGACTCTCACGATTGAGTTTTTCTGGTATCAGTAACATTGTTCTGAAATAAGGACAATATACAGTATATATTTGCTATTATTGTGGGATTTTCCTTTATGATTATTACTCTCAACCAAATCTCATGCTTATTCAATAAAATATTTATATGTGTTCTTCCTTGTGTTGTTATTGAGTATTATATTGAACCTTTGAATACCATTTTTACTGCTTATAGAACCTACTCGGGACGTTCCTGTCAAGTATATTTAAGTCCATCAAACCAGAATCGGATTGTATTACGGACTGTATCAAGGGAACTAATCTATCAATACCCGGCACAACAGATATGTTAGCCAGATAAGCAGAAGTTAAATGTGTATGGTGATTTCCTAAGACTTTTTGAGAGTTAACTTAGTTTATATAACTGCCGAAATAGACTAGTTATATCTAGGAGCAGAGAAATCTGACTCCGAGTAATGAATTAGGACATTGCAGTAAGATTGCGGGTTTGAAATCAGGGTTGTGTTTAGACTAATATATAGCTTGAGCAATTGTTAGGAGAAAGGTATAAAGACCTGCCCATTTGGAAACTATTCTGTTAACAAAGGAAATGAATATGCATTATTATAATAATTTATAGATATAGCCTCATCGAAGCATGCTATCGATTGAATGTGATATCTATTAATGAAGGAACTGTAACTTACATTATCCAATGCAAAGGTTTCCTTTTTAGTTCAGTCGTTGCGACTTGAAACCTGAGTGGAGTTTAGTCAATCTTTGAATAGCGACTACACATATAGATTGTAATGGGAATTGACAGTTCCAAAGGAAAAGTTTGTACAGTGTAATCGTAGATATTCAGACTCTTCTAGTACAGGCAGGAGGTCCAGAGTTAGAAGTACCAAATTCCTTCGTTTAACCTCTGTGGTGGTATAAGGTGACTGGACCTCCTGCCTGTATGGTTCGAATCCTAGCCCTAGCAGTTATATTTGTCATCAATTAAACAAATATGACATACTGACGAAGCATTTTGGTACACCGATGATTGCTTTGCCGATCTTCAGTAGCCAATGCTCACAGTCCTGATTTTATCACAAGCGGCGTTTAAGTTTAAATGTTCACGAGTGTACCAGGTTGACGTCTTAGCAACTGTACAGTAGCTCCTATGAATATGGATGCACTCCGTGATCATATGCATTAAAGTATATAAAGTAGTGTAATTATCGTATAACAATAATTGACAGCAAAGACTGACATTTTTCCTACAATTTAAGTAAAATATATTCAAGAATAATTCAACCATAGTATTTTTCTTTCCATATATAAATTCACCGAATGAGTACAAATTTATGTGGGTAACTGTACCTTCATCGAACTATATTTATGTGCCATTAGATTTAATGACGCGATTATGGAAGCAAACGCTAATGCAATGATTTATAACAATGACTTTCAGGCAAATAATAACTTCATATCAACATTAATGCTTATGTCTGAGCTAACAAGTCCACGTCATGATGAAAAATCGTAGTCTCTGTCTCTCTCTCACACACAAATTCACACACACACACTCTCTCTCACACTCTTTTCCTCTCACAAACTCACTATCTCTCTCTCTCTCCCTCTCTCATGCAAGTATACTAATCAACTTGGAAGATATTTGCATTGAACAGAGAAAGGAAAAATATGTTTTCATTTTTCCTATCATATACCTAACCAAAATTGATATTGGATACACACTCTCTCTCTCTCTCTCTCTCTGTTCCTTATTCCACTCTGATACTCTCTCTCGTTTCTTCCCACCCAGCTTTCTCGAGGGGATAGCACAATAATTAATATACAAACAAAAATAAACCCTATAGTATTCAAATTCTCCACACACACGTCTCGCTGTTGAGCCGGTAATTAGTGGCTTTTCACAACATCCATCACTGAAGCTGGCTCTATAGACGGAGGCATTAGGGAGCGGTAAACATTGTGGGAGGAGGAGAGAGAGTTCCGTAGAGTTACATAGATACACGGGCTAGGAGAGAGAGAGAGTTCCGTAGAGTTACATAGATACACGGGCTAGGAGAGAGAGAGGGTTCCGTAGAGGTACATAGATACACGGGCCAGGAGAGACAGAGTTCCGTAGAGTTACATATATACACGGGCCAGGAGAGAGTTCCGTAGAGTTACATAGATACACCTGCCAGAAGAGAGTACAAAAAGAGTACAAAAGAAATCAAGCAACAACAGATTTAGTGACCCTTCTAGGTTGCTTGTCCTCCAAAACACTGAGGATCAAGTGTCCAAACAGTGGTTTAGAGTGGGTAAGGGAACATTGGAAAGGGAATTACTGCCCTGGAACTAATGTCCGTGGCAGGATTAGGAAGTTAGTAGGGGACAGATGGGTTAGTAACTGAGGGGGGGATACAATAAAGTTATTAATTTACAAACGCAGTCAGTCGCGGGTTTGATGCGAGATATTTGTCTAGGCGGAGTTTAAATGAATCAACGGTGATGCAGTCTATAACGTTTCGGGGAAGCCCATTCCACAAGTTGACAACTCGATTGAAGAAGAAATTCTTAGATTCGTGTGAGTTAAAAGATTTACCAATAATTTTGCAACCGTTTCCCCGCGTGTAATTAGATTGGTCGATAGTGAAGTACTTACTACAGTTCATATTGTCGATGCCTTTGATGATTTTGAACACTTGAATTAAGTCACCTCTTAATCTGCGCTGGGTTAAAGGAAATAGATTTAATTCTCTAAGACGCTCTTCGTATGGTTTGTTCTTTAGGCTAGGTATCATTTTGGTATCTCTACGTTGAACTCGTTCTAGCTTGTTTATATCTTTTTGGTAATAAGGGCACCAGGATTGAACGCAGTATTCCAGAAGAGGGCGGACTAAGGAATTGTAAAGGGTTAGGATAACTTCTTTGGATTTATGCTCAAATGACCTGCCTATAAAGCCAATTATTTTGTTTGCCTTCTTAACAACTTCTGAACATTGTTGACTCGGTTTTAGGTTACTCGATATTGTTACTCCCAGATCGGTTTCTCTGTTTACATTCTTAAGCTGAGTGCCATTCATCGAATAGTTTGCTTTCTCATTTAGGTATCCGATATGTAGTACTTTACATTTATCCGCATTGAAACTCATTTGCCAAATTTGGGCCCAACATGACAATTTATCTAGATTGTGTTGCATATCGTCAACTTGTTCTTTTGAGAGTACGCTATTTGCAATTTTTGTATCGTCAGCAAATTTTGAGATGGTACAGGTGAGACCCTCATCTATGTCGTTGATGTAAATTAGAAAGAGAATTGGTCCTAGTACCGATCCCTGGGGTACCCCGCTACTTACATTGGCCCATTTAGATGCCTTACCGTTTATGACTACTCTTTGCTTTCTGTCGCTGAGCCAATTTTCTATCCATTTCAACACACCGTCTTGTATTCCATGCGCTTTTAGTTTTAGCAGTAAACGTTTGTGGGGAACTTTGTCAAAGGCCTTTTGAAAATCAAGGTATATAATATCTACAGCTTTACTCTCATCGTAGAGGTTGAGGATATCGTGGAAGAAGTCTAAGATGTTTGTTAAACAGGAACGTTTTTTACGAAAGCCGTGTTGAGTATCTTTAAGTATGTTATTTTCCTCTAAGTGATTTACGAGTCTGTCTCGTATGACCGTTTCTAGCATTTTACATACAACTGAGGTTAAGCTAATTGGACGATAGTTACTGGGTAGGGATTTGCTTCCTTTTTTTAATATCGGTGTTACGTTGGCTAGCTTCCACTAATCGGGCATAGTTCCAGACTGCAAGGATTTATTGAATAGTAATGTCAGTGGTTTGGAGAGCTCATCCTTAGCTTCCTTTAGAACTCTAGGCGAGATTGTATCAGGTCCAGGCGTTTTATTTACCTTGAGTTTATCTAAACAATTCAATACTTCGCTCTCTGTAACGGTGATATTGCTTAGAACATCTGAATTATCAATCTGAATCGGCGATGGTGTAGGGATATTACTGAGGTTTTCTGTTGTAAAAACTGATGCAAAGAAGGTATTGAGGGCATTACTCATTTGTACTTCGTCTTTGGTGTATTCTCCATTTTCATCGACTAACGGTCCAACAGTTGAAGTAACTACTTTTTTCTTTCTGATATAACTATAGAATTCTTTCGGGTTTGTTTTACTTTGATTCGCAATATGTAACTCTAAGGTCTTTTTACTTTGCTTAATTAACTTTTTGGCTTTGCGTCGTAGCTCTACAAATTTCAGCCGTTCTTCGTCATTTTGTGAGGATTTTAATCTATCATTAGCAAATTTTTTAGCAAGCAGGCAGTTTGAAATATCTTTATTCCACCATTTGGGCTTATTATTATGGCCTGGACGCCGTATTTTCGATGGTATGCAGTCTTGCACTGCTTTTAGGTAAGAGGATTCGAATAACTTCCAAGATGTATTTATGTCGTTATTGTGAATTAAAAAGCTCCAGTCAGTTTCTTTAAACATAGCTCTAAGTTTATGGAAGTTTGCTTTCTTGAAATTAGGGACTTTTTCGATGCTACTATTTGGTTCGTTACTAGTAAACTTTAAAGTGAAAGTTATCGTACGATGGTCGCTGTTACTGAATTCATCACCAACATTCAAAATTCTCTATTAATTCTTCTTTTGTTGCAAGTACAATGTCAAGAACGTTATTACCACGGGTTGGCGTTCGAACAAATTGATAAAGTGAACTCTCTTGCAAGTTCGTATACAAGTCATGTTCGTATACAAGTCAAGTAAGAGTATCGCCCCACTTGGTCACAGGTAAATTAAAGTCGCCAAAAATTACGGTATCTTGTGAGTTACTTACATCTGCAATTTGTTCGTAAATTTCTCGGTCAGTTTGCACTGAGAGAGAGGGTTCCGTAGAGTTACATAGATACACACACGGGCCAGGAGAGAGAGTTCCATAAAATTATATAGAAACACGGGCCAGGAGAGAGTTCCATAAAGTTACGTAGATACACGGGCCAGGAGAGAGAGAGTTCCATAAAGTTACGTAGATGCACGGGCCTAGAGAGAGAGTTCTATAAAGTTACATAGATACACGGGCCAGGAGAGAGAGTTCCATAAAGTTACATAGATACACGGGCCAGGAGAGAGAGTTCCATAAAGTTACATAGATACACGAGCCAGGAGAGAGAGTTCCATAAAGTTACATAGATACACGGGCCAGGCGAGAGTTCCATAGAGTTACATAGATACACGGGCCAGGAGAGAGAGTTCCATAAAGTTACATAGATACACGGGCCAGGAGAGAGAGTTCCATAGATACACGGGCCAGGAGAGAGAGTTCCATAAAGTTACATAGATACACGGGCCAGGAGAGAGAGTTCCATAAAGTTACATAGATACACGAGCCAGGAGAGAGAGAGTTCCATAGAGTTACATATATACACGGGCCAGGAGAGAGAGTTCCATACAGTTACATAGATACACGGGCCAGGATAGAGAGTTCCATAAAGTTACATAGATACACGGGCCAGGAGAGATAGTTCCGTAGAGTTACATAGATACACGGGGCAGGATAGATAGTTCCATAGAGTTACATAGATACACGGGTCAGGAGAGAGAGAGTTCCGTAGAGTTACATAGATACACGGGGCAGGAGAGAGAGTTCCATAGATACACGGGCCAGGAGAGAGAGTTCCGTAAAGTTACATAGATAGACGGGGCAGGAGAGAGAGTTCCATAGAGTTACATAAATACACGGGGCACACAGACTTTGCGGTCCTTACTGTATAGTCTTATGTTTTCCCAGCTGGTGGTAAAATTGCTATGTTGCTGTCTAGGTTACTCAGTTTGTGAAGCGTAATGTCTTGTTTATTATGGAAGCTTGGCATTAATACAACACAGATACATAGCAGATTAATGTTTTCCATTATACCCCTTCTGTACCGGCGACGTCTTTCTAATTTTATTCTAGCTATATTTGAAGATTTTGTGAAGTTTATGAAGGATCTGTGGTAGTAAAACGAGTTAAGTGAGATAGTTAAAAAACAAACTGTTAATTGCTGGAGGCCCTTTGTAAACTGATGAAAATCGTCTAATAGTAGCCAGAATGCAATACAAAAAGACGTCGCCGGTACAGAAGGGGTTAAATATCGATAAATCAGTTACTAAAGGATCAATATACCAGTAGCTGAAATAAAACTAACTACTAGGCAGTCCGAACATGCTACTATGTGGAAGACAAGGACAGCCATACAGAGGGATCTCTCCCCATCTACCACTTCTACTGGTCTTGGGTAGGCATCAAGTATGGTTGGGTAAATGTTGACTGGCAGTTCATAGTAAAGAATGAAAGTGACGAATAAAGTACACTTCAGACACTTAATATATTAATATATATATAGACTTATTTTTCACAACTATTTCTTATAATATATACCCTATATATTTGTATGTGTGTTTTTTCTGTGTATGAATGAGACAAAAGACAAAGCTGCCTGTAGCAAGTGTCTCCCCAAAGTTGAAAGACGGCCAGAGAGCCAAATTCAAGGTAGTGTACAGTACGTTGGAGTCAAAATTCCTGGACACACGGAGCTTGAAGTAGTTAAAATTATAGATTAAGGGAGAGTTCCACAGCTTGCTTGTTGAGTAGAAGAAAGACTGAGCATATTGGTTCACTCTTGGGTTAGAGAAATGGACAGAATAGGGGTGACAGTGTGTTGAAGGCTGGGTGCCCCCAACTCTTCGAAAGGAAGGAGATATACACTGAAAAGCTCTGAAGAACACTTGTTATTATAATACCAGTAGAAGAGTGAGAGAGATGCAACATTACGGCTAATAGAGCGAGAGAGAGTGTAGGGAATTAGTAAGAGGAAGTAAGTTGATGAGACGGAATGGTTTCGGCTCGACCTTTTCGAGAAGTGCGGCATGGATTAATCCGCCCCACACATGCGAGCAATACTCGATACATGGGCTCACTGGTCCCCTATAAAGAGAACAATGCTGTAGAGAGAGAGAGGCGGAAAGATTACTTGTGTTGAAACGCGAGCGTCAGATGAATAATATATTTTGTTGCTGCTTTTCAAACTCAGCTTGCTCTTCCAATAAAACAATTATTGCAATTGTAAAATCCAGAGGCATTTATTAACCTATTAAGTACCGGTGACGTCCTTTTCATCATATTCTGGCAACTACCAGACGATTTTATTCAAATAAATAAGGACATCCAGCAATTAACAGGCTTCAAACTATCTCGCTTCATAATGTTTACTACCACAGACCCTTCTTAAGCTACACACATCGTTTAAATATAGCTAGAATAGAACTAAAACGACGTCGCCGGTACAGAAGAGGTTAAGATGTATGGTAATCTTTTAGATATAAGGTATTGAAGATGGTTTAAGGGGAGATGGGTCGGTTTTTTGGACCCCTTTCTCCTTTGTGTTTAGCCCCATTAGTTTTGACATTTTAAGACGTTCGGCCCATTAGTTTGGCGATTTTAAGACTTTACCCCCCATTTCTTTGTCAATATTAAGACCTTTCGTGCCATTTAGGTGTCGATTTTTTTCTGGCGAGCGATAGCGAGCCTGTAATTTTCTAGGCAAAAATGTACAAATTTATCTTGAAGGGGGGTCTAGGGGGTGTTTTCTACAGGTTGATAGAGGTATAGCGAGAAAACTAAAAAACTAAATTAACAAATAAATTAATATGCCAAAAAAAAAAAAACAACAACAACAACACAGCCACTAGCCCCTTATAAAAGCCGGTATCATATGAGTGCTTCATTACTTAGCCCCTTGATGATTATGATGCGTTTTGACTGTTTAACCTGGCTAATAATAGGCGATTTTATTCAGCTTAGGAAGGGTATGTGGAAGTCAGAGGGTGAGTTGAGAGTATTTAACCCTTTTGATGCCCACTGGTTCTGTCTAAGATGTACAAAATCGTCTAATGATAGCCAGAATAGAATGTAAAAGTGCGTCATAATCTTCAAGGGTATAATTGTTATCGTCCACACTGGTCTGGCTAATTATGATTTAAACTTTAACCCCTTGAGGATTATGACGCATTTAACAGTGTATTCTGGCTATCATTAGGCGATTATATTCTGTTTTGGAAGATGCTCCGGCAGTCAAAGGGGTAACAACTGTTTTGTAGTGTAGTGTACTCTGAAACATGGGTCTCACGATTTCATATGGGATTAACTTTGCGCAAGTAGAATTTCCCTTCTGCTGTATATATGGGAAAAAGGTTGCTTAGTTTTATCACGCCGTGGTAAAGTAGGCTAAAGTGTGGGAAGTCATTCTGATTGACTGTGGTTCGAATCCTGCCTAAGCCCTAAGCATATATTCATGTAACTCAACCCTATTTTTGAGATACTACACAAACACACACACACAGACAGACGCACACATACACATATATATATATATATATATATATATATATATATATAATTATACAGTATATATATATATATATACAGGATCATGTCAGACAGGTTGGGAGAGAGGTATCCTGACCAAGGATTCGAACCCACTCACTCCAGGTATTTTTGGAAGAGTTGTGCACCGTATCCACTCGACCATGAGCGACCATGTGATCCGCTCATGGTCGAGTGGATACGGTGCACTACTCTTCCAAAAACATTTGGAGTGAGTGAGTTTGAATCCTGGTTAGGATATCTATCTATCTATCTATTATATATATATATATATATATATATATATATATATATATATATATATATATATATATATATACAATTCTACATAAGTCTATGCATTGCTCAAAGTACCATACCAAGTAAAACAAATAAGGAAGATTAGGTGTTACATTGATTTGACATAAACCAAGGCCACTACACTGGCAAATCAGATATAGCAATATGCCAGCCAATAATTTACAGCGAATACCTAATCACGACAAAGAACCCAGGCAAAATGTCTGACGAAAAAGATTAATTACGTCGTGTTACGACCAGGCGAATTCAAGAATTCAATTGTTCGATGTCTGAAACGACTAAAGCTAGCATATATCTTCAAGATTTAAATAATTAAACTTGCAGAATCTATTCCCATAAAACAAATATATCATGACCACAGGCCATTTCCTCCAAAACTACAGGCTCGCTATTGCTCGCCAGGAATAAACCGGCACGTAAAGTCTAAATATTGACAACAAAAAAGGGACAAAAGGTCTTAAAATCGCAAAATTTCTGGGGCAAATGTCTTAGAATATCACAACTAATGGGGTTAAACATGAAGGAGAAGGGGGCCCAGAAAAAAACTAATACTTCCCCTTAATCCTCTTCCGTTATTCCGGCCCTGCTGTAACAGAGGCGTTATTTTAGCTGCATATTATGATACAATGAAATCCGTGTCTGTGATTTGCTACATAATCGGCCTGATATTCTTATACTCTATAGAAATATATTATATACTAATATATATATATATATATATATATATATATATATATATATATAATAATAATAATAATAATAAACGGTTTATTAAAGAATGGCAGCCTCATGAGCTGAAAATACACATTTTACAATTTAGTGGATGAACATGAGATGTACAGATATGAGGATGGTAAGCTCAGTTTACAAACAAAATAAATAAATACAATAATGATGCATGTGCAGAATACAAATTATCATATAATAACCATAAGAGTAAGTGATATACAGTACATATACACATTTATTTACTTACTCATATACAGAACATACGTATATACACGTACGTGCGCACATACATATACATACATATATAGGAACATAAGAACATGCAGTAAGTGTGCACATGTCCGTATACACAAACGCTCACGTATGCACACAAACATACATACATACAGAAACTGTTTTGGTATGGTCAGGGTAAAGAGGGTGCAGCAATTCAAGTCCGTATATGGTCCGTATGGTCAGGTACAGCCTACTACAATGGGAGGTTAATCCTCGGTAGTGTGTGTGTGTGTGTGTGTGTGTGTGTGTGTGTGTGTGTGTGTGTGTGTGTGTGTGTGTGTGTGTGTGTGTGACAGAAGGCGAAATATGGAAGAGCTGGGCGTTCTATTGTTAAGGGTGGAAATACATGGATGAAGATACGCGAACACTTAATAATAGATAATGCTTATGCATAGATTTATAATCAGAAGTTGCGCTAGTGAGCAATATGTTCTCGCTCATATGTACGTATATTTACATACATATGTGCATATGACCATATAAATACACGTACAGTACATATATATATTATATACCTTATATTCTCAACCGGGCTCGAACCATTGACAGCACATACACACAGACACACATATACATAAATATATGCACATTACATGCATATATGCTCTTCTCTTATCCTACCTGATACTCTCAGCCGGGCTCGAACCACAAACAGTATACACTATACACATATATATATACATAAATAACGCATACATACATACACATATACGCACACATACATACACATATACTGCACATACATAGATACATATATACACATATACATAAACAAACTCAAGCAAATACATACATAATTATATTCTAATACACACACGCACACACATTTATGCATATATTATTAAAGGTGGGCGCGTATATATGGTGTGACAGGCCGTTATTACACATTATTAATAATATTAACAATGGTTGGGATAGGACTATTTTTATATCTGTCAGTTCTTGCTCTTATTGGTTGGAGTGTGTTGAAATGACGAGCTGCACGTGTAGGTCTAGGGGCGTCTGGTGGAAGTAAGTTTCTGTGTCGTGGGTGAACAAGCAGCTTAGATGCAAACTGTTTGAGTGTGTTGTAGTGGTGGGTTGAAAGTGCAGGTATGCTAAGGGTGGTGAGAGCTTCCTCGTACCCTGGATATGTGCCACCCAGGATGATCCTGCATGCCCTCCTCTGAACTCTCTCCAGTTGACGTTGTTGTGTTAGGGTTAGAGAGGAGGACCAGGCGGGAGAGGCGTAGGTGAGCTTAGGGAGTATGAAGGTGTTATATATACTCTTCAGCTCATTCTCCGGCGCCCCCAGGGATCTCAACCGCCTTAGCATAAACAACTTGTAAGTGGCGGTCCTGACTGTGGTAGTTACATGTTTCTTCCAGTTCAGTTTGTTGTCCACAGTGATTCCGAGGAGTTTGGTGGACTCAACAAGCTGAAGGGGATGAGGACCAATTGTGACAGTGGGTGGAGGAAGGTCGGTAACGGAAGTGTTGATGTGCATGACCACTGTCTTGTCATGATTGATAGTCACATGATTGTCTGTGGTCCAGGCTTGAAGACGGTCGAGGATGTCTTGTAGGGGGTCATAGTTAGGGGAGGTGTTATCGACAGTAATGCCGACTGTCGAGTCGTCCACGTACTTCCAGTGGAATGGGGTGTCCTTTAGGGCATCATTAATCAAGATGAGGAACAATAGAGGCCCCATCTTTGTGCCCTGTGGGACTCCACATGTGATGTCTAGGAAGGTGGAGATGAAGCCTTGGTATCGCACTGCTTGTCGTCTGTCATGTATGTATGTATGTATGTGTGTGTATGTGTTTCTGTATGTGTGTGTATGTGTATGTATGTACCAGGACAGAGCTCATGAGGCCAACTGGAGGTAGAGTTATGGCGGCCACCAGGAAAATATTTACCCCCTCGCCACATAATTGGTCCAGTAAATCTGCCCTGACAACCACAGCTACCACCACCACTACCACCACCCAGGGACATCTCGCTATCTCATCATTTCGCTATTTCACCATTTCGCTAACTCATCATTTCGCTAACTCATCACTTTGCGAACTCATAACCACACCATTTTTTCTAACTCATCACCTCAATACTTCGTCACTGTAATTTTGTGTAACTCCTCAGCTCGCGACCTCATCACTTTGTTACCTCATCATTTGTCTAATTCATCACCTCACTACCATATCACCTCAATACCATATCACCTTACTACCATATCACCTTACTACCATATCACTTCGTTACTTCATCCTTTCGTGTAACTCATTACCTCACTACCTCATCACCTATCTCATCACCTCACTCTCTCATCACCTCACTACCTCATCACCTCACTACTTAAGGGGGTAGTGCTTGTTTTTTTCTACTTATTTATATATATATATATATATTTAATTTTGAGTTTCCTCGCTAGACCTCCATGGAGATTAAAAAAATATCCCCTCTGCCCCCTTTCAAGATCTATTTGTACATTTTCCGGTAGAAAAATGTCTCGGCCGAAGGCCGGTTCCTTCTAAAATTACAGGCTCACTGTCGCTTGCCAGGAAAAAATCGACACCTAAACAGCACGAAAGGTCTTAATATTGACAAAGTAATGGGGCGAAACGTATCAAAATCGCCAAACTAGTGAACGAACGTCTTAACATCGCAAAACTAATGGGTTTAAACATGAGGGAGAAAAAGCGAGTACTACCCCCTTAATAATTTTGTTAACTCATCACCTCAATACTTGATCACTTCGCGACCTCATCATTTCGCTAACTCATCACCTCACTACCTCATCATTTCGTCTAACTTCTCAACTCGCAACCTCATCATTTCGTTACCTCGTCATTTTGTTTAACTCCTAAACTCGCAAACTCATTAATTCGCTTCCAAGCAACGATATACCCGACAATTTCTTATGTTCTTATGGCATACGAATTTGTCAGAGAACCTAATTTTCCTATAGCTCATTATTAGGAGTTGGTAAGTTAGTTGGATACTTTAACAACTATGGAAGTATCGTTCATTCATTATAGGAAGGCCAAAACTCTGGACTATTATAGAGATTCTAAGACGTTCTCTCCAGTTTGATGATTTTAAGACCTATGCCATTAAGGCGTCTAATTTTGTTTTTCGTAGCGAGCGATAGCGAGCCTGTAAATTAGGATGACCGGCCGAGGGGGGTCTTGGAGGTATTTATCAAGCTTAAGTCTTGGTCGGAAACTAAATTAATAATAATAATAATTGAATAATAAACAAATATATACATAAACAACCATAAGAACAAGTGGTGTGGGTTACGTGATCTTATAGTTACGATATCAATTATTAGCAACTATACAAACAAAAATACAAAAATAGGGAATGTGCCTGTGTAAATAGATAGATTGATAGATAGTAATTATAATAAGTTTTAGTACAGGGAAGTGACATGGCCTGGTAGCGAATTGCCTAGTATCCAGACCGAACCTCAAGCCAGACCCAAATACCTCCCCAGACTCACCATCTATCCCCGGTGAGTTAAGGGGACGTTATTTTATTGATTTATGTATTTGTCATTATTACCGGTATATATATGTTTTTGTTTGCTCCCTAGACCTCTATCAAGCTTAATAAATAACATCCCCAAGACCCCTCTTCGATATAAATGTTTAAATTTTTCGGCAGAAAAATTTCCCGGCCGTAGGCCGTTTCCTCCTAAATTCTGGAGTTCTGGAACTCTCTCCCAGAATCAGTCTTTCCCTCATCCTATGACTTAAATTGATTAAAAATCCGTGTGCCCCCAGGCATTTTGGCTCCAACGTCATTGTCACTATTTAAACTCTGGGGGAGGCATTCGTCACAGGCATTTCTGCCTTTTATATCTCTCACTCATATAGAAAAACAAAACAAAAAATACAGGCTCGCAATCGCTCGCCAGTAAATAATCGACACCTGAATGGCACGGAAGGTCTTAATATTGACAAAGCAATGGATTAAAGTCTTAACATTTAAGAACTAATGGGGCTAAACATGAAGGAGAATGGGGTTCAGACAAATATTACTTCCCATTAATATAGGTTTGGGGTGTAATTGGTTTCCTACTCTACTATAGTTACATTTATTAGTTGATGGTAAATTAAATCACTTTGCAACTGATTTCTCGATTCTTAGCCCCTTACGTACCGGCGACGTCTTCTTAATTGTATTCTATCTATAATTAGACGACTTAGTGCGTTTGATGAACGATCTGCGGTAATCAAAAGGGTTAAGTGAGGTATAGTTTGAAGCCTGTTAATTGCTGGAGGCCCTTTTAAGTCTGACTAAAATCGTCTAACAGTAGCCAGAATAATGTTAAGAGGACGGCACCGGTACTGAAGGGGTTAATGGAAAAAAATAGATACTACATTGTCTCTGCATCATATTATTGCCAAGTTTTCATAATTAGCAACATAATTCGCTACATAATTATAGTAACAGAGTTAAAAATATACAAGTTACCGAGTCAGTCGGGGAAGTAAGGGACAGAAAAAAAAAGAAACAAAGGGAAATCACAACGGAGGACAAACCAACAACAAATAAGAAGAAAGAAGAAAAGAAGAACCAGAACAAATCCCGGAGAAAGAAAGAAGATAGGACCAAAACCAAGAATGAAAGAAAGAAGGAGGAAAACCAACAACATGGCTGCCTCCCCACCACCCCCACTAAATATCAACCCATCAACCGGTATGCTCTCGAGTCGCTGCCATCACGCCCACTCTGTCGCCCACGCCCGGGAAAAATATATGTGTCACCATCACCAATTCCGGGTCCCGAAAAAGGAAGGCAGAGCAGGAAGACTTCCCAAAACATGAAAGGCCCAAGATATCTCCTCTCCAGATGCGCCACTCTTCCGCGCAGCTCCTCCTACATCATGATGGAAACTTCTAAGGGGTCTACCTAAAACTCCCCCTAATTCATCTCCCCGGGGATACCTGTGACATTTTGACCCTCAACCACCGTACTTGGGACATCGCAGCATAAGTCATGACCATCCTGACTTGCCCAGGGTAGAGTCAGCAATTCTAAGGGCTCGAGTAGACTTGCATGCGAGGCTTGAGTCCAAGAATTACCCTCTCTTTCCCTTGAGTGTACATGCCATGGCTGTAGACCAAATTGTCTGAGAGTTCTTTTCCCTATTTAAGAACTATTGTCTCTCACACCATAATGCTCGAGGTACATTAGGATCTTTTCTAGGCTTGCAGTTTTGACATTAAAAGTGGAAATAAGGACATGTCCCTAAAACATTCTTAATATCAATACAACACTCTTGGAGAAGTCTTTGCCATGGCAAGACCGCTGCAATAGTCAGGGCTTTGCGAGACACTGTCACTTAAACGGCACTCTGCATATAAAGTCCTTACATCATATGTGCCAAAGCCATGGTTGAGGACATATGCTTGTAAAAAGGCCTAAAAATCTAATCATCAGGGTTCTTTGAACACTCTTATAAAGGTCAAAGCTAGTTGGGAAAGATAGTATGGCCATGGTGACACTTCTTCCCCACGTTCGCCTGATGAATAGTTACTCTGTCATGACTTGAGCGACTGTTCATTAAAGACCCCACATCGAAGAGTACCGAAACAGAACTTCATCACCGACTATTATAATGGTCAGGATAGTCGAGCAATCTTAGTGCAGGACATGTCCTCACTCATGCTCGCGTTAATCCGATAGTACGCCCCCTGTGTCATGACATAAACAACTACTATTAAAGGCCCCAAACAAAATAGTCCAACTGTAAACCCCACCCCCATGACCACACGGCAGGACCACTTAAGTGGCCCGACGAAGACAGAAGAAAGGACTTCGCACCAAACAACGAGATCAACAGTATTAGTGTTACTTCAAGACTCTATCCAGTGTTAGAATAGAAGTGCTAATGGATTCTCTAAGTTCGTCGTGGATCCTCATCCGTGCTTGGCGTTATATTATTGTTATTTTTCCATGTAAACAGTATATTATATAACTCATGTGTGTAATTTGTATTATATTTATCCTTTACGACTTTTGTGCATGTGTAGTCTGACTTTAAAGTTTCTCCAGTCGAATAAGAACCTACCTTTATCCAATCAACCCCAGTATAAAACCTGGTATAACAATAATCGTAGTAATAACCGAGTAATCAAGAGGGCCAGATAGCCATTTACCATCAGGTGAAAGTAAAGCTGCTTCAATTATCTTTTCTTTCTATCATAGATAATTTTTAAACTCCACAACTTCGTCTAAATTAAGCTAGAATAAAACGAAAAAGACGTCGCCGGTACAGAAGGGGTAAGTATTATCGTGTCTGTAAAGTAGCTTGGATGTTTTAGGTAGCTGTAGATAGATGAAGGGTTGTAGGGGAGATGTGCTAATGGTTGTAGTGGGACAGAATATTAGTGTAGATAAGAACTAATAGGGAAGAAGGGATCTGTCTTGTGTGGGCCATTATATCTTTTGCAGATTTTCCATCCATTATTCTTATGCTTAGATAGATAGATAGATATAGATAGATAGATATACAGTATATATATATATATATATATATACTGTATATATATATATATATATATATATATATATATATATATATATATATATATATATATATATATTTATTTTTCTTCCCCAGTCAAAGGTACAGTAAATACAAGTGGACTGATAAGAGAAAGATAAGATATATATTTAGCAGTGTATAATTATGAGGAACAGTGATATTTTTGGCTTTGTTTTCCTTAGTAATTTTTCGTAATAGTAAACAAAAGGCTCCCCACTTCAACACACTACATTATTTAGAGATGGGGGCGAGGGGAGTTTTCAAGCTTTGCCTACTAATAAATGTGTTGCGAGCGCGGTTTTCAAACTGTTTACTTCGTGCAATTTTTGTAAAGTATTTTTCTCTTGTTATGTTATTGTTTATCGTTTTACATTTATACTCCCTCTGAACTAGACAAGACTTAAGGGGGATGAATATGTTTTTCGGGACCTCCTTCTCCTTCATGTTTAGTCCAATTAGTTTTGAGATTTGATGACGTTCGGCCCATTAGTTTGTCGATTTTACGACCTTTTGTGCCATTAAGGTATCGATATTTTCACGAGCAATAGCGACTCTGTAACCTTTGGCCTGGGTATTTTTCCACCAAAAAATGTACAAGTTTATCTCGAAGGGAGGTGGGGGGGGGGGGGGTTTATTCAAGTTTGATGGAGGTCTAGGGAGGAAACTACAATAAATAGATAAAACACTAAATAAATAAACATATAAATAAAGTAGACGTGCCGTTTTGCCCAAAATCAAAACGGCATCCCCAACTCTGCGATGAGTTACCATCATCACTACTAATACCATCATCAATCACAATCAACATAATAACTACTACTGCCATCATCACTACAACTGCCACAATCATCACGAGTACTGTCATCATCACCATTACTATGATCATCATCACTACTACAATTACAATTATTACCACTACTACTCTCACCATCATCACTGTCCATTGTCACTAGCATCTTAATCACTACTATCATCATTGATACTACAACTATCAACCATCATTACTAATATCATCACCACCATCTTACAATCATCATTACTACTGTTAACATCATCACTACTACTATAACCATCATCATTACTACTGTCACAAATATTACCATAATTTATTATACTTTCACCATCATCACTACTACTACCATCATCACCATTACTATGAACTTCATCACCACAACTATCGTCATAATCACTACAAATTTCACCATCCTCACTACTTCTCACCATCATCACTAATACTCACACCATCGTCACTACCATCAACACTACTGTCATTATTATCACTACAACTATCATCATTACTTGTCACCATCATCACTACTATTATGACCATCATTACTACTACTGTCACCATCATATCTACTACTGGCATCATCATCACTACTGTCATCATCATCAATACAACTACAACCATCATCACTACAATTATCACCATTATCACTACTATCACCATAAATCCAAATATTACTACCATCACTTCTAATGCCAACTAAACTAACTTAACCTAGCAAATGCATAGCGAGATGTTTTAGCTCCCAGAACGCCATCATTGCTGGGGGGGGGGGGTCCGGGAAGGGGGTGTGGGGGGGGGGGGGGGGGTCCGGGAGGTGAGAGGGGGGGGGGGGGGGGCAAAACCATATTTTGGACCTAAAATCATAACTATTGCATCAATTCAAAAACTCTTTTTTGACTGACTTTTGCATTCACGCAACAAATGTTCGTGTGAAATTTGGTGAAAATCCGTCCCACGGTCTAGGAGGAGTTCCGAGACAGACGGACGACGACGATGCCGACGACGACAACGACAACGACGACGACGACGACGACGACAGAATTTTTTTTCGTGTGGTACCCACTATACGGGGGGGCGATACCAAACTCTGCTTATGCAGAGTTGATGAACAAATAAATACAAGTCTCCCCTTAATTAATGTAGTCTAGTTGAATGGATGGATGTTGAGTAGTGTAGAGTAGTGTGGACTAATATTGATGAATGAGGAGTAATGTGGAGTAGTATGGATGAATGTGGAGTAGTGAGGAATATTATGGATGAATGAGGGGTAGTGTAGGGTAGTGTGCAATAGTATGGATGAATATGGATAAATGTGGAGTAGTGTGAGATAGTATGAGTGAATGTTGAGTAGTGTAGGGCAGTGTGGAATAATATGGAGTAGTTAAGAGTAGTGTGGAATAGTATTGATGATTGTGGAATAGTATGGATGAATGTGGAGTATTGTAGAGTTGTGTGGAATAGTATGGATGAATATGGAGTATTGTAGAGTAGTGTGGAATAGTATGGATGAATATGGATAAATGTGGAGTAGTCTGAGATAGTATGGAGGAATGTGGAGTAGTGTAAGGTAGTGTGGAATAGTATGGATGAATGTTGAGTGTTGTGGAGCAGTATGGATGAATGCGGAGTAGTGTAGAGTAGTGTGGAATAGTATGGATGAATGTGGAATAGTATGGATGAATGTGGAATAGTATGGATGGATGTGGAATAGTATGGGTAAATGTGTAATATTGTAAAGTAGTGTGGAATAGTATGGATGAATGTGGAATAGTGTAGAGTAGTGTGGAATAGTATGGATGACTGGAGTATCGTAGAGAAATGTGGAATAGTATGGATGAATGTGGAATATTATGGATGAATGTGGAATAGTATGGATGAATGTGGAATAGTATGGATGGATGTGGTATAGTATGGACGACTGTGGTATAGTATGGATGAATGTGGAATAGTGTGGAATAGTATGGATGACTGGAGTAGCGTAGACAAATGTGGAATAGTATGGATGAATGTGGAATAGTATGGATGAGTGTGGAATAGTATGGATGAATGTGGAGCAGTTTAGAGTAGTGTGGAATAGTGAGAATGCCCCCTTGTACGGCTGCCAAGGGATGTCTGCACCCTTGCCATATATTAACACACTACTGACTTATGACCCGACCTCTCTTTCTCCACCTCTCTCTCTCTCTTCTCACACACACACACTCACCTTGTAACTCTCTCTTCTCACACACACACACATACTCTCTCTCTCTCTCTCGTTGATATAATTAAGGTAGATTTGAACGGTTTAAGGGGTGATGGGCGTTTTTATGTGTTTATTTATATATCTTTATATTAGTATTTTCTAGTTTGCTCCCTAGATCTCCATCAAGCTTAAACAAAACACCCCCAAACCCTACTTCAAAATAAATTTGAAATTTTTTCGATAGCAAAATTTCCCGGCTTCCTAAACAAATACAGGCTCCCTATCGTTCGCCAGGAAAATATCGAGACCTAAATGACACGAAAAGTTTTAATATTGACAAAGAAATGGGGCGAAAGGTCTTAAAATCGCCAAACTAATATGCCGAACGTCTTTAAATCTGAAAACTAATGGGGCTAAACATGAGGAAGAAGGGGGACCAGAACAACGACTCATCCCCCTTTAAGGGCATAACACACTATTTCAATCAGTGAGTTAATCCTAATATAGGTTATATTAAGGGGAGATCTTTACTTTCCTCCCTAGACCTCCATCAAGCTTAACAAAATACGCCCAAGAGCCCCCTTCAAGATAAATGTGTACCTCTTTCGGTAGAAATATGTCCCGGCCGAAGGCAGGTTACTCTTAAATTATAGGCTCGCTATCGCTCGCCAGGAAAAAAATAGACTCCTAAATGGCACGATAGTTCTTAAAATTGACCTAAATAGGGCGACAGGTCATGTAAATTAATGGGGCAAACGTCTTACAATATTAAAACAAAGTGGGATAAATATGAGGGAGAAGGGGATCCAGAAAAAAGGCCCTTAAGTGAAAACCTCCCCTTAAGCAATGCTATAGCGTCGGTAATAATACACTTGTTTAACCCTTTCTGTACCGGCAACGTCCTTTTAACTTTATTCTGGATACTATTAGACGATTCAATTCAGTTTAAGAAGGGCCTCTAGCAATAAACAGGCTTCGAAATATCTCCCTTAACCCTTTTTACCCCCACAGATCCTTCTTAAACTGCACAAAATCGTCTAAACATAGCTAGAATAGAATTGAAAAGACGTCTGCGGCACAGAAGGGGTTAAGTTAACCCCCTCGGCACCATGATACCATTTTACCTTTGATTCTGGCTAAAATTAGATGATTTTATGCAGTTTAAGAAAGACCTCTGTTATGAAAAGAGTTTATTGAAATATTGTGTATCCATTTGAGTCTTATTAATAGATTATAAAGTAAAGAAAACAGAATATGATGATAATTACGTAATGGTGCCGAAGGGGTTACCCTAACATGTCACAGATTATAGGAAATCGATTAAATCTATATATACTGTAGGAATTTTCTAGTTTGATCCCTAGATCTCCATCAAGCTTAAAAAAAACCCCCCCAAGACCCTACTTCAGGAGACATCAGTAAATTTGTCGATAACAACATTTCCCGGCTTCCTGATAAAATACAGGCTCGCTATCGATCGCCAGGAAGATAATCGACACCTGCAAGGCACAAAAGGTCTTATAATCGCCAAACTAATGAGGCTAAGCATGTGGGAGAAGGGGGTATAGGTAAAGTGAGATAGTTCGAAGGCCTGTTCATTCCTGGGGAGCCCTTTTTAAACTGAATACAATTTTCTAAATGTAGCCACAATAAAGATTTAAAGGAGTGCGCCGATAATGAGGGGGTTAATGGGTTAGTGCTTGTTTTTTGGTATATTTATTTACTTATTAACTTATTTTTGGGTTTCCTCGCTAGACCTCCATCAAGCTTACAAAAACACCTCCTAGACCCCCTCTCAAGATAAAATAGTACATTTTTATGTAGAAATATGTCCCGGTCGAAGGCCGATTCCTCCTATTATTACAGGCTCGCTATCGCACGCCAGGAAACAATCTACACCTAAATGGCACGGAAGGTCCTAATATTGACAAGGAAATGGGGCGAAACGTCTCAAAATCACCAAACTAATGGAACGAACGTCTTACAATAGCAAAATTTATGGAGCTAAACATGAGGAAGAAGGGCTCCAGAAAAAAAACGATCATCTCCCCCTCAATGATGCCGGCCTACCCTGATGCCAATATATTATACAAGCATGACTGACAGTTAACCCTTTGTGTACCAGTGACGCTTTTTTTATTGGATTTCAGCTACATTTGGACGACTTTATGAAGCTTAGGAAAGGTATATATGGTAGCTAAATGGATTAATATTGAGATAGTCTGTACAGCCTATTTTAAATAGGCAATGTTCTTCCACTGGCATTGCTATTCAATAAATCCTTGCAGTCTGAAACTATGCCTGATCAGTGGAAGCTAGCCAACGTAACACCGATATTCAAAAAAGGCAGCAAATCCTTACCCAGTAACTATCGTCCAATTAGCTTAACCTCAGCTGTATGTAAAATGCTAGAAACACTCTTAAGAGACAGACTCGTAAATCACTTAAAGATACTTAACATACTTAAAGATACTCAACACGGCTTTCGTAAAAAACGTTCCTGTTTAACAAACCTCTTAGACTTCTTCCACGATATCCTCAACCTCTACGATGAGAGTAAAGCTGTAAATATTATATACCTTGATTTTCAAAAAGCGCTTTGACAAAATTCCCCACAAACGTTTACTTCTAAAACTAAAAGCGCATGGAATACAAGACGGTGTGTTGAAATGGATAGAAAATTGGCTCAGCGACAGAAAACAAAGGCAAGTCATAAATAGTAAGGCATCTAAATGGACCAATGTAAGTAGCGGGGTACCCCAGGGATCGGTACTAGGACCAATTCTCTTTCTAATTTACATCAACGACATAGATGAAGGTCTCACCTGTACAATCTCAAAATTTGATGATGATACAAAAATTGCAAATAGCGTACTTTCAAAAGAACAAGTTGACGATATGCAACACAATCTAGATAAGTTGTCATGTTGGGCCCAAATTTGGCAAATGAGTTTCAATGCGGATAAATGGGATAAATGTAAAGTACTACATATCGGATACCAAAATGAGAAAACAAACTATTCGATGAATGGCACTCCGCTTAAGAATGTAAACAGAGAAACCGATCTGGGAGTAACAATATCGAGTAACCTAAAACAGAGTCAACAATGTTCAGAAGTTGTTAAGAAGGCAAACAAAATAATTGGCTTTATAGGCAGGTCATTTGAGCATAAATCCAAAGACGTTATCCTAACCTTTTACAATTCCTTAGTCCGCCCTCTTCTGGAATATTGCGTTCAATCCTGGTGCCCTTATTACCAAAAAGATATAGACAAGCTAGAACGAGTTCAACGTAGAGTTACCAAAATGATACCTAGCCCAAAGAACAAACCATACTAGGAGCGTCTTAGAGAATTAAATCTATTTCCTTTAACCCAGCGCAGATTAAGAGGTGACTTAATTCAAGTGTTCAATATAATCAAAGGCATCGACAATATGAACTGTAGGAAGTACTTCACTATCGACCAATCTAATTACACGCGGGAAAACTGTTGCAAAATTATTGGTAAATCTTTTTGCTCACACGAATCTAAGAATTTCTTCTTCAATCGAGTTGTCAACTTGTGGAATGAGCTACCCCGAGACGTTATAGACTGCAGCACCGTTAATTCATTTAAACTTCGCCTAGACAAATATCTCGCATCAAACCCGTGACTGACTGCGTTTGTAAATGAATAACTTTATTTTATCCTCCCCTCAGTTACTAACCAATCTGTCCCCTACTAACTTCCTAATCCTGCTACGGACTTTTAGTTCCAGGGCAGTAGTTCCATTTCCAATGTTCCCTTACCCACTATAAACCAGTGTTTGGACACTTGATCCTTAGTGTTTTGGAGGACAAGCAGCCTAGAAGGGTCACTAGACCTTTTGTTGCTTGATTGCCTTTGTACTTCTTTTGTACTTCCTAAGCTGAATAAAATCGTCTAAATGTAGGCCAAAGGGTATGTCATCGGTAGTGAAGGTGTTAATAGCGGTCTCTCTCTCTCTCTCTCCGCTCCCTGTCGATCGAGGAACTGTAAGCTATAATTCAATTCTCCTGGGTTACCTCACTACACGGATCACGTTGGTAGAGAGGTAGAGTTACAAGAAGTTACAAGGAATATTTAGTATCTCCGAGCCCTTGCTGTCCATTCCGAGTAGATACGGGAAGAGGAAGGAGAGAGACTGTTTAGTGCACTACACTCATTGCAGTGTGAAAAATACTATCTACTCTCTTCTTGATCTGCTCTACTGAAGAACTATTTACAACATCGGAGTGAAGTTTGTTCTAGGTAGAACAGATCTTATATGTGAAAAAGCTTCCACAAATACTAGTGCTGAACCTTGTCAATTCTAATTTCCAGCCATGGTTGTGTGTTGTATTTATATTGAGGCTAAACATTTTCCTATAATCCACATTGTCAAACCCATTAAGTATTTTCAAAACTTCAACTGAGTAGCCTGAAATGGGGCTTGCTTCGCCGATTTGCATCACCTTGCACTTGTCCGAGTTTCGAGGCATCTGCCATGTCTCCGACCATTCACCCAGTCTGTTGAGGTCCATCCTGAGCTGTTCAACCCCTTTGGGGTCTTTCACATTAATTCTAAGCTTTATGTCATCTGCAAACTTGGAGATCACACTCAAGAGACCAATATCGATGTCATTGACATATATGATAAACAGTAGTGGGCCAAAGACAGATCCCTGAGGAACTCCAGAAGTGACTGGAATCCATTCAGAAGAAACACCATTGATTACCGCTCGTTGTCTACCTGTTAGCCAACTTTCTATCCAATTTGTGACCTCTGTATTGATACCTAGCACACTCACTTTTGACATTAGCCTGCAATGAGGCACTTTGTCAAAAGTTTTTTGAAAAGTTAAGTAAAGTATGTCTATGGCTCTACTTTTGTTGTACTCGCTCAGCATTTCATGGAAAAATTCTAGCAAATTGGTAAGACATGATCGGCGTAGCCTGAATCCATGTTGGAAATCTGTAATTAAATTGTGAATTTCTAGGTATTCAACTATCATGTCTACTAGTATCCCTTCTAAGAGTTTTACTATGATAGAAGTCAAGGTAATTGGCCGATAATTCTTGGGACACTCGTGATCCCCTTTCTTAAAAATTGGGGTCACATTAGCCAGTTTTCAGTCTCCAGGGAGTTCTCCATTTTCTAGTGATTTATTGAAGATGTCTGCCAAGAAAGGTGCGATTTCATCTCGCACATCTCTTACAACTCCGGGAAGAAAGCTATCTGTGCTGGATGATTCGAACCTAACTTGTCTATTATTTTTACTACTTCCTTTGGGGTACATCTAATTCTGCTAAGAACTTCACCCTCATGCACTAATCCTGGACTTGGCATGTCACTGGTATTTTCCCTTGTGAATACTTACGCAAACTAGTCATTTAGGGATTTAGCTATATCAGTGCCAGAGGTGTGTAGTTAGCCTGTTGGATCCTTTAGAGGTTCAATGCTACTTTTGCATGACTTCCTGTTGTTCACATAGCTGAAGAACTCTTTAGGAATCTCTTTGCAGAGGGCTGCAACCCTGAGTTCTTCATTCCGCTTTGCTTCCTTTTATATGATATTTCACTCTTCTACACATATATTTTAAGGAATCTAAATATCTTTGGTCTTGACTTCTTTTCGCCTTTCTGTATGCAACCTTTCTATTTCTAATTGCTGAACCTATGTCACTTGTGAACCATTATGGTTGGGTTGAGCCTGATTTGGTAAGTTTAGTAGGAACGAATGCAGCTTGTCGATCCATAAACTGCTCTTTGAATGAGCACCAAATCGCATATATAGACCAATACACAAGCACTACCCCCTTAAGGGGGGTGACCTGCTTTTGTTCTCTCATATTCTCTTTTTCTCTGGCTTGTATCCATTTGGCCCCATTCAGCCTATTGTTTTAAGACGTTTATTCCAACCCAGGTGTAAATTTTTTACTGGTGAGCGGTAGCGAGCCAGCATATTTTTTAAATGTTTTTGACAGGAGGCTAAATTTGTACATTTTTCGATAGAAAAGTGCCTCCGGCAAAGCCGGATTTCTTCATATAATGCTGGCTCGCTTTCGCTCGCCAAGAAGAAATCGACACCTAGATGGGGATAAACGTCTTAAAATAGTTGGCTGAATGGGGCTGAATGGCTGCAAGCCAGAGAAAGAGAGAAAAGGAGAGACATTTAAAAAAAAACAGGTCACCCCCCTTAACAGCGAGATATCCTGTTTCCTGAGCTAGAGTTAAGATGGGACACACGAGTTTTAAAGCGTGGCAGGCCGTATTAATATTCAACAATGTACCCATCGTAACAGTCCCAGGGGAAGAGAGTTAAGGGGGGATGGGTCGTTTGTCTGATCCCCCTTCTTCCTCATGTTGAGCCCCATTAGTAGTCAGATTTTTATACCTTCGGCCCGTTAGTTTGTCGATTTTAAGACCTTTCGCCCCATTTCTTTGTCAATATTTCGACTTTTCGTGTTATTCAGGTGTCGATTTTTTCCTGGCAGGTGATAGCGAGCCTGTATTTTAAGAGGAATCGGCTTTCGGCCGGGAAATTTTTCTATCGAAATATGTACAAATTTATCTTGAAGGAAAGCTTTGGGCGAGTGTTATTTTAAGCATGATGGAGGTCTAGGGAGGAAATTACAAAAATATTTAAGGATATACAAGTATAAACAAATAAATACGTCCATTCCTCTTTAACATTCAACAATGTACCTGCGTATCAGTCCCGGGGGACGAGTCAAACTGGCGACGGGTGGGGGTGGGGTTACCTCCTCTCACACCCTAGGCAGTTTGGGCCACATTCCTAAACGGCCAAATTCCTAAACGGCCACATTCTCACATTGCCTCATTCTCAAACGGTCAATTATTAAACGGCTATATTCTTACACGTCCACATTCTCAAACAGTCATTTCACAAACGGCCATATTCTCAAACGGCCATATTGCTAAATGGCCACATTCTCAAACGGCTCTTTTCTTAAACGTAAAACAATAAACACGTTTTCTGTCATGTGGGTAGCCTTCACCAGTAACAGAAAACGTATACAAAAAAATAAAATTTTGTTTTCCTCTCAGGTGAGTACCTTTCACCGCGTAACAGAAAATGTAAAACAATAAAAACGTATTCTATCATGTCGGTATCCTTCGCCATTAAGGGGGTAGTGCTTGTTTTTTGGGCTATAAATGTATTTATTAATATATTTTTGCGTTTCCTCGCTAGACCTCCATCAAGCTTAAAAAAACACCCCCAAGACCCACTTTCAAGATAAATTTGTACATTTGTCGGTAGTCTTTCTAAAATTACAGGCTCGCTTACGCTCGCCAGGAACAAATCGACAGCTAAATGGCACGAAAGGTCTTATTCATAACAAAAAAGAGGCAAAAGGTCTCTAAATCGCCAAACTAACGGAACGAACGTCTTAAAATCTCAAAACGTATATGCTAAACATGAGGAAGAAGAAGGTCCCGAAAAAGCGAGTAAGTCCTCCTTAAGCTAGCCTACAGTATATATATTGCGCCTATAGACTCCTTAGGATGGGGGGTCGTTTGGGTATTGTGGCCGTTTAGGAGTGCGGCCGTAGCTTCCTCTTGCACCTCCCGTTGAATATGCGAGTGGCAGACCCTAATATATGCCCAGACATTTTAGTACAAGTTAACGCGAGACAGCTGAATAAATATCAACTTAGGGCCATCTGTTTTGCTGCAGGCAGAGAGGAGATGTTAACATGTAGGAATAGGACAACCCTTCCCCAGCCTGGCAAATCGGGTACTCATTAGACAGACAGACAGACAGACAGACAAAGAGAGAGAGAGAAAAAGAAAGAGAGAGCGAGAGAGAGAGATAAATAAGATTAGATTAGATTAAATAGATAGAGAGAGGATATAAATAGCTTATTAACCGCACCAAATTTACATTACAATTATTCATATACACTGGGTTTGGTCCAACACCAATTACAAAGCTCAAATAAAATATAGAATAAGGCATCACAATAAATTTCATGTAATAACTAAATTCACGAAAAATAACTTAAAATTAAATTACAGTTTTATGCATAATATTAAGAACACAAATAACAGCATAGAGACACAAATACATTCTCATAAATACATTCTCAAATACATTCTCATAAATTAATTTTCATAAATACATTCACACAAATACATTGGCATAAATACATTCTCATAAATACATTCTCATAAATACATTCTCAAATATACATTCTCATAAATACATTCTCATAAATACATTCACACAAATACATTCTCATAAATACATTCTCAAATATACACTTCTCATATACTGCATACATGCTTATAAATACATTTTCATAAATATATTCTCATAAATACATTCTCAAAAATACATTCTCATAAATTCATTCTCATAAATACATGCTTCTAAATACATTCTCATAAATACATTCTCATAAATATATTCTCATAAATACATGCTTATAAATACATTCTCATAAATACATTCTCATAAATACATGCTTATAAATACATTCTCATAAATACATTCTCATCAATGTATTCGCATAAATACATTCGCACAAATAAATTATCATAAATTCACTAATAAATACATTGTAATAAATACACTCATAAATACAGTACATTCTCATATATGCATTCTCATAAATACATTCGCACAAATACATTCATTGGTATAATTCGACGAGCGACAATGTATCCAAATGTTCGCATATTTAGTTGTTTATAGACTCCTGGATTTATGTTAACCCCTTGTAGTGAGGCAGTTAGGTAGAGAAATTGTGCATTTCGTGATATAAATAAAATATTTGGCACACGCATTCAAATAGTCAATATAATCAAAATTAGATATTGGGCCATCATAGGTTTCCTCTACATTGGCTTTGGCAACCCCCTTTCAATTACTTTCCATAAGAGTTCTTAAGCACTGTTTATTGCCCCAAACTGTATACCATGGTAGAAATGTCAAACTAGTCTCAAATGACTCGTTTGGACATGGGTAACAACATAATTATATTCAGACAATGTTTGGCTAATGTTGACCGTTTAACTTGTATTGGTCCCTGTAGTTCAACAAATTAGTGGCAAATGGCAACATCACTTACCAATTTGTGGCATGATGATAAACTACAGCAGACTGTACTAATCAAACGGTCAACATTAGCTAAACAATGTCTGAAAAAAAACGAGGTGTAAATTACTGTCAGACGATTTCGTTAAGTTAACAGAGGAATCTTCGCAATCAAGCGGCTGAATGTAAAATAAATACAAGCAAAGTATTTGGATAACTGTTGGGAGTTCCTCCGCCGTCCGAGGTTCTCCAATATATTGTATTTTTTTAAATAAATGAGAAGATAAAATTAATCATAATCAATCCGGCAGTTCAGGTATTTCGAAAGACGAAAAGAGTGAATTATGTTAAAAAAGTAATCATACAACTGATGTATGGTACAACAAAGAGTGTCGGGTGAAAAGACAAGTTTATCATAGAGCAAAACATAGGTATAACAAAGTAAGGAATGATGAGACTAAATTAGATATGGTAAACAAGAGTAAAACATATAAAGCGGTGATCAGGAAGGCTCAGAAAAGAAAAAGAAAAACATTAGTAAAGAAAATCAGACGTGCTAAAACAAAAGACCCACAATTGTATTGGAAGCTATTACAAGGCAATAAGAAAGAAGATATCCTAGTATTAATGAGTGAATTATACAATAATTTTAAACAGTTATCATCAACCAGTTTTGACAGTGACCGGGAACTGCCAGAACCAATCGCAGCAATGGTGGACACCAGTGAACTTATCAAGGATTGTAATGCTAAAGAGATAAGTGATTGCATTATGAAATTAAAACAACAAATCAGCGGGTATTGATTTAATAGTTAATGAATACATAAAGAGTACTAAAGATATCATGCTGCCCCTCTATGTTAAGTTTCTTAATAATATTCCGCATCGTGAATAAATGCCTCACGATTGGTTAATTGGAGTAATTATTCCTATTTATAAAAATACAGGATAGGAAATATGCGAATAACTACAGAGGAATAACCTTGTTCAGTTGCCTGGGAAAAATATTTACTTCTGTAATAAATGATAGACTGTACATTTTGTGAAAACAATTATGTAATTAGGAAATTGCAAGCGGGTTCTCGACAGGGTTACTCAACAATGGATCACATTTTTCTGCTGAAAGGTCTAATAGATTATACCGGTATGTGTTTCAAGAAGAAAAGATTATATTGTTTATTTGTAGACTAGGAAAGCGTTTGATATGGTATGGAGAGATGCATTATGGTATAAAATGATCGAGCATGGAATATGTGGTAAAATCCTAAAGGTTATACAAAGTAAGTACAATCGCGCTAAGAAGTCATGACTCGATTCCCAGTACCTTTTGTTCAGAAAGTGCTATCTGGCAACTATTGAGGCTCTACTATATTCATATATTACACACCGGGGAGAACTGTATTGAAGGAAAACAAAAACACGATATATAAGTATTGTTACAATATATTTATCTCATTATGTGAGAGAAAACCAAATAATACGAAAGTTGAGACTAACCCGAACGAAAGAATGTGAAACTTGTAGTATTTCGCTCACTAGATTCAGGATTAAAATGTGGAGGAAGTCTCTTAATGTTTGTATTACTTTTTAAACCAACAATACTGGGAGAAAAGTATCTCATAAAATTAAAACCAACCGTTAAAAGTAATATTCAACCCATAAGTGTCAATAAATCACGTAAATAAACATATAAAATATTGTTTTTTCCACATTTAATTCTCTATGTGGGACAACAGTCTGCCTGAAAAACAAAGCGGTCTCCAGTATATTTTGGGATAAAGCTTAAACACTCGAGAACAGCTTGTAATTTGTATAGACAGACGATGAAATTTCACTTATAACATATTTAGTAGCCCATAGGGACACCCATATAGGAACGAAAGATGGAAAGGCATTGTAGTAAAGGACAAAGGTGGATATATGAGTGGAAGAGATACACTCTCCCTCATATACTGGCAGTGACTGACTTGCACTGTTTTGCTGCTTTTGCAGGCCTCCAGGCGGCAGGCCCAGGGAGTGTAACATGCTAGATAGCGCCAGGAAATTAAATACTTTCATTATTCTATAAAGATATTGTAAACAAACCTTACTTATATATATTCAAACTACAACATAAATACAATTTAGAGGGCATAAATAGGTTAATTTTGCCAGTAGGCCTATTATTGGGAATATCCGGAGACCTATAGTTATAAATTAGGAAATGACTGGGCTCTGACGGGCAGTGGAGAGTTGCCAGCGGTAGCCAGATTTGGGGACTTTTGTCCGAGCCTTAGAAAAATCGAGTCATGACTTCGTAGCGCGATTGTACAATCGGGGGTATTAAGTGTTGTCATAGATTCCAGTGGTTTTCGCTCAACAAGTGTTATTGGTATCTTTATAGTTACTGGGAAAAGTGCTTATCCCTCAGAGTATTAGTCAGTGTCCGAAACTTTGTGAAATATCTGACAACACTTATGAACCTCGACTATACACATATATATAATCGTGTGTTGCGGTGAATGACTAGAAATCTGACTTTTTTTGTTAGCCTTAATGGTGTTAGACAGTGGGAAAATGTGTCGCCATTGTTGTTTTCATTTTTTTTTAATGATTTAGAAACTAGTATGTTGAACAATAACAGTAAACATTTGGATCTAGACGATGAATATGTTAATAACATGTTAAGATTATTTGTATTTATGTACGGAGATGACACTATTATTCTGGCAAATAGTGTAGTTAATAATGATTATGAAATGTGCTATGGCTGACTTGCAGACATAATGTGAAAAGTGGCAATTGCAGATAAGTTGTACCAAGACTAATATTATAAATTTTGGAAATCGTAAATATATTCAAAACTAAATTTATGTTATTTAACGAGTGTATTGTAATTGTAGATTCGTAAAAAGATCTAGGTATACATTTGATATATAATGCTAACATAAATAAATCACAACTAGACCTAATATAACAAGCATCAAGGGCCATGTACAGTTTAGTAAGCAAAGGCAGGAGACTCGACCTTCCCATAGATATACTAATGGAACTGTTCTCTTCCATGGTTATTCCTATTGCTACATACGGATGTGAGGTTTGGGGATATAATATAGGTAAAGATCTAGAGAAATTATATTTAAATTTTTTGAAAATGATCATAAACGTTAAATTAAGCACGTGTAATGCTGTCATATATGGGGACACGGGTTCATACCCTATCTATATCCTAATATACACACGAATGATTGGATTTTGGTATCGCATTATCCAGGGTAAAACTAGTACATTAAGCCATATATGGTATAATTGCATGTATAAAATAAACTGTGAAGGTAGTTATGAATGGCCATGGTTGAAGCACATAAGAAATATTCTAAATACGTGTGGTTACAGTAATGTCTGGGAAACTCGAATCGTGATATCAACCCAGTTGGGCTAGAGAAGGAAATCAATAGACGTCTCAGAGATCAGTGGATTAAAAAATGGTACAGCGAACTGATTAACAAATCTTCATGCTCTACTTATAAACTAAACAAAGGTATATACGAATATGAAATATATTTGTCGCTGAACAGGGAGTCTCGTTGTAATATAATAAGATTTAGAACAAACAATAATAGATTACCAATTGGCACAGGTCGATATAATAACACCCCAAGAGAAAATAGAAAATGCACTATCTGTAATCTCAATGTCCTTGGTGATGAATATCATGCGGTGCTTGAATGTTCTAAGGAAGAAGTTGTTAGGTATAGAAATAAATATGTTCCAAGGTATTACATAATTAGACCAAACGTGCATAAATTCTGCAAACTAGTAAGAGACAAAAACAAAAAACATATTCTCATTGTATCGTTAAATGTTTTCGAAGGGTCAGTAAGGAATATAATTTATAGGGAATTTGACGTAGATCAAAATTAGTTTTGGTGTCTCATTTTTTTTCAGTTATTGTTTTCTATCAATTTACTAAAAAAAAAATCCTCATGCTTAATTAGCATTAGTTTATATTGTAATCAGGGTGTTAATGAATATGTATAAAACAGGATATGGATGAAATTATGCTCCATACTTTTTATGTAAAAGTCTGAGCTTAATACATTTATTGTTATTATTATTTGTCGTGTACGCCCCCTTCTATTCATAATTAATATTGAATTGAATATTTACTTATACTGTCATTCCTTAATAGTTTCAGAGCTTTCATTATCTAAGCTCATTTAATCAATGATAATCTATTCTTAAATCCAATTTATAGATATTCCCATATATCCCATTCCTAATTATAGATTCAATATATATCCGAATTCCTCAGCTCGTTTCGTTATTCTTACATACGATCGTTGATGTGAATATAAGATATTCATTATAAATTACATTATTTAATCCACCCACTTAATCTTTTACGAAATCAATTAAATCTTCTCTTGTCCCCTATTTCAGAGTAGTATTATATAAATTACCATTCTAGTTGCATTAACTTTGAAATTAAGTCCAGCCACCTCAGTCCAGTAGGTGACCTGACCTCCACAGGTTAATTGGGAAGGTCATTTGAGTATACCGCGACTACCTAGCCGGCCCGCCACTACCAGTCGTCTGACTCAGTCTCCAAACTTGAGTTATTATTTACTCTCTCAACTCTTCCAGCCTCTCTTGTTTGAGATTGTGTTCTAGTGCTTTCACAGTTGTTTTATTCACGAAAGACACTCGACCCACATCACGATTATTATTAAGGTTGATTCTATAAGTTACGTATGTTATTGAGTTGCAGATTATTCACCTTGTTTATAACCTCAGTGGAAGAGCGATTGCTCCCCATTCATGATCTACCATTTATATGCCTGGTAATCCTTGCCTGATAGTTCCCATAATTATCTAGGTGAAGCTACATTCTGATTTTCAGGTAATAGATCTAATTGAATAAACAAGTGTTATAATTGTTATGTGTGTTGTTACTGAGCACTGTAGTACCTAATTGAATACTTATTTGTGAGAGTAAGACGGAGTTAGATTTGACCCTGTTGAGTTATTTACGGTCTATAAGTCCAGATCTGGATTTAGTAAAGACTATATCACGAGCTATAAATATTATAGCCTGACATAACATTATTATTATTATATATTATTATTTAAGGATGGTCACCTATTTTTTTCTCTTTCTCTCCTTTTCTCCCTTTCTCTGGCTTGTATCCATTCGGCCCCATTATGCCAACTGTTTTAAGACGTTTATTTCCATCCAGGTGTCGATTTCTTCCTGGTGAGCGATAGCGCGCCAGCATTGTATGGAGAAATCCGAGAAATTATCCTATCAAAAAATTTATAAATTTAGCTTGCTGTAAAAAATAAATATATATATACAGTATATATGCTGGCTCGCTATCGCTCGCCAGGATAATATTGACTCCTGGATGGGGGTAAACGTCTTCAAACAGTAGGCTGAATGGGGCCGAATGGATACAAGCCAAACAGAGAGTGAGAGAAAGAGAAAAAAAGCGAGGTGGGCCCCCTTAAATGTTTCGGGGACAGTCATCACTTTTATGGTTTACATTTCCGTCGTGATTCTATGCTGAACTTCATTTGGTTCTCCATTCTGGAATATCTCTTCTTTCTGAAATAATCTAACCCATACAGTACCGGTGACATCCTTTTCATTATACTCTGGCAGCTAGTAGACGAATTTATAAAGCTTAGGAAGGACGTCTACTCATTAAAAGGCTACATACTACATCAATTAATCGTGTTAGCTACCATATGCCTCGTGTAAATGTAGCTAAAAGAAAATTATAAAGACGTGGCCGGTACAGAAGGGGTTAATGATTCTATATGTTTTATATATATTTTGTATGTTTCTATATTACGTTTGTATATGGTTTTTATGTGTTACTGCTATATATGTTTTATAAGGTTGTTTTAATGTTTGTATACTTTTATCTCTTGTTTTATGTTTCTATATATTTGTTTATGTTTTCTTTATGTGTTATTGCTGTATATATTTTTATAAGGTCGTTTTAATGTTCGTTTACGTTTATCTCTTCCGTTTTTATGTTTCAATATTTTCTCTGTAACAACTGTTTCTGTGCCAGTCTTCAGTTTTCTTTTTGTGAATCTCTCCTCTTTTGTAAATGCTTAGCCAAGGATATTTTTGTCCCAGCAGCTTTCCACATTTCCCCGTCCCCTGAAGCGTGTTTTCTGCAGGTATCGCTACGTGTGTGTCTCTCTGTTACCTTTACACCACTACCTATTAGTAGTCTTACCTTTACCTATAGTAGTTTTACCTTTAATAGTAGTTTTACCTTTACAACACTACCTCTTATAGTAGTTTTACCTATACCTATAGTAGATTTACCTATACTAGTTTTACCTTTAATAGTAGTTTTACCTTTACACCACTACCTCTTATAGTAGTTTTACCTTTACACCACTACCTCTTATAGTAGTTTTACCTATACCTATAGTAGATTTACCTATACTAGTTTTACCTTTAATAGTAGTTTTACCTTTACACCACTACCTCTTATAGTAGTTTTACCTATACCTATAGTAGATTTACCTATACTAGTTTTACCTTTAATAGTAGTTTTACCTTTATACCACTACCTCTTATAGTAGCTTATATTTTGTTTGTGTTTTAAAACTGGTGCTTAAGGGGGAGTTATTGTATTTTATTTTTGCATTTTTCTTAGTATTACATATATTTCTTTTAGATAGACCTCTATCAAACTTTAAAAAAAACAAAGCACCCCCAAGACCACCCATTGAGATAAATTTGTAAATGTTTTGGAAGGAAAATGTACTACGAAATTCCAACCTTGCTATTACTCGCCAGGAAAAAATCGACACCTAAATGGCACAGATGGTCTTAAAAATGACAAAGAAATGAGACAAAAGGTCTCAAAATGTTCACACAAATGGGCCAAACGTTATAAAAGAACTACGCTCCTTCCATATTTTTCATCTAAGCTTTCATTATTTTTACCGACCACCCACGATATACACACACACACACACACACACACATCTATAATTCCTACTTACTTGTGTATGTACTGCAGTCGTACAAGCACAATAATTATTCAATATGTATATCAATATTGTACTGTACTAAAGTTGCATAATAATTATTGCGAAAACCTAACCTGGAACTAATGTTGTGGAGAGCTGGCTATATTAAAAGGGGACCACCTTTTTTTTCTCTCTCTCTGGGTTGTATCCATTCGGCCCCATTCAGCCAACTGTTTTAAGACATTTATCCCCATCCAGGTATCGATTTTTTCTTGGCGAGCGGTAGCGAGCCAGCATATTTAAAAACAAAAATTGACAGCGGGCTAAATTTGTAAATTTTTCGATAGAAAATGTCTCCGGCGAAGCTGGATTATTCTATTCAATGCTGGCGAGCGATAGCGAGCCAGCAAATCTACATCTGGATAAATCTACATCTGGATAAACGTCTTAAAACAGTAGGCTGAATGGGGCCGAATGGATACAAGTCAGAGAAAGAGAGAAAAGGGAGAGAACAAAAAAGTAGGTCACCCTCCTTAACCACCGCAGAAGTTTGATGGACAATACTGATGAGAATATATCCTCTTACCCACCCCAAAGAACACTATGGCAATATTAACCCCTTTTGTACCGGTGACGTATTTGTTATTATATTCTAGCTATATTTAGACGATTTTGTGCAGCCTAAGAAGGATCTGTGGTAGTAAAAAGGGTCAAGTGAGATAGTTCGAAACCTGGTAATTGCTGGAGGCCCTTTTAAAACTGAATAATATCGTGTAATAGTAGCCATAATTAAATAAAAAAGACGTCGCCGGTACAGAAGGGGTTAAACAGGTATCATATGAGCGCTTTTTCCCTCAACATTTATCTTCAACACTGGTCTGGCAGCTTATGGGGTCAACATTTTAAATATTTCAGTCACCTAAATTCATCCACCAGCAGTCTAATGTCCGATAAAAGTGCAAAATATTCCAGAAATGTTGCCGGAAAAATATTGACAATCGAATGTTGACTATTAAAGCTCTCGTGTGATACCGGCTTCAGACACCTTCAAACTACGTAATATAATACAATATAAGTCTTGTCATTTATTCCCAACATTATACCAGGTTCATGTCCTACTAACTATGCATGAAGGTAAGGGAAAATTGCTGGCAGTTAAGGGGGGTCACCGTTCTTTTTTTATCTTTCTTTCCTATTCTCTCTTTCCCTAGCTTGTATCCATTCGGCCCCATTCAGCCAACTGTTTTAAGACGTTTATCCCCTCCAGTTGTCGATTTCTTCCTGGCGAGCGATAGCGAGCCAGCATTGTATGGAGAAATCCGGCTTCGCCGGAGAAATTTTTCTATCGAAAAATGTACAGATTTAGGTTGCTGTCAACAATATATATATATATATATGTGTGCTCAAAACATCAAAACAAACCCCTTCATCTACCTTCCATAACCGAATAAATTATCTTCAATACTCCCAGCTTGATCTATATACTGTATTTTTATGGCCCTACGCTTCAGGAGAGGATGGCGTCAATATTCTCAGGGATATATTAAAAAATGTGAGGGATATTGAAGGACGTATCTGTTTAAGGAGGGTCACCGGCATTTATGTATCTTTCTCTCCTTTTCTCTCTTTCCCTGGCTTGTATTCATGCGGCCCCATTCAACCAACCGTATTAAGACGTTTATCCCCATCCAGGTGTCGATTTCTTCCTGGCGAGCAATAGCGAGCTAGCACTGTATGGAGAAATCCGACTTTGCCGGAGAAATTTTTCCATCGACAAATGTACAAATTTGGCTTGCTGTCAAAACAAAAATATATATATGCTGGCTCGCTACCGCTCACCAGGAAAATATTGACACCTTTATGGGGGTAAGCGTCTTAAAATAGTAGGCTGAATGGGGCCGAATGGATGCAAGCCAAAGAGAGACCGAGAGAAAGAAAAAAAAAAGCGAGGTGGGCTCCCTCAAATAAAGTGTATACATTATGTTTATCTTCTAACCACAAACACAACGCAGCTAATAGACCCGATCAT
Source organism: Paralithodes platypus (assembly GCA_032716605.1). Taxonomy (NCBI): domain Eukaryota; kingdom Metazoa; phylum Arthropoda; class Malacostraca; order Decapoda; family Lithodidae; genus Paralithodes; species Paralithodes platypus. Next base: position 50,720,137 of record CM064492.1, read on the forward strand.
AAATATATTGTTATTTCTTACTACAGTTTGTATAATAAACACAAAATATATACATAATAATAATAACAATCATAATAAGAATAATGATAATGATGAAAATATTAATAGCAATAATATTACAAATAATAAAATAATGATAATAATATTACCAATAATTGTAGTAATTATTTTTCCAAATCTAAGTATCCTACTGAGGTGGGAATAATTCGACAGTTGTTCAGAAGTTCGTATCCTTTATCTAACAAACTCCCCGGTAGCATGTATCATCATAGCCATCGAGTATCTGTTCGGGCCGGAATGAGTTCAATCCATAAATTGAATAATACCGTCGACCCAATATAGATTGTAAGTTGGAACTCTTAAGTTCCCGTCACCACCTATTTGGATACCCGTTATTCAGGCATTGATTTACTCAGACTTCGATCCAAAGGCACGTCATGCCAAAAGAATTGACAAAACTTTACTACGCCTCAATATGTCCAATCGTAGGACCAAGGCTTTAATCAATTAAATCTAGACGTTCCTATATTTACAACCTATATATATATATATATATATATATATATATATATATATATATATATATATATATATAACATCTTTCTCAAAACATATAAATATATACCCGCAGGCAATTACTTAAATTTAACTCTATTCCGGAGTGTCCAACACTCGTGCTTCCTATTTTACAGATAAATTAACACAATACACTTAACTCTTATACTATATTCAATATCAACAAGTTTCAAATAATAGGTTTCATTACATAATCCACTATAATCACTATTTCAGAAATACCTGTATTACCAATACAATATTCAACACTTGCTTATCTCCTAGATCAGGGTTACAATATCCGACTCAATATTTAACTCAATTGATACTTATATCATGAATACTATATTTACTAACTCACTAACTACTTATCTCCAAATTACAATATATCTCACAATAGTCGACTCGACTTGTTACTTATGTCATAATTACAATACTTCCTTGCAATAGTCAACTCATTAATTACTTATGTCATGATTACAATATCTCTTTGATCGAATTACGATGTTTCCTTTATAACAAAAAGTATATATCATTATATGGACTAGAGTCCTTCCTAACTATTTCTCAAACTAGGTCTAACCTATCAGCGACTATTATTAATCCCCTGTAGTTGATAATTATTTCATCAGACTCCCATTATAATCTTTTAATCTCTTTTTAAATCTTTACCTTATCTGTATTGATTACATTAATTTCTAACCTAGCAAATCCTATACTATTGGTAGCTAAGTGGCATGAAGCCTTCTCTAACAATAACAGCAATATATTCTCTCTACACTTCATCCTTTTATTTTATCATGAGTCTAATTCATTTATCTTTATTTTGTTCTATATTAAGAACACATCTATTTTAAGGGTTGGAAGCACTGGGTTTGTCAAGCATTTATCTCTCTTTAGTTAGTCTATTTCGTGCCCATAAGGGTAATTTAAATAGTATTTGGTATCTTCTCTGGAACAATCTTCACCACCCCAAGGCCGGCCAATAAGTCTTCTGGAATTCTTCAGTCCCATCTACCACTTGTCGTCCCTCTTTAATTACTTGGCTGTAGGTATGTAAGCTAGCAATGTGATGACTAGCACCAGGATACTAAAGGTGTATTTGGTCGGCAGAGGAAAGCTGTGTTGGGCCAGAGGTGGACTTTGCTGGAGTGCGGCAAGCGAGCTGGTAGGCTGGAGCAGGCTTGTTCAGGTTCCCATTACTGTGCAGGTGAGGGAGAGAGAGGTGGCTGCTGGCAGGTGAGCCCAGTGGCTTCCGTGACAGGAATGACGTTTGGATCGGATCGGATCCAAGTCAAGTAAAAAATAGTAGTGAAAGGGGGTTAGAGAGAAGTGGGGATAGGGCAAGAATACGTTGGATGAAATTAATTTTAGTGGGAGAAAAAGGTGTCCAGGCTTGACTGGAACTGCCTGATGGTTTTACTGATTTAGCTGCTAAAGAGACCGGTCAGGGCAAGGTCGACAGGGGCGCGTTGGGAGAGGTTCCTCGCTGGCATGGGTATCATCTGCCATCTCCGGATGGAAGTATACAGTAAAGGTGAGGCAAGTAATCAAATTTACCCTAGTGATACGACCTACGCCAAGGCCGATTTTACTCTCCAGGTAACCAGTTTAACGTATGGGTGGGACGAGGCGAACACGAGAGAAGGCCTGCCCAATGGCCACTGAGCAGTGAGACGGAACTGACAGGGAATGGAGTTTGTTCAACACTCCTGGGCTACTTAAACCCTGGTGGCAAGCCAGGGAAATTTCACCCACCCCTATGCCATCTCCAAACGTCCCCCTCTCTATAAAGCCCCTCCTCACAAGTTGGCGCGCTGTGATTGGTTGAGCCAGCCTCCTGGCCAGTGTTCCCTCCAGCCGCTAAACTTGAAATTTTCTCTTTCTCTCCTCCTGACTTATATCTTCATAATACGTTCCTGGGAGATTATTGCAAAGGTCTTGTAGTGGCTTACGGGAGTGTAATGTTTGCACTGGTGTAATAGACCGATTGCAACCAGGAAAACGGTCTGTGAAGAGAGCAAGAGCAATTTGAAAGGTGGATACTTGAGCGCGGCTAGACCAGTACTTGCTTGAAGCGACAATGGGGGCTCGTGATTGGCTGAACGGGAGGGTGTGGGAGTGTTTTGATAAACGTCAGGAATGTCACTCACAGTTGGTTTAAAGGGACAGTTCAATGCATGTTGATTGGCTGGCAGGATTCTTATTTTATTAATAATAATAATAATAATAATAATAATAAAATCAAGTTAAAGTATTCCATCATATACAAAAGCACATCGCAAATTAACCTAAATGTTTTACTGTATAGATACTTGCACAAATACAATGATGCATTAAGGGGCTCTAACACAGTCAGGAGTGCGAGCTAGAGTCACTAGGAGTAGAGGAAAATTCGGACTCGCGGGCATATTCGCGGTGAAAATCGATGACTCCTAGTGACTCTAGCGACTTCTGTTAGACTCTCACTCGCTCGCGGTGAAAATCGATGACTCATAGTGACTCTAGCGACTCCTAGCGACTCCTGTTAGACTCCCACTAGCTCGTACTCCTGACTGTGTGAGGGCCTATTTACACAAACACAAGCAAGCACACACACATACAAACGTACCTACCTACACACACACACAAACACACACACACACACACGCGCAAATATTGGCATGCAAGCAAACTAATAAAGCGCAAACACACACCATTCTCTTACTCTCACTCTCACTCATTCACTCTCTCTCTCTCTTTACTATCTCAACTAGAATTAAGTCCTGACCCCTCACTAGGATCGCCAGGTGTGTGGCAAGTGTATCTATGTAAATCGATGCAATTCTCACACACACATACACAAATTATCTCTCTCTCTCTCTCAGTCTCACTCTTACTGTCTCTCTCTCTCTCTCTTCCACGGCTCAACAAACTGCAGACATTCACATTCTGCTTGGGAAGTCACCCGTTTATCCTCCCCCCCCCCCCCCCCCCACACACACACACACACACACTCACACATACACACTCTTTTGGCTACATGGCACTGGTTGGCTGGGCTATATTATCTGTTGGTTGGGCTATATTATCTGTTGGTTGGGCTATATTATCTGTTGGTTGGGCAATATATTCTTATGGTTTGGCTATATATTCTGTTGGTTGGGCTATATTATTTGTAGGTTGGGCTATATTATGTGTTGGCTGGGCTATAATATTTTCTAGGTTGGGTTATATTAGCGTTGGTTGGGCTATATTATCTGTTGGTCGGCTATATTCTCTGTTGGGTGGGCAATATTTTCTATTAGCCTATATATTTTGTAGGCTGGGCTATATTATTTTCTTTGTTGGGTTATATTATTTGTAGGCTGGACTATACTATTTTATAGGTTGGGTTACATTATCGTTGGTTGGGCTATATCATCTGTTGGTCGGGCTATATTGTCTTTTGGCTGGGCTACAATATATGTTGCTTGGGAAATATTATCTGTTGGTTGGGCTATATTATCTGTTGGTTGGGCTATATTATCTGTTGGTTGGGTTATATCATCTGTTGGTTGGGCTATATTATATTCTAGCTTACGTTATATTATATGTAGGGCGGGCTATGTTATCGGTTGGTTGGGCTATATCATAACTTGTTTGGCTATATTATTTCCTTGGTGGGGATATACTATTTGTTGGCTGGGCTATATCATATGTTAGTTGAGGTATATTATCTGTTGGCAATGATCAACTTATTGCCAGAGAGATAGTTAGCTAGCTAGATAGATATATAAATTGATTAATAATTATATAGATAGAGAGAGAGAGAGAGAGAGAGAGAGAGAGAGAGAGAGAGAGAGAGAGAGAGAGAGAGAGAGAGAGAGAGAGAGTTACATAGATACACAGACTGCACAGACCTTGCGGTCCTTACTAGGCAGTCTGGACTTTAATCTAACACAAATTTGCTACTAAGTGGAAGATATGGATAGCAAAGGAGAAGGCTCTCTCCCCACCAACCACTTCCTCCGACCAAGAGTCGGCATGACATACAGCTGGGGAAAAAGGCCCCCAGTAGAATGCGAACAATTCTACCGGGAAATTTATAGTAAAGATCAAATTTGGAAAACAATAATTACTATTGATACTTTATTTATTTGTTCTTATATTACCCCAACCTCCTCAAAATGAATATGTAGATTCCTTTGGAATACGCGGCGATTGTATTACATTGCACCACTTTCCCCGGCAATTTGTTCCACTCATTAACTATACTGAAGGTGAAAAAATACTTTGTGACACAGAGTTTGGCCCTCCTGTTTTTTTGTTTAAATTCATCCCGTTTTCTCGAGTTGATGAACTGTTATTGATTGTGAACAGTGATTCAGCATCAAATTTATCATAGCCCTTTAATATCTTGAAACACTCGATAAATTGCCCACTCAATCGTCTTTCCCTAAGTGAGAGCAATTTTGTTTTTAATCTTTCATGATATGATTTATTCCTTAGTGATGGTATTAAATTTGTGGTTCTACGCTGCACTGACTCGAGTCATTGTTTAGATAAGGAAACCAAAATTGTACACCATATTCAAGATGGGGCTTCACTATGCTTACGGTATGTATAACGGTACTATAATGTTCGTATTTCTAAAAGTAACATTTCTTTTAATAAACCCTAATGCTCTCTATTGGCTTTGTTCACAGCTGCTGCATATTGTTCGGAGGTTTTTGAGTGTTCATATATCAGTACCCCCAAGTATTTAACTAGTGCAGTAGATTTTTTTGGTTAGTCTTTCATCTTGTACTAATATTTGTAGTTTTTAATACCCATTTGTAAGACCTCACATTTATCAACATTGAATGATATCTGCCACTTTTCTGACCATTCAACTATTTAATTTAAATCTGACTGTAGTTTGTTTCTGTCTTCTTCGGTTAATACTGAGTTTCCTGTCTTTGTGTTCTCAGCGAAACTTGAGATGGTGTTATTCAGTCCTATATCAATATCATTTATATAGACAAGAAACAAAACTGGCACCAGTACCGATCCCTGAGGCAATCCACTATAAAATGGCATCCAGTCAGACTCTACTCTGCGTATTACCACTCTATACTTTCTGTTTGTTAACCAGCTTTTTATCCATGCATGGCTATTTTCTTTGATGCCAGCTAGCAGTTCGAATTTGTTCAACAGTTTTCCGTGTGCTACTTTATCAAAGAGCGAGAGCGAGAGAGAGTGAACAGTTTTCCGTGTGCTACTTTATCAAAGAGCGAGAGCGAGAGAGAGTGAACAGTTTTCCGTGTGCTACTTTATCAAAGAGAGAGAGAGAGAGAGAGAGAGAGAGAGAGAGAGAGAGAGAGAGAGAGAGAGAGAGAGAGAGAGAGAGAGAGAGAGAGAGAGAGAGAGAGAGAGAGAGTGCAAAGGAAATCAAGCAACAACAGATCGAGTGACCCTTCTAGGTTGCTTGTCCTCCAAAACACTGAGGATCAAGTGTCCAAACAGTGGTTTAGAGTGGGTAAGGGAACATTGGAAAGGGAATTACTGCCCTGGAACTAATGTCCGTGGCAGGATTAGGAAGTTAGTAGGGGACAGAGGGGTTAGTAACTGAGGGGGGGATAAAATAAAGTTATTCATTTACAAACGCAGTCAGTCGCGGGTTTGATGCGAGATATTTGTCTAGGCGGAGTTTAAATGAATCAACGGTGATGCAGTCTATAACGTTTCGGGGAAGCCCATTCCACAAGTTGACAACTCGATTGAAGAAGAAATTCTTAGATTCGTGTGAGTTAAAAGATTTAGCAATAATTTTGCAACCGTTTCCCCGCGTGTAATTAGATTGGTCGATAGTGAAGTACTTACTACAGTTCATATTGTCGATGCCTTTGATGATTTTGAACACTTGAATTAAGTCACCTCTTAATCTGCGCTGGGTTAAAGGAAATAGATTTAATTCTCTAAGACGCTCTTCGTATGGTTTGTTCTTTAGGCTAGGTATAATTTTGGTAACTCTACGTTGAACTCGTTCTAGCTTGTTTATATCTTTTTGGTAATAAGGGCACCAGGATTGAACGCAGTATTCCAGAAGAGGGCGGACTAAGGAATTATAAAGGGTTAGGATAACTTCTTTGGATTTATGCTCAAATGACCTGCCTATAAAGCCAATTATTTTGTTTGCCTTCTTAACAACTTCTGAACATTGTTGACTCGGTTTTAGGTTACTCGATATTGTTACTCCCAGATCGGTTTCTCTGTTTACATTCTTAAGCTGAGTGCCATTCATCGAATAGTTTGCTTTCTCATTTAGGTATCCGATATGTAGTACTTTACATTTATCCGCATTGAAACTCATTTGCCAAATTTGGGCCCAACATGACAATTTATCTAGATTGTGTTGCATATCGTCAACTTGTTCTTTTGAGAGTACGCTATTTGCAATTTTTGTATCGTCAGCAAATTTTGAGATTGTACAGGTGAGACCCTCATCTATGTCGTTGATGTAAATTAGAAAGAGAATTGGTCCTAGTACCGATCCCTGGGGTACCCCGCTACTTACATTGGTCCATTTAGATGCCTTACCGTTTATGACTACTCTTTGCTTTCTGTCGCTGAGCCAATTTTCTATCCATTTCAACACACCGTCTTGTATTCCATGCGCTTTTAGTTTTAGCAGTAAACGTTTGTGGGGAATTTTGTCAAAGGCCTTTTGAAAATCAAGGTATATAATATCTACAGCTTTACTCTCATCGTAGAGGTTGAGGATATCGTGGAAGAAGTCTAAGAGGTTTGTTAAACAGGAACGTTTTTTACGAAAGCCGTGTTGAGTATCTTTAAGTATGTTATTTTCCTCTAAGTGATTTACGAGTCTGTCTCGTATGACCGTTTCTAGCATTTTACATACAACTATATGAGAGAGAGAGAGCGAGAGCTATATAACCGAATATCGTACATTTTTTAAATTCGAGGGTTTCCCTCTTATTCAAATATATTCATTCCAAGAAACACACCAGCTTCTGCCTCCCAAGAAAGTCAGAAATGTTTAATCAGTTCAGTCCCTCTTCACATAGCTCCTAGGCCTCAATACTATGGTTGTCAAACGAGATATAAGTCCCCCTTTTCGTTAATATTAATAAATATACAGTATATATAGTTCACATTATGGTTTACAATTGTTGTTGTGTTTGGAAGTACTAAAATAACTAAAAACAAAATAATCCCAAGCTAACTTCCTTATATTTCTACTCCTATTCATTCCGGTTTTAACCCTTTCTGTACCAGCGACGTCTATTGTATTATATTCTACCTATATTTAGACAATTTATGTGGATCTGTGGTAGCAAAAAAAGGGTTAAGTGAGATAGTTCGAAGCCTTAACATTGCTAGAGCTCCTTCCTAACCTGAATAAAATCGATTCCCAGTAGCCAGAATAAAATACAAAAGGATGTCGCCGGTAAAAAAGGGGTAAAAAATATAAAAGTCTCAGTTTGACACCCTGCTCAATACCATAATTTAACCCCTTGTGTACCGGCGACGTCTTTGAAATTTTATTCTAGCTACATTTAGACGATTTTGTGCGGTTGAAGAAGGATGAGTGGTGGTAAACAGGTTTAAGTGAGATAGTTCAAAGCCTGTTAATGGCTGGAGACCTTTTTTTGGAACTGAATAAAATCGTCTAAAAGTAGCAGATTTTGTCCGGTTGAAGAAAGATGTGTGGTAGTAAAAAGGTTTAAGTGAGATAGTTCAAAGCCTGTTAATGGCTGGAGGCCTTTTTTGTAACTGGAGTGGTCTTGCCACTGGCCTGGTAATCCAAAGGTCCCGGGTTGAAATCCCGATGTATCAATGGGAAGATATTATTGGGATGGAATTTGTGCTGTACCTAGTATCAGTGCATTACCACAAGCCCACCGAAACGTCAATAAAATACCCTCATTGTTCCCTGATTAAATAGCACTGTATGAATATTCCCATATTCAAAATATGCCATAGGGGTGCAATGCCTGGTGAGTTATCTGCTCAACAGGTGGCGTTGTGTGTGTGTAAGTGTGAGAGTCCGAGTGTAGGGAGTGAGATAGTGAAGCACGGGAACGAGGTGGCTTCAGAGATGGGGTCATTTCGGGCCATGAGTGAGCACCGTGCCTCATGTGAAGGCAAGATGGCAGGTGCTCGTTGTACTCTACGTGCTTCACATGTCTCACTCCCTAGACTGGAACAAGACCTCACGGGCTTCACTGTTCATTGTAAAGCGGTGAATGTTAAGGCTCTCAGCCTATGCCCGAGAGGAAGTAAGTTGGAATATAGAAAAAAAAAAAAAAAAAAAAAAAAAATGAATAAAATCGTCTAAAGGTAGCAGGAATAACGTTAAGGGGGGTTGGATTTTTTGTTTTTTTTAGCTTTCTCTCCTTTTCTCTCTTTCCCTGGCTTGTATCCATTTGGCCCCATTCAGCAAACTGTTTTAATTTTTTTTTTTTTTCTATATTCCAACTACTCCCTCTCGGGCATAGGCTGATAGCCTTTACACTCTACCGCTGAACACAGTGAGGCCCGTGAGGTCTTGCTCCAGTCTAGGGAGTGAGACATGCGAAGCTTCACGGCTCGAAGCAACTCCATCTCTGAAGCCGCCTCGCCTCTGCGCTTCACAGTCTCATCCCCCACACTCTGACCCTCACTCTCAGAACGCCACCTATTGAGCAATTAACTCACTAGGCATTGCCCCCCTGTAGCATATTTTTGAATATGGGAATATTCATACAATGCTATTTAATCAGGGACCAATGAGGGTATTTTTTTGGCATTTCGGTATGCTGTGGTAATGCACTGATACTAGGTACAGCACAAATTCCATCCCAATAATATCTCCCCATTGAAATATTGGGATTCGAACCCGGGTCCATTGGATTACCAGTCCAGTGGCAAGACCATTCCGCCACACCTCCCCTATTATTCCCATCCAGGTGTCGATTTCTTCCTGGCGAGCGATAGCGAGCCAGCATTGTATGGAGAAATCCGGCTTCGCCAGAGACGTTTTTCTATCGAAAAATTTACAAATTTAGCTTGCTGTCAAAACAAATATATATATATATATATATATATATATATATATTGAAACCTGGATGGGGGTAAACGTCTTAAAACAGTAGGCTGAATGGGGCCCAATGGGTACAAGCCAAAAAGAGAGGGAGAGAAAGAGAAAACAAGCGAGGCGGGCTCCCTTAAATAGACGTCGCTGGTACAGAAAGGGTTAAGTCAAGGTGAGAGCTTTGTTGTTCTTACTCACTTCCACTTCCGGGTTTATCTTCCCACTGGCACATAGAGGGGGCCCACCTCGATATTTATTTCTCTCTCTCTCTCTCTGGGTTGTATCCATTCGGCCCCATTCAGCCTACCGTTTTAAGACATTTATCCCCATCCAGGTGTCGGTTTTTTCCTGGCGAGCGGTAGCGAGTAAGCATATTTTAAAACATGTTTTTGACAGCAGGCTGAATTTGTACATTTTCGATAGAAAAATATCTCCGGTGAAGCCGGATTTCTCCATACAATGCTGACGAGCGATAAAATCGACACCTGGATGGGGATAAGAGTCTTAAAACAGTATGCTGAATGGGGCCGAATTAATACAAGCAATAGAAAGAGAAACAAGGAGAGACAAAAACCAGGTCACCCCCTTTAACAAATTATTACAGGCTTTAGCTTGATTTAGGTTGCTGCTCATACTATATTATAGGTTTGATTCCCGGAGGGAAGAAAGAAAACCTAATATTTAGTAGGGGCCCCGTGATCATTGACCCCTTTAGCAAATTATTACAAGCTTTAGCTTGCTTTAGGTTGCTGCCCATACTATACAGTATATGAACAATGTGACCTTTCTCTTAAAAGGGGATGGTTCGGTTTTCTGGCTCCCCTTTTCCCTCGTGTTTAGCCCCCTTGGTTTTCAGATTATAAGACGTTCGTTCCATTAGTTTGGCGATTTTAACGTCTTTCGCCCCATTTTGTTGTCAAGTTTAAGACCTTTCGTTCCATTTAGATGTCTTATTATTTCCTGGCGAGTGCTATCGAGCCTGACATTTTAAGAAGAACCTCCTTTCGGTCAGGACATTTTTCAACCGACAAACGTACACATTTTTCTTGAAGGGGGGTCTAGGGGGTATTTTTCTAAGCTTGATGTAGGTATAACGAGGAAACTAAGAAATAACTTAATAGGAAAAAAAAAAAAAAAAAAAAACGGCGCTCTTCCCTTAACAAATTATTACAGTCTTTAGCTCAGTGGTTCCCAAACTGGGGGCCTTTTTTAATTGTGTAGTGGGCCTTAAGTCGAGGGAGTGCACAGATTATGATACCAGAGGGTAGGGGGGAGGTAACCAGCCAGTAGAGTAAAATCACAGGTTCAGAACAGGGTTGTGCATTGCCTTGCTGCCAGGCATATGATTGGTTTGTCCCAAATTATATATTTATCTTTATGCATTCTATCTGAATCAATATTGCTCTATATCTGATTATATTTTTTTATATTACAATAACAAAATATATGGATTTGCTGAGGAAGAACACAATTTTGGCCTAATCCGTGCATATCCCACAGAGGCTATGCACAGGTTGGGCTCCAGCCATGCTAGCTTCTCAGTCAGACTTTGTTACAGGATTTCTACAAAAAAAGTTCCAACGGCTATTCGTCTTCACTGCATGATCCCCAGGCAAGCCCTTGCATCTAATACACTACCCCCAGAATTCTTGTACACTCTGACATATTTAGACAACTGAATATTCTCAACCTGGAACTACAGGGTAAAAGAAGCTTGATAATCGAATTTGTGGTCAAAATCAAAGCTTATATTTATAAGATGGAAAATTGGAGGTGCAAAGTCGGCCTAGCTAACTTAGCAATTGGAACTGTATCAGAAGTTACAGAGGAATGCGACACTGCTACACGTAATTTGATAGCCAAACATCTTTAAGCCTTGAAAGAGGAGCTTAAAAGATACTTCCCAGATATCCAGAACCAAACCTCTCTGCTACTAAGGGCCCATTCACTGTTCCAGTGACATGTATACCTGATGGCAATGATGATGGCCAGACAGTACTGTTGAAGCTTCAGGAAAATTCAGGAACCAAGATGAAGTTTGAAGTTGAATCGCTCACTACGATTTGGTCATCAATGGCAGTGTCCTACCCATTCTTATGTGATCTAGCATTTCGCCACCTGCTACCATTTGCGTCAACCTATTCCTGCGAGGCTGTTTTCTCTCACCTACCGCACATAACAACAAAATATTGTAATATACTTGCTGTGAAGCATGACCTACGATGCACTTTGAGTATTACATAACCAGGAATCAAGAAGGTGGTTGTTAATATGCAACATCATCCTTCGCACTGAATGGAATGGGGATGCAAATGATAGGAACATTGTAAGAGCTGCAACTTGTTTTAATAACCTATTATGTTTAATATAGAATAAAGTACTTCATTACATATTGTCTGCTCTAAGAATGTGTATTAATTGTTTACTTCTATTAAATGTATCATACTCAAAGAATGAAAACATAAATAACATAATTGCAAAAATGAAATTTATGTTGCTAAAAGTGAGTGTTTTTAAATACTATAGCGGGCTACGGATGGACGGACGGACGGGGGCCATATATATGGATGCTATATGAAAAAGGGGTAATGACCGTAAAGAGTTTGAGAACCACTGTAAATAAAATAAAATAATAATATTAAAGTAGACGTGCCGTTTTGCCCAAAATCAAAACGGCATACCCAACTCTGCGATGGGTCACCATCATCACTACCAGTCACTATCACCATTACTATAATCAGCACTACTATTATAATCATCACTACTACTCTTACCATCATCACTACTACTCTCATCATCACTAAGTCTACTACTGTCATCATCACTACTACTGTCATCATCGCTACAACTTTCACCATAATCACTACTACTCACCATCATCACTAATACTGTCACCATCATCACTAATACTGTCACCATCATCACTACTACTATCATCATTGCTTGTCACCATCATCACTACTATTATGGCCATCATCACTACTACTAGTACTGTCACCATCATTTCTACTACTGTCATCATCACTACCATCATCATCACTACAACCATCATCACTACTATTATCACCATTATCACTACAATTACCATCATCACCACTATTATCACTACAATTACCATCATCCCCACTTTTACTACCATCACTTCTAATGTCAACTAAACTAACTTAACCTAACAAATGCGGGGCGAGATGTTTTCGCCCTCAGAACGAAGGCGTTCTGTGTGTGAGCCCACACAGAACACCATCATTGCAGGTGGTAGGGGGTTTCTGTGTGTGTGTGGGGGTGGGGGGGGTGGGGGGGGATATTTTGGATCTAAAATCATAACTTTTGCACAAATTCAAAAACACATTTTTGACTGACATTCGCATTCACCCAACAAATGTTTGTGTGAAATTTGGTGAAAATCCGTCCAACAGTCTAGGAGGAGTTTCGGGACAGACGCACGATGACGACATACATTTTTTTTCCGGTGGTACCCATTATACAGAAGGGGGGGGGGGGGGATACCAAACTCTGCTTACGCAGAGTTGATAAAGTAGATGTGCCGTTTTGCCCAAAATCAAGACGGAATACCCAACTCATTACTAGTCACTATCACCATTACTATCATCAGCACTACTACTATTATAATCATCACTACTACTCTCATCATCACTACTACTCTCATCATCACTATTACTTTCATCATCACTATTACTTTCATCATCACTACAACTTTCACCATAATCACTACTACTCACCATCATCGCTAATACTGTCACCGTCGTCACTACTGTCATCATATTCACTACAACTATCATCATTACTTGTCACCATCATCACCACTATTATGACCATCAACACTACTAACACCATCATATCTACTACTGTCATCATCATCACTATCATCATCATCATTACTGTCATCGTCATCACTACAACTACAACCATCATCACTTCTATAATCACCATCGTCACTATAATCACCATAATCCCCATTATTCCTACCATCACTTCTAATGTCAACTAAACTAACTTAACCTAGCAAATGTGTAGCTAGTTGTTTTCGCCCCCAGAACGATGGCGTTCTGTGTGTGCGCCCCTACGGGACTCACACACACAGAACGCCATCATCATAGTTGGCGTGGGGGTGGGGTAGGGAGGGTAAAACCATATTTTGGATCTAAAATCATGACTATTGCACAAATTCAAAAAATCTTTTTTGACTGACGTTCGCATTCAACCAACAAATGTTTGTGTGAAATTTGGTGAAAACCCGTCCAACAGTCTAGGAGTTTCAGGACAGACGGATGACGACGACGACAGACATTTTTGTCTGGTGGCACCCACTATACGGGGGGGGGGGGGGGGGGGGATACCAAACTCTGCTTACGCAGAGTTGATAATTATTATAAAGTAGACGTGCCGTTTTGCGAAAAACAAAACGGCATACCCAACTCTGCGATGGATTACCATCATCACTACTAATACAATTATCAATCACAATCACCATCATCACTACTAATGCCATCATCACTACAACTGCCACAATCATCACGACTACTGTCATCATCACCATTACTATGATCATCATCCCTACTACAATTACAATCATCACTACTACTCTCACCATCATCACTACTACTGTCACCATTGTCACTACCATCTTAATCACTACTATCATACTACACTTATCAACCATCATTACTACTATCATCACCACCATCTTGCAATAATCATTACTACAGTTAACATCATCACTACTACTATAACCATCATCATTACTACTGTCACAAGTATTACCATCATGTATCCTACTACTGCCATCATCAACATTACTATGATCTTCATCATCACAACTATTGTCATCATCACTAAAACTTTACCATCATCACTACTACTCACCATCATCACTAACACTCACACCATCGTCACTACCATCAGCACTACTGTCATCATTATCACTACAACTATCATTACTTATCACCATCATCACTATTATTATGACCATCATCACTACTACTAGTATTGACACCATCATATCTACTACTGTCACCATCATAGCTTCTATTGTCATCATCATCAATACAAATACAACCATCATCACTACTATTATCACCATCATAACTACTATCACCATCAATCCCACTATATTACTACCATCACTTCTAATGCCAACTAAACTAACTTAACCTAGTAAATACAGAGCGAGATGTTTTTAGCTTCCAGAACAAATGCGTTCTTAGCTCACACACTAAGAACGCCATCATTGCTGGGGGGTGGGGTAAAACCATATTTTGGACCCAAAATCATAAGTATTGCACAAATTCAAAAAATCTTTTTTGACTGACGTTCACATTCACCCAACAAATGTTCGTGTGAAATTTGGTGAAAATCCGTCCAACGGTCTAGGAGGAGTTTCGGGACAGACGGACAACGACGACAGACATTTTTTTCCGGTGGTACCGACTATACAGGGGGGGGGGGGGGGGATACCAAACTCTGCTTATGCAGAGTTGATAAATACTTATAATAATGATAGTTGAAGTTTAGCTGCTGTCATTTCTACGGTTGCTGTTCATACTATATAATAAAGTAGACATGCCGTTTTGGCCAAAATCAAAACGGGATACCCAACTCTGCGATGGGTTACACTCATCACTACTAGTACCATCATCAATCACAATCACCATCATCACTACTACTGCCATCATCACTACAACTGCCACAATCATCACAACTACTGACATCACCATTACTATGATCATCACTACTACAATTACAATCATCGCTACTACTCTCACCATCATCACTACTACTGTCACCATTGTCACTACCATCTTAATCACTACTATCATCATTGATACTACAACTATCAACCATCATTACTACTGTACTGTCACCACCATCTTACAATCATCATTACTACTGTTAACATCATCACTACTACTATAACCATCATCATTACTACTGTCACAAGTATGGTCATGTATCCTACCATCATCACTACTACTGCCATCAGCACCATTACTATTATCTTCATCATCACAACTATTGTCATCATCACTACAACTTTCACCATCCTCACTACTACTCACCATCATCACTAATAATCACACCATCCGGGAAGTGATGGAGGGGGTCCGGGAGGTGGGGGGGGGGTGGGGGTAAAACCATATTTTGGACCTAAAATCATAACTATTGCATAAATTCAAAACATATTTTTTGACTGACGTTCGCATTCACGCAACAAATGTCCGTGTGAAATTTGGTGAAAATCCGTCCAACGGTCTAGGAGTTTCGAGACAGACGGACGACAACGACGACAGACATTTTTTTCCGGTGGTACCCACTATACGGGGGGCGGCGATACCAAACTCTGCTTATGCAGAGTTGATTAATGAATAAAGTAGACGTGCCGTTTTGCCCAAAATCAAAACGGCATACCGAACACTGCGATGGGTTACCATCATCAATCACAATCACCATCATCACTGCTACTGCCATCATCACTACAACTGCCACAATCATCACGACTACTGTCATCATCACCATTACTATGATCATCATCACTACTACAATTATTACAATCATCACTACTGTAACCATTGTCACTGCCATCTTAATCACTACTATCATCATTGATACTACACCTATCAACCATCATTAATACTATCATCACCACCATCTTACAATCATCATTACTAGTTAACATCATTACTACTACTATAACCATCATCATTACTACTGTCACAAGTATTACCATCATGTATCCTACTATCACCATCATCACTACTACTGCCATCATCACCATTACTTATCAGATGAGGCAAAAGGTGTGGGCCAACGGATTCTGGATAAAATGGTTGGGCAGTCAGTCCTTTTTTTTTTTTTTTTTTGTCTATGTGATTGAGGGAGGCAAAAGGCATAACTGCCTATAGCGAGTGCCTCCCCCATAGTTGAAAGAGTGACAGGGCCAAAATCAAGGGACGTTCGAGCCAAAATGCCTGGACACACGGAGTTTGAAGCAATTTAAGTCATAGGAAGAGGGAAAGACTGATTCTGGGAGAGAGTTCCAGAGCTCAGATGTTGAGTAGAAGAAAGTTTGAGAGTAACGTTTCACTCTTGGGTTGGAGAGTTGCACAGAGTAGGGGTGGGATTGAGTTGCAAGACGGGTACCACGTGCCCTACGTAAAGGAGGTGGTATGCACTGGGATAGCTCTGAGGAACACTGATTATTATAGTAGCGATAGAATAGCGAGAGAGATGCAACATTGCGGGGGAGAGAGAGAGATTGCAGAGAGATGGTGAGTGGACGGGAGTTAATGATACGAAAGGCCTTCCTTTCAACTTTGTCTAGGAGAGCGGTGTGAGAGGAACCTCCCCACACATGTGAACAATACTCAATACAAGGGCGCACTATGCCCCTGTACAGAGCAAGAAGCTGTGCAGGGGAAAAGAACCCCCTAAGGCGGTTGAGCACACCCAGCTTCTGGGTGGGAGGCTGCCTTAGCTTAGCCTTGGGTTTGTCTTCAGGAAGAAGAATCAACCTGTGACAGTTATAAGTCATCAGTGAAAATAAATGACGAACCGTGCCTATTGACCCCTAATTACTCTTTCAAAGGCTCATTATAACTGGTACCCAATCTGGCGCCCTTGCAGACCCCTTTAAGTACGAACCATGTAGCTACCCACCAGCTCTATTTGAAAGTCATGGCATCACATTAGCCACCAGTAAGCCTGTACTTGCGAAAGTAATGTTGGAGGCAGTTCCAGGAGATGAAAGCAGTTATTTTCTGACAACCATGGCTATGGCATTGATGGTGGTGCTCTCCTACACAGGATACCATGGCAAGTTGGTGAGACTTACAATGAAATAATTGATCATTATGTTATGTACATGATGAAGAGGTATGGCAGCGCTACACTGTTTTTTTATGGATATTCTGGAAAGCCATCAAAGGACGTCGCCCATCAGCGGAGAACAAACGGACAGTTAGGTAGAAGGGTTACATTCAATGGCGACATGAGAGTGGCGATGGCAAAGCAAGAATTCCTCAGTAATGTGGAAAACAAGCAACGCTTCATTCACCTCCAAGCAAAATATGTGAAAATCAATTCTCTGTGTGTTGCATTAGGTGAATCAGTCTGCCAAAACATATTGTTCATTCAAGCAACACAACATCAAGATTGCAGGGCATCGGTAAAGGAGTAAGCTTGAAACTATTTAGGGAGAGCAACTTCTTTGCCAAACAGGCAGCAGTATTTAGCAACAGTACTTCTTGGCCAAAAAAGTAGAATTTGCCGATAAACGCACATTGGTCACAATCTACAAGGTTAGGCAAACTGATACCTTTCATGACTTGAGAAGGTGACAGTGGGTAGAACTTTTTTTGATCCACGTGAACTACATTATCAACAGCTAGGTTTCACAGTTACTGCGTGTTTCATCAAATTCAAGAGTGGCAAGGGCATGAACGTAATGTAGAAAAATGAGGGTGGAAAATATTGCTAGATAGTAAAATGAAGCCAATCCAAACAGAACTGGCAGCTGCGCCAAAGTCTCTTCTAGATCTAGTATGGTGTTCATGCAAGACAGGATGCAATGATAAGTGCTGCGGATGCCGCAAACAGGGTTTACCCTGCCCATATGCGTGGGCAAGTTGCAGGGGCATTTGCACTAATTCTGAGCAGGTTGAGTTCACAAACTCCGATTCAGAGGAATTTGAACGATGATTGTGTTTCACAATGTTTGGCAATAAACATTGGAAAATATGCTAGTTTTCTTATTCTATCTCAGAAATTGGCTGTGTTATGCCTATATCATGGATATATGGTTTAAAAGAAAATACCCAATATACAGAATACAAAATTACATTTATCACCAAAATTCACAAACTTCCAGCTGGAGGATTTTACTTGATTTATCAACTCTGCGTAAGCAGAGTTTGGTATCGCCCCCCCGTATAGTGGGTACCACACGAAAAAAATGTCTCGTCGTCGTCGTCCGTCTGTCTCGGAACTCCTCTTAGACCGTTGGACGGATTTTCACCAAATTTCACACAAACATTTGTTGCGTGAATGCAAACGTCAGTCAAAAAATATTTTTTGAATTTATGCAATAGTTATGATTTTAGGTCCAAAATATGGTTTTGCCCATCCCCCCCCCCCCCCCCCCCCAAGCAATGATGGCATTCTTAGTGTGTGAGCCCCAAAGGGGCTCACACTAAGAACGCATTCGTTCTGGGAGCGAAAACATCTCGCTTTGCATTTGCTAGGTTAAGTTAGTTTAGTTGGCATTAGAAGTGATGGTAGTATTTTTGGATTTATGGTGATAGTAGTGATAATGGTGATAATTGTAGTGATGATGGTTGTAGTTGTATTGATATGATGACAGTAGTGATGATGATGACAGTAGTAGATATGATGGTGACAGTAGTAGTAATGATGGTCATAATAGTAGTGATGATGGTGACAAGTAATGATGATAGTTTTAGTGATAATAATGACAGTAGTGATGATGGTAGTGACGATGGTGTGAGTATTAGTTATGATGGTGAGTAGTAGTGAGGATGGTGACATTTGTACTGATGATGACGATAGTTGTGGTGATGAAGTTCATAGTAATGGTGATGATGGCAGTAGTAGTGATGATGGTGACAGTAGAATAAATTATGGTAATATTTGTGACTAGTAATGATGATGGTTATAGTAGTAGTGATGATGTTAACAGTAGTAATGATGATTGTAAGATGGTGATGATATTAGTAATGATGGTTGATAGTTGTAGTATCAATGATGATAGTAGTGATTAAGATGCTAGTGGCAATGAACAGTGATGATGGTGAGAGTAGTAGTGATAATTGTAATTGTAGTAGTGATGATCATAGTAATGGTGATGATGACAGTACTCGTGATGATTGTGGCAGTTGTAGTGATGATGGCAGTTGTAGTGATGATGGCAGTAGTAGTGTTTATGTTGCTTGTGATTGATTATGGTATTAGTAGTGATCATGGTAACCCATCGCAGAGTTGGGTATGCCGTTTTGATTTTGGGCAAAACGGCACGTCTACTTTATTATATGTTGCTGAGGACGCCCAAAGAAGCCTGGAAAACAAAGTTTAATTTCTATTGCAATTGGTCTTGGGTCATCTTTCATTTTTACTGGACTATTAAGTATTGGAAACGAGGAATTTAAGGGCATCTTTAAGTGTAGTTCTATCAAAATATACTGAACTAGTGGGAGTAGAGCTAAGTGATGCATTATTAAAATATGTATAAACATTTATGAAATAATTACCATTCCTATATGGTGGCGATACCACTCTGCTTACGCAGAGTTGATAAAGTAGACTTGCCGTTTCGCCCAAAATCAAAACGGCATACCCAAATCTGCGATGGAATTACCGTATTAGACATAATCAACTCTGCATAAGCAGAGTGGTATCGCCCCCCGTATAGTGGTACATGATAACAGAAATGTCTCTCTGTCTGTCTGTCTGTCCGTCCGAGAACTCCTCCTAGACCGTTTGACGGACTTTCACCAAACTTCACACGAACCTTCGGTGCGTGAATGTGACGGTAATTAAAAAAAAAAAAAATGAATTTGTGTAATAGTTATGATCTTAGGTCCAAACTATGGTTTTGCCCCCCACCCCCCACCCTGTACCTATTTCCTGTGTGTGTGTGTGCCCTGTAGGGGCACACACATCACAGAAAGCCACACATCATACACATGTCTCAGATGTGATGATAATGGTGAGATGTCTGTCTGTCTGTCCGATAACTCCTCCTAGACCGTTCGACGGATTTTCACCAAACTTCACACGAACATTTGGTGCGTGAATGCGACGGTAATTGATAAAATATTTTTTGAATTTGTGCAATAGTTAGGATTTTAGGTCCAAAATATTGTTTTGCCCCCCCCCCCCCCCAGCCCCCCCAGCAATGATGCGTTGCCCCGTAGGGGAACGCCATCGTTCTGGGGGCGAAAATAACTTGCCCCTCATTTTTTAGGTTAAGTTAGTTTAGTTGAAATTAGAAGTAATGGTATTAATAGTGGGGATGATGTTGGTAGTAGTGATGATGGTGATCATAGTAGTGATGATGGTTGTAGTTGTAGTGATGATAATGACAGAAGTGATGATGATGACAGTACTAGATATGATGGTGAAAGTACTAGAGTAGTGATAATGGACATAATAGTAGTGATGATGGTGACAAGTAATGATGACAGTTGTAGTGATAGTAGTGATGATGGTAGTGACAATGGTGACAGTATTAGTGATGATGGTGAAAGTTGTAGTGATGATGACAGTTTTAGTGATGACAGTTGTAGTGATGATGAGTCATAGTGATGATGGTAAGAGTAGTAGTGATAACTATAATAGTAGTAGTGATGTTGATAGTAATGATGATAGTGACTAATAGTGATGATGGTATCCCATCGCAGAGTTGATTATGCCGTTTTGATTTTGGGCGAAACGGCAAGTCTACTTTATTATTATATTGCATTATTAAACAAAGTGGCACGTCTACTTTATTTTTTTTCTCCATATCGGTAATGGATTGAAGGTTCTATAGGTTGGTGTGATGGCACTCAAAGTTTGGGAATGGATTAAATGCAAGCCCTTCGGAAGTTTTTGTTCTGGATGCTCCGACCAGTAGCAGACCGCTTCTGTTCATACAATTTGGTATGAAGATAGATCAGCACCCAGCTATCTATTACTTTCATTACCATACTTAATTATGATACTTGCATACTTTTATATAGTTTCTTTCTAAAGACCTACCAATCTTGCCTCCTCTTATAGTCTTAGCTATGTGTGTGCCCCTACGGGGCACACACACACACAGGAAATAGGTACAGGTTGGGGGGTGGGGATCCTGAAGGGGGGGGGGGGGGGGGGGGGGGGGGGGGGGGCTGGTTGGAGGGGGGAGGGGGACCATTTTTAGGACCTAAGATCATAACTATTTCACTAATTCAAAAAATATTTGTTTAATTACCGTCGAATTCACGCACCGAAGGTTCGTGTGAAGTTTGGTGAAAATCCGTCAAACGGTCTAGAAGGAGTTCTCGGACGGACAGACAGACAGACATTTCGGCCGGCATGTACCACTATACGGGGGGGGGGGGGGGGGGAGGGCGAGACCACTCTGCTTACGCAGAGTTGATTATAAACTAGATGTGCCGTTTTGCCCAAAATCAAAACGGCATACCCAACTCTGCGATGGGTCACCATCATCACTACTAGTCACTATCACCATTACTATAATCAGCACTACTACTATTATAGTCATCACTACTACTCTTACCATCATCACTACTACTCACCATCATCACTAATACTGTCACCATCATCACTACTGCCATCATTATCACTACAACTATCATCATTGCTTGTCACCATCATCACTACTATTATGACCATCATCACTACTATTACGACCATCATCACTACTACTAGTACTGTCACCATCATATCTAATACTGTAATCATCACTACTAGCATCATCACTGCTGTCATTATCACTACAACTACAACCATCATAACTACTATTATCACCATTATCACTACAATTACCATCATCACTACTATTATCACCATTATCACTACAAATACCATCATTCCCACTATTACTACCATCACTTCTAATGTCAACAAAAATAAATTAACCTAACAATTGCGGGGCTAGATGTTTTTGCCCCCAGAACGCCATCATCATTGCTTGGGAATAGGTACAGGGAGGGCTGGTTGAGGGGGGGGGGGGGCAAAACCATATTTTAGACCTAAAATCATAACTATTGCACAAATTCAAAAACTCTTTTATTAAATACCGCCGCATTCACGCACCGAATGTTTGTTAGAAGTTTGTGTGAAAGTCCGTCGAACGGTCTAGGAGGAGTTTTCGGAAAGACAGACATAAGTCTCACTATTATCATCACATCTGAGACATGTGTATGATGTGTGGCTTTCAAAATGCCATCATCATTGCTAGAGAGTGGGGAGTGAGTACGGGCGGAGCAGTGTGGGGAGGGGGGGGTGGGAGGGGGGATTAAGGGGGGGGGGCAAAACAAATGTTTAAACCTATAAATACATAACTATTGCACATATTCAAAAAATCCATTTTTAGCACCTAAGATCATAACTATTGCATATTTTTTTTTTTTTTTTTTTTTAATTACCGTCGAATTCACGCACTGAAGGTTCGTGTGAAGTTTGGTGAAAATCCGTCAAACGGTCTAGGACAGACGGACAGACGGACAGACAGACAGACAGACAATTTCGGTTAGCATGCACCACTATACGGGGGTACTCTGCTAACGCAGAGTTGATTAATTTACATTTAAGTTTATGTATTGATGAACACAACGAAGAAAGTAAAAATTAAAATAGCAACTTGGATATTATTCTAAGGGGGGTCACCGGCTTTTTTTTTGTATCTTTCTCTACTTTTCTCTCTTTCCCTGGCTTATATAATTATATTCGGCCCCATTCAGCCAACTGTTTTAATACTTTTATCCCCATCCATGTGTCGATTTCTTCCTGGCGAGCGATAGCGAGCCAGCATTGTATGGAGGAATCCGGATTCGCCGGAGACATTTATTTTTTCTATCGAAAAATGTACAAATTAAGCTTGCTGTAAAAAAAAAAATATATATATATATATATATATATATATATATATTATACAGTAAGCTGGCTCGCTACCGCTCGCCAAGAAAATGTTGACACCTGGATGGGGGTAAACGTCTTAAAACAGAAGGCTGAATGGGGTCCAATGGATACAAGCCAAAGAGAGAGGGAGAGAAGGATAACAAAAAGCGAGGTTGGGTCCCTTAAAGATGATCTGCTCCGAGGAATTGAGAGACAACCAACCCTCCGTTAGGCATTCAGCCGCTTGGCATTTTACCTGGGTTTCTTTCACTCGCTTCTCTCGTGTGTAGCGAATACTTTCTCTCTTCGATTATATACAGTATACCATGCAAAGCTCCCCCCCCCCCCCCTCCCCCACACACACACACACCCCGAGCATTGTTTCATTGACTGTATAATAAAAACGGGAACATATATAAAGAAAATGAAAGGCAATAGTAGGAAAAACATTGCTTCCTCGCCAGTAGAATAAACAAAAAAAGAAAAGAAATAAAGACATGGAAGGGCAATAGTAAGAACAAAAGCAAACACAACAACAGAACTATCAGCAACAAGTAAAGCCCTGGCGCTGAGCACAAAACTGGAGCGATAAAATCCGGAACACGTCTAGGAAACCAGAAAGTGAAACCTCTCCCTCCCCCTGGGGACTCTTTCGGGGGGCTTCTTTTGTTACCTGAGGCTGCAAGTGGCTTCTGATGGGGGAGGGGGGGGGGGTGGAGGAAGGGGCGAGGGTGGAAAGGGGTCTGGATCGGTCTAGGAGGGGGGGGGGGGGGGGGGGTTGTAGAAGGGATGGGGGGAGGAGGGGGGCCGTAGGAAGGGATGATATTAGAGGGTCTAGGTCTCTAGGAGGAGGAGGGGTGTAGAAGGGATGAGGTAGAGGGTCTGTATTGGTCTAGGAGGGGGTATAGAAGGGTTGAGGTAGAGGGTCTGTATTGGACTAGGAGGGGGTGTAGAAGGGATGAGGTAGAGGGTCTGCATTGGTCAAGGAGGGAGTGTAGAAGGGTTGAGGTAGAGGGTCTGTATTGGTCTTGGAGGGGTGTAGAAGGGTTGAGGTAGAGGGTCTGTATTGGTGTAGAAGGGATGAGGTAGAGGGTCTGTATTGGTCTAGGAGGGGATGTAGAAGGGATGAGGTAGAGGGTCTGTTTTGGTCTTGGAGGGAGTGTAGAAGGGTTGAAGTAGAGGGTCTATTGTTTCTAGGAGGGGATGAGGTAGAGGGTCTGTATTGGTGTAGAAGGGATGAGGTAGAGGGTCTGTATTGGTGTAGAAGGGATGAGGTAGAGGGTCTGTATTGGTCTAGGAGGGAATGTAGAAGGGATGAGGTAGAGGGTCTGTTTTGGTCTAGGAGGGAGTGTAGAAGGGTTGAAGTAGAGGGTCTGTATTGTTTCTAGGAGGGGATGAGGTAGAGGGTCTGTATTGGTCTAGGAGGGGGTGTAGAAGGGTTGAAGTAGAGGGTCTGTATTGTTTCTAGGAGGGGATGAGGTAGAGGGTCTGTATTGGTCTAGGAGGGGGTGTAGAAGGGTTGAGGTAGAGGGTCTGTATTGGTCTAGGAGGTGGTGTAGAAGGGATAAGGTAGAGCGTCTGTATTGGTCTAGGAGAGGGTGTAGAAGGGTTGAGGTAGAGGGTCTGTATTGGTCTAGGAGGGGATGTAGAAGGGATGAGGTAGAGAGTCTGTATTGGTCTAGGAGGAGGTTTAGAAGGGATGAGGTAGAGGTTCTGTATTGGTCTAGGAGGGGGTGTAGAAGGGTTGAGGTAGAGGGTCTGTATTGGTCTAGGAGGAGGTGTAGAAGGGATGAGGTAGAGGGTCTGTATTGGTCTAGGAGGGGGTGTAGAAGGGTTGAGGTAGAGGGTCTGTATTGGTCTAGGAGGAGGTGTAGAAGGGATGAGGTAGAGGTTCTGTATTGGTCTAGGAGGAGGTGTAGAAGGGATGAGGTAGAGGTTCTGTATTGGTCTAGGAGGAGTTGTAGAAGGGTTGCGTCGAGGGTCTGTATGTCTATGAGGAGTTGTAGAAGGATGAGGTAGAGGTTCTGTATTGTTCTAGGAAAGGGGGGGGGGGAGGTGTAGAAGGGATGAGGTAGAGGGTTCGTGTAGTGGGTCTAGGAGGAGGTGTAGAAGGGATGAGGTAGAGTTCTGTAGTGGTCTAGGAAGGATGTGTAGAAGGTCTAGGTAGAGGGTCTGTATTGGTCTAGGAGGAGATATTATAAGGGATGAGGTAGAGGGTCTGTATTGGTTCTAGGAGGGGTGTAAAGGGTTGATGGTAGAGGTCTGTATTGGTCTACGGAGTGGTTGTATAAGGATGAGGTAGAGGGTCTGTATTGGGTCTAGGAGGGGTGGTAGAAGTTGAGGTAGAGGGTCTGTTAAGTTGGTTTGGTCTAGGAGGTGGTGTAGAAGGGATGAGGTAGAGGGTCTGTATTGGTCTAGGAGGGGGTGTAGAAGGGATGAGGTAGAGGGTCTGTATTGGTCTAGGAGGAGGTGTAGAAGGGATGAGGTAGAGGGTCTGTATTGGTCTAGGAGGGGGTGTAGAAAGGTTGAGGTAGAGGGTCTGTATTGGTCTAGGAGGTGGTGTAGAAGAGATAAGGTAGAGGGTCTGTATTGGTCTAGGAGGTGGTGGTAGAAAGTTTGAGGTAGAGGTCTGTATTGGTCTAGGAGGGGGTGTAGAAGGGTTGAGGTAGAGGGTCTGTATTGGTCTAGGAGGTGGTGTAGAAGGGATGAGGTAGAGGGTCTGTATTGGTCTAGGAGGGGGTGTAGAATGGATGAGGTAGAGGGTCTGTATTGGTCTCGGAGGGAGGGCCGTTGGAAGGATGGGGTAGGGAGTGGGAGTAGGTCTACAAGCAAGAAGTAAAAATCCAATTTATTTAGCTCACTCCCAACACCAAAATCCTCCCAAATGAAATTATTTAAAGCATATGATCCACATGGGATTTGAACCTGGGTTACCACATACAGATCTTAAACACTCAAACCATTACACCATCAAGATAGTTAAGGGGCTAGTGGCTGGGTGTTTGGTCTATTCATTAATTTATTCATATATATCTTAGTTTCCTCGCTAGACCTCCATCAAGCTTAGAAAAACACCACTTAGACTCCCTTCAAGATAATGTTGTACATTTCTCGGTAGAAAAATGTCCCGGTCGAAGGTCGGTTCCTCTTAAAATTACAGGCTCGCTATCGCTCGCCAGGGAAAATTCGACACCAAAATTGCACGAAAGGTCTTCAAATTGACAATAAAATGGGGCGAACGGTGTTTAAATCGCCAAACTATAGGGCTGAACGTCTTGAAATCTGAAAACTAATGGGGCTAAGCATGAGGGAGAAGGGATCCCCCAAAAGCAAGTACCTGCCCTGGAAGAAATATAGAAGAGCTAAACACAGTGTAGGATAGGAAGGGTACAGTGGCGCTAATAAGTGATGTTACCCCCCCCCCCCCCCCCCCCCCCCCTCGGCACCACAAGTATGTTTTTAATAAGGCAATCCGTTGGTATCCGCAACAACATCTAAGCTTCATTTCTTCATATCGAGTGAAATATACAAATATGTTCCTACACTTACCCACCCTATTCAACATCTGACAGACATTAATACTGCACAAAGCAAGCCAAACGTGATGACAGCTGGAACATGACTTACTAGCGCGACCGTACAATGGCGCTTGTAAGTCATGTCTCGGCTGTCATTACGTTTGGCTTGCTCTGTGCTATAGTAATGTCTGCCAGATGTTGAATAAGGTGGTTAAGTGTAGGAACATGCTAATTGTATATATAACTCTAAACAAATAAATAATGTTTTAGATAATACTAACACCCATTATGGATCAAAATATACTTGGTGCCGCGACATCATTTATTAGGCCGACTGTACAATGATGAAGATATGGTCAAAAGAGCGATGTAGGAAGATTGCTTTATTTCGACTATCATTAGCCGATTTTACGCAGCTTATTAAAAGATCTGTGATAGTCAGAAAGCATAGGTGAGTTGGGTTTGACCACTTAGATTCCGAGGGGTCCTTCCTACGCTGCATAAAATCATCTAATGACAGCCAAAATACGGTGCTAAAACACGTCACATAATCCTCAAGGGGATTAAGGAGAGATGGGTTATTTTTCTGCTCCCCCTTCTTCCTCATGTTTAGCCCCATTCGGTTTCAGATTTTAAGAAGTTCGGCTCAATAGTTTGGCGATTTTAAGACCTTTGCCCCAATTTTTTGTTAATAGGCCTATTAAGACGTGTGTTATGTAGGTGTCGATGTTTTCCTGGCGAGCGACAGCAAGCCTCTATTTTAATGGGTGAACAAATTTAT